>CM051497.1:11354698-11382198 GCA_028031935.1 Paedocypris micromegethes
AAAAAAAAAAAAAAAAGATATTGAAAAATGAAACTTTGGAGACATGAAGATGAATCGAGGACGCACAAAAAAATGAGAATGAAGATAGAGCAAGATAAAGAAAATGAGAATAAACAATGGAGGATAATGGGAGAGAGAGAAAAAGAAAGAAAAATAGCAACAGAGAGAGGTTACAGAGAATGAAATGGGGAGAAAGAATGAAAGAGAGATGGACAGAAGAGAGAGTGAGGGGAAGAGAAGGCAGAAAGAGAGAGAGAGAGAGAGAGAGAGAGAGAGAGAGAGAGAGAGAGAGAGAGAGAGAGAGAGGAATAAAGAAAGAAAAAATGGGCAAAATGACGGAAAAAAGTTACAAAGAAAAGGATGAAACTTTGGAAACTGGAAAAGATGAAACTTTGGAGACATGAAGATGAATCGAGGACGCACAAGAAAACGAGAATGCTTGAAAGTTGACTCCCAGGCAAAGTAATTGAACAAAAAAAATTGTTAATAAAGGTTAATTTAGATACAAATTTACAAGTTGAGAAGATGAAAAACGAGCCTGAAAGATGCACATTTAGCATGTTAGCAATTATATGGCATTCCGCCGAGGTCTAGCTCAAAACATCTGAGTAATAATGAAAAAACACTTCTCATTTACGTAGCACAATTTCTCAAAAAGTGTTACACACCCATTTCTAATAGGTTCTTACTTGTTCATCCAGTGGAACGACAAACCCAGATGATGGTGAGAGAGCAGATGAAGTCTCGCTGAAGGTAAAGCTGAACTCCAGCCTCAGTGTCACTGCTGCTCCTGCTCTCAACTGACCAGCCTCTCCGGCGTTTTCTTTGACTTTGTCTAGCTCGCAGACAGACTCTCTCTCCCCCAGCTTCTACTCCTCATTCTTCTGTCTTAAGCTGTGAATCCCATTCAGACTCGTCATAAAGATTCCTGACCGCCGTAAAAAAAAAAAAAAAAAGGTCATTAGCCGGTGTACATTTGTGAGGGTCTGCAGCAGTCACCTCCCATTAGCAGATGATCTCTCTCTATCTCTCTCTCTCTCACACACACACACACACACACATACACACGCACACAAACACTCTCTCTTGCTCTCTCTTTATCCCTCTCTTCTCAGACAGGAAGCTTTCTAGGATATTTACTTTAGAGAGTAGAATAAGTAATTGAATAATTTACGCATTCATTTGTAAATTTACTGAATAAATGAGCGTGACGGCAAATAATCACAGCATTAATTACAATTAGGTAAAGTAGTTGACTAGAGTGATTGTTGAAATATTCAACAACATTAAACGACATGTTTATATTAAAATAAAAAAATGAGAGTGGAAGAAGGAAAGAAAGTATGAAGGGAAAAGAAAGCAAAAGAGTGATTGTGAAGGAAAAAAATTGTAAGAGGACATAAAAGAGAGAGAGAGAGAGAGAGAGAGAGAGAGAGAGAGAGAGAGAGAATAAAAAAGGATAAGAGGAAGCGAGAAATGAAAATGAGGAAAATGAGGATTAAATAAATGAGTGTGACAGCAATTAATCACAGCATTAAATACAATTAAGTAAAGTAGTTGACTAGTGATTGTTAAAATGTTCAACAACATTAAACATATGAGGGAAAAGAGAGCAAAAGAGTGATTGAGAAGGAAAAAAATTGTAAGAGGACAAAGACGAGAGAGAGAGAGAGAGAGAGAGAGAGAGAGAGAGAGAGAGAGAGAGAGAATAAAAAAAGAATAAGAGGAAGCGAGAAATGAAAATGGGGATTGAAATAATGAGTGTGACAGCAATTAATCCCAGCATTAATTACAATTAACTAAAGTAGTTGACTAGAGTGATTACTAAAATATTCAACAACATTAAACATTATGTATATAGAAAATAAGAGGAAACGAGAAATGAAAATGAGAAAAAATAGTTAAGAAATGTTTTAGTCCGTAATGAAGTGCTACCTTTAAAAAACAGAAACATTTTTATGTTGCATTTTTTACTATAAATAATAACATAAACGTGTGACTCTTCTTAAAAACGCAAAATAAAAAAAATGTCATCAATATTGCAACTAAAAATAAATCGCGGACCGGATGTAACAATAATTATAAAGTAATACATTTTTTAGTAAACACAATTAAATTATTTTAAAATGGCAAATGAACGTGACAGCCCTTAATAGTTTAACACACAAAATCATAGTTTTACACAGAAGCGTGTAGTGAACACCGTAGATCTGCATTAGTCTTGTACTTCAATACAATAAATATAAGACACACAAACACACAAACAAGCATCACACGCGGCTGGATGTTGTTCTCGCTCACCGTGTTTACTCGCGCTGGGACCGCGCCGCCATGTTCCGCGCACATCCGCGCATGTCCCGCAGCCTCCGCGTCTGTGGCTCGCTAAGATCCGTTTACTCCTTTACCTTACTACACTATTTGTATTTCCTGATACCATATTATGCGATTTCACTATCAGTATTTAAAGTGAAACTGCACTGTTGTTGAGGCTTACTTCGAAACGTGTGTGTGTTATAAATAATTTTATTTATTTTATTGTTATTGGTCGTAATGGTCGTGTATTCAAGCATAACAGGTGTTAATAGCTAATTTGAGCTTACTGTGAATTACGTAATTAAATTGATTTAAAATGATTTGTGAAGAAGTAAATAATGTCGCTAGATGGCAGCACATTCTTGTTTTTCCCCCAAACATGTCTTGATAGTAACATTTTCAACATAACGTTTTATTATGCGTGTGTTTTGTCTATGGTGGAAAAAACAATTGCTTTATTTTAGGTATAAGCAATGTTAGAATAAATATGCGTTTCCAATGTCTTAAAACATTCGTGTTGAACGCGTTTTAAAAGAAGTTGCAAAATAAATTGTACTGATAATTATAAGAAACGGTCCTGTTGAAGTAAAATCTTGTTTTTTTTAACGCTTCTGTTGTTGTTGTTGTTGTTGTTTTTGTTGTTATTACGGTTTTATGTGTGTTGGAGACTTGTATGTTTTTTTGTGAAATGTTTGTAATTTGCAAAAATATACGTACGTTTCTATACGTCTTTATAGCTAATAAACAAGAACATTATTATTTGCTCTTTACTTGTTTTTTTTTTTTTTTTAAAGATATGGCTTTACCTGATCAAAATCCTCCCTTTACCTGAATTAAATACATTTAATTGCCTTAGATACATCGCGAGTTCAACGTCAGTTAGAAAAATCTCATCGTTAGAGTCTCCTAACAAACTTTACATAATAAACTATAAGCAACTGGGGCTTCTGTTGGTTCTTATTTGTGATTGGTCGAACTCATGTTGGGGTTCAAATACGATTGGTTGATCGTCTGCCACTCACACTTTTTGTCGCCTCTTCGCGTGATCACGGCCAAACATATTCCACTACGGCGAAGGATTTGCTCCTTAATATTAAACATGTCACGTGACTCAACTCCGCCGAATATTATTAGTCCTCGTCATCGAGACGTAACGAACAGTCACGTCAGTAGCCTTGACAATAGTAGGCTCTGTAATTTGGCGTTGTTAGGTTGTCAATGGCTCAGAACGAAGGTGGATACTGTTGCAGCTGTGATGATGGGTTACCACTGCAGGTGAAAATGGAACCATCGCTAGCTGGAAACGAGAGGACCGTTCACAGACCATCTTCTTGGACACAAGTGAGTACTGCAATAGTTACCTTCCATCAATAGAACACGTCCCCAAATGCGTTTTGTTGGGTGTTTGGGCTTTTCTGTCGGAGCTGTTTCTGATGAGAAGACACACACAAGCTCACACACCTCCTGCCCACACACCCCGCGAGATTAGGTGACCTGTTATCAATTATGTCATGCGTTGAGGAAAATCTTGGTTATGGACACGTTCTTCACAGTGGCTGTTCACAACTAATCGTAGTGATTTTTTTTTACCGCATTATTGTTTCTACCGCTTATTTACGAGTGGGTGTGAATATCGCTTGACATCAGTCATTTCCGGTACTGTCACTCGGATAAGATGGCTTGGAATTAGGATAGAACTTTCATCCACCTACGATGATTTCCAGGCGCGCGCACGCACACGCTCACGCAGGCGCATGCTTACGCAGGCGCATAAAGCGCAACGCAGATGCAGACATGCGCCACTTTTATGGACAGTGCACAAACATGCAAGCGTCTTTAGTTGTCACGACATGCCGTGCACGAATAGCGGTTTAATATCTGATCAATGGATGCTGCGCGTGACTACGGGCTGTGGGGACCTGTCGCGCATCCGAGGTGATGGAAATGGTCTGTTTTTACTACGCTGCATCACTGACTTACTGATTTTCTCCTCCTCTGCCTTTGCTGTCCTATCCACCGGAAATTCAATATCAGACATAGTCTCAAAAGTATTGGAAGAATAATGACAACCAGTGTTGCGCAACTGCGTCCCTTGTTTATTATCACCTTAAGCAAACCGTCCCAATGCTGCGCGCGCACTATCTCGCTAATTTGTGAGGAGATATCGACCTTAATCACAGCCAGTGTATGTCAAACCACTGTTAGTTCTGACACAAGCATTTCAGAGGCATCCCTCTCATGTTTACGTTTAATGCACGGGCCTTAATGCATTATATATGACTTCAGTGGTGCATATACTATGGTTTTTAGCATAAAATATACATTACAGTTACAAATTATATCAGTTTGGCTGAAATGAAATTTCACAAATAACACTGTTTGGTTCTCTTTCTGGGAAACATCTCAGGATGCTCTGTGTTCCTTCTTGCAGGTGTGTGTGGTGTATTAGTTTGCCGGAATGGTCAGTGGATTATAAGAAGAGCATTGTGACCAGCCACGAGCAGGTTTTTGCAGCAATGACCTGTTCCAGTATGGATTTCTTCTACCTGCCCATCCATGGACCTCTTGGCCATCTTTTGACTTCATGAAGATTCCTGACACCGGTAATGTGATGAATAAATTTGAGGTCCTTGGGATTGTAGGAGAAGGTGAGTCCCATTTTGGCCCAGATGTTTAATGTATGGTGATGATGTATTAATTTGAATTGAGATATATAATTGACATGCCTTTCGTTCTGTTTTTTGATGAGATGCCATTTAATACATTCATTATTAATGTTTACTAATGCTAATTTGACTTTCTTTTAAAGGGGCCTATGGGGTGGTCCTGAAATGCAGACACAAGGTAAGATAAACTTTTGCATAACTTAAAGCGTGCATAAACCAGTCCGGATGAGTTTTATTTTCTGGTCGTTAAGTGTGTCGTACTTTTCTGCAGTTCTGCGCGTACTGAATTAATAATCAGCCGTTTCTGGAGCATCACTCTCAGTTTAACTTCAGTTAACGTTTCTTTATGTTTTGGACGGTGTGACCAAGGATTTGTCTAGTCGAGCTTACAACTCACAAATGTTTATTGGTGATTTTTATTTGGGAATGTATTTTGCGTCATAACGTGGCTTGGTTCCCTAGCAACTGGTTCTTTTAAAATTGTGGGCTTTTCCAAATGCTTGCTCGTGGCCTACTTGGCTGCATTGTTTGGTTTGCTCCGTTTTCAGACAGTCAATCATTTGGAGCTAAACTCCCAGTTAGGAGACAACATTTGTGTATTTTCAAGCGGCTGGAGTGTCTGGAAATTGCAGTTCTGCTGAAGGCAGGTTGTTTTGTGTCCTGCATTATGCTGGAAATGTTATGGATTTGTTAAAGGATTGTTCATCGATTCATATCGCGCTCGATATGAATGCTTATGTATGTTTACAACTTTGCAGAATTGATTTTTCTCTTCCATATGGATAGTGTATAAAGTCTGGGTCTGAATTTGATTGCAAAGAACATAAGTATAAAACATAAGCATATGAAGTCATCAAAGTTCTTGATGATTGGATTTTCCTGAAGTTCTGAATTTTTCAGGAAGATATGTGGTTTTATGCATTTATTCTAATAAATCTTCTATCTTCAGCAGTGCTCCTTGTCTTTAGTCACTAAATCTTTGTTTGTGTTAGACAGTGTTGAGTTGTGTAAGCTAGTGATGTTTGCATCCCGAGTCTAGAGATTTCCACTTTATTTCCACTGATTTTTTTCACTTTAGTGTTTTCATGTTAATTCCACAGAGGTTTATTTGTTTTAGATATATTTTCATATTTGCCGGTCATGACAGTGTTTTTCTGTTAAATCATTGTTAAATCAAATGACAAATGTCGGTTTTCTCACAAATGTTATTTTTATACTCTCATTATGAAACGTCATAGTGTTTCATACATGTTTAGTTTCAGCTTCATAATAGTAAAACTGCACATACTACAAAATACAGTGGTTCCTCGATTTACAAATGTTTTTGAAAATCCAGAGTATGTCGTAAATGTCGTTCCAAGTGCCGAAATATTTTCGCTAGACGAAAGGAGTGTGTCTTTTTCTTACCGCTAGCATGCATAGAGATGAGAGTCCAGATGTGTATAAAACAGTTGTTTAATCTTCTTTGCACGTCAAATGGGAAAAAAAAAACAACAAAAACACAGATATCTTGCTTCCGAAGTATAAAATAAGCTCGTCTTCTCCCAGAATGGTGATGGGTTTTTTTTTTTTTTAGAGCCACCATCTTGAAATGACGTCATAGCTACAGAAATCTCAGATATTTGCATGTCGTTATTTCAAGATGGCGATAACTGTTCAGGTGATATTTTCCTTATATCATTATACCTCTATAAACATATGCCATGGGGCAAGCTAAACAACTGCTATGTAAAATTCTTATTAGTTTCATTAACAATATATTATCATTTATAAAAAACGGGACGCAAATGTTATAAGAAACATGACGAAAATATGGATTACATAAAATGCCACTAAGCTAACCAAATCTTTACGAAACAGATTAATTTAGTAAGTCGGGGTACCGCTGTAGCTCTATATGATAGACGGTTGTTTGAATTTGAAGTGAATTAGTCGAGTGGATACAGAACAAGCTTTTATCAAACATCTTTGATAATAGTATTATTAAATATTTTTGTATTTAGATCAATGCTCTTATAGGCAGATCTCTATAGTGGGTTGTGTGTCCTACTTGTGGTTGGTATTTGAGTCATGCTTGCCTGCCCAGGATGTGTCTTCACGCGTGGACAGGCAGCAGCAGTGTGGCCGGTAGATGATGAATGATAGTACAGTGCAACACAACGGCTAAGGCTCATTACACTTTAGATTCCACCGACCTCAACACACACCTCGGAGATAATGCTGATACCATGTTCCACGCTCTTATCTGTAAGGGCGCAATTAACTACACGCATCTGTCCAAAAACCTTCCGGAGGTCAGAAGAATAATTAATCACAGGTTAAGACTCAATAGTATGGGTTTTATTACTTTGAATTCATGCTTTTCCTGAAATTATGGTTTTAGTGGAAATTTCATTTTAAATAAATGTGTAAAAATAAGAGATCAAAAATGCTTTTTTCCGAAAACGATTGTATTTTAATAATCGTATGAAGCTGACTTACAAGTTCAATTTGCTCCGTGGCCCAACTCGTGTCACAATTTTGCATGTCAAATTCATTTTTCCCGCTGAAATTAAATGAAATGCCCTTAATCTGTTCCAACCCTTGAAATGCCACCTCGTAACTTTTCGTTTCATCCCATTAAATAAAGAAAACATAGTTCTATTTAACTAACATTGTATGAAACATGTTCATATTCTGCAAATCATGAGATTAAATAATTGCAGATTAAGACCTTAAGTATTAATCTAGAGTAATTTACAATTTTTATACAATAAGGTTTGAAATCCTTGTGTGAATTTGAGATGAATCGGTCAATGATTAGCTTGTGTTGTGACAAAACTGATCATTTTTATGCATAATTACATTGTTGCTGTCAGTTTACATGTGCATTATTATGGTAATGAGATGTCGCTCATTTACATAAGGCAAAACTGTGTCTTTTTAGCAAATAGCTTGTGTTCTACTTCATTAAATGAGTACTTTTCCCGAAACGTATGATTTTAATGACTTTAGTTATGATTATGGTGAGCAGACTATTTTGTGGTAGTTTTGTCTATAAAGAGCAAGTGGTTTTATGCATTTATGCACATACAAATTGTTGTTTTTTCGTCAAACACCATTTGCATGTACAATGTTGCCGTGTTGATGATCCGATGCTGTTTAGAACGCAACAAGGACCCTGATTCCCAAAGCTCATCCCGTTGTAGACAAACAAGGGTACAATCACATCGTCCCTGAGAACCTGTGCGCATTGTTTTACAACTCAATAGCCATTGTCGTAAATGAGGCTTCTCTTCAGCTTCAAATGGGAAAAGATAAATCGCTGAAGTCTCACGAGTGTCTCGTCTTGAGATCCATTTCAGAATGCTTCCTATTTCATGACTCCGTTTAATATATGTCAAGCTTTTACGTTTACATTTGCGCAAAGCAGGAGAGAAAGTCACCGTGTTGAATGGAATGCCCAAGCAGCTTTTTTTAAGTCGCAACTTCTAGCATCAAACATTTAAAAAGCTCCGGTCTGCACTGAGAAGCTCTAGTTTCAGACTGTTGGCACTGGTTTGGCTGTTGTTGCTCTCAAGTCTGCCCAAGTGATGTTATCCTGGAAAGCAGTGGCCATGAAAAAGCCCATTGTGCTGTGAAAGCCCACCAGACACACAAAGAGTTTCACTAATTGTTTTGTTGGTGCCGACATTCCTATGCATTACTTACTTTGCTGATGTGATAAATAAATATACGGAAGTAACAACGCACTGGGTTACTATTAGCCAAAGCTGAAATAAAATGTTAAAGAAACACTTGGATAAGTAAAAAAAGTACAATGAAATAGTCAAATATGCTTTAAATTGGTTTCAATGTACCGTTTTTACGGTAATACAAGCACCCCTTTTTTTTTTCGAATTTTCGACGCGCAAAAACATGTGCTTATAATCGGCAATTTCAAATAAGTGCGCCATTTTTTTCGTATTTTAAGTCTGGAACAATCACAAATAAATGGAAACACGTCGTCTTTATGCAGCGGCGCGGGTGTGCGTCTTTAAATATTGCGTAGGGAGACGTGCATATAGTGTAAGCTTTTTTTGGCTCAATAACAGAAATAAAGAAACATTAAACACGCCTCGACACTTAACAGAGACAAAATAACACTTGAAGAAGTAAGATTAAACTAAACACAATCATTAATTAATAAACAAACAGAAACTACAAGCCACGAGCGGTTAGCTTAGCGCTAACAAACGGGTCCAATGGGTAATCGCAGAAAGAGTCAACACAGTCGAAAATGAAGAAAACGGCCAAGAAGTTAAAAATCAAAGGGACAGACACAATCAAAACCCTCGGTCTGCTAAATAAGGGAAAACCTTCTTTCACTTTGATTCTCTTCACACTGTGTCGGAAAAACTTTTTGTGCCTTGAATAATTTTGTGCCTTAAAAAAAAGGTGCTTCTATTCGCGTAAATACAGTTTATTTAATTGTTGTATAATATATTTATAGGATATACATTTTTTTTCGTGGCTGGGCTCATTCGTCATTTTCGCAAGTCAAATTCGCTTTTCACATAGTAGAATGCCCTTAATTCGTCCCATCAAAACGGCCAAAATGCCCATATGTGTTTGATGCTTAATATAAAATGAAAATACATACATATTTATACAAATATATACAAATATAAATAATATATACTAAAACAATAATAATAAGGGTATATAAGAGTATGTAAAGCTATAACTTTTCCCATTTTAATTGAATCCTTCCCATTCACTACGGAGTGTGCTGGAGGCGGAGTTACACTGTGATGTCACTGATCAAAAGGATAGTCTAATTAACGACTCTTGTCTCAGAAAACTCACGCATCAATTCATGTAGGTCAGCACATTAAATCATGAATATAGATATAAAATAGAAAAATAACTTCTGCAAAGAAAAATGAAATGTTTTATTATTACATTTTATAAAACACTGTGCTACATTTTATAAAACAACTATACGTATACTATATATATATATTTCTTTTTATAATTAATTTTTTAACATTAAAATTTTAATGTAATTTAATTAAATAGGAACTTAAATGTTACTTATATGAATATCATTTTTTATCGAACCTCTTCATATCAATGAGGTCTGATATAGATGGCTGCAAAAGACACATCATTCACAACCATAAATAAAAATCAATAACCGGGAAACGTTCCATTATTAGATTATCACGCGTAGCTTTCGCTCTGTCCGTTGTCCGTAGGTTTTGGCCCTGCACAATTCCACCATGCGAACGTCCAATCTCGTGTCTCTCCAAGTCTTTTAAATGGCCCAAAATACATGGTGTGTACAAAACTAGGCTGCCATTTATTTATTTGTCAGCAGTGTGCGATCACTCCCACACTCGACTAACATTTGAGCAGCTCATCGTGTTTGATTTTGACGTTGAAAAACTCTGCAATGGCTTTTTAATGTGCTCTCTTCAGGCCTTGTTGGAAATATAAGGCCCGTGAGTGATGGAGATCATCGGAATATAAAAGCCAGCTCTGGAATATTTATTTTTACAGCGTATCAGTCGTATTGAGGGCAGAGGAGGAAGAGAGACGTGAGTGTGCATTAGCATTAAATGGGTCACCTTGAGTGGGAAACGCTGGTGGAGATGACTGTGCAAGGCATTGTGGATGAGATTGCATGTGACATAAATGCCAAGATGCAGATAGGCGTCGTCATTTAGAAGGAAAACACTGAAGAAGCTATAGTTTGTGGTGCCTTCATCAGCCGGCTATCGGTGCTGCTGTACTTCACACTGTCTAGAAGTTTGAAAGTCTGAATTTATGCAGATTGATGGTCCTGCCTTTGAAATGTAATAAGCGACAACGCAAATCAAATTCGCCAATATATGAAGCGTAGAGAGAATTTTTCATCGTGCTTGTCTTTTGACTGCAGCTTTGTGGAGAGGAATATTAAATACATGATGTCCTTGTGTCGTCCTTGTTTGAGGTTTTCGGAAAAGTTTGGAAAAGTTGCATTTAAGATATTAAAATCCAGCATTGGATATGAAACACAGTATGTGTATATTAGACTGCATAATTAAATAATAAACATTTTTTTAATGCATACACAAAGCCCTGTTAAGACAAATGTGCATTATACCCAGCTGTATTAAATATAGTAAGTTTTACTTTTACTTTTTTTTTCATTATTCAAATTTATGGTTCTTGATAGTCTGTAATCAAATGCAAATTACTGCAGGCCAGAAAATTAGTGTTTCTGTTTTACTAGACTTTGAGATCAACTTATCTTTATTCATTAGTGACTTAAATAAAATATAAAAGTCTTAACGTGTCTTGATGTGTCTTAAAGTCGAAAGTAGATTATATATTGAGGCGAAAAGTATCATAATAAACTTACAGGTGAGAGGGAAAATATTTGCTAGAACCTTCATATACAGAGACAAATAAGGAAAGTATAGTCTCTACTTTTAAACGTATAGACCTTTGTAATTCAAAGAAGAAAGGAAAACGTCCAAATACGGAAATACTGTGGTTCTAATAAGCCACTTGCAGGAGGCAAGCCTCTGGAGGCGTGGCATGTCTGAGGAGGCGTGGCTAGTATGTGGAGGCGTGGCTAGTCTTTGGAGGCGTGGTGTGTTTCTGGAGGCATGGGTCATTAGAGGTGTGACATGTCTCTGAAGGCATCGTGTGTGTTTCTGGCATCAAGGCCGGTCTCTGGAAACTTGCAGGAGCCGAGGTGTGTCCCTAAAGGCGTGGCATGACTCTGGAGGCGTGGCGTGTCATAGGAGGCATGGCATCTTTAGAGGTGTGACATGTCTCTGAATGCATAATGTGCTTCTGGTGGCAAGGCGAGTCTCTGGAAACATGCTGGAGCCAAGGCGTGTCTCTCAGCAGGTGAGGCGTGTCTCTGGAGGCGTGTCTTATCCATGGTGGTGTGGTGTGTCTCTGGAGGCGTGGTGTGTCTCAGAAGGCACAGCCTTTTTAGAGGTGTGGCATGGCGAGTCTCTGAAAGCTTGAAGGGGCAAGCTGAGTCGTGTCTCAGCAGGTGAGGCGTGTCTTATCTCTGGAGGTGTGGCGTGTCTTAGGAGGCATGGCATCTTTAGAGGTCTGACATGTCTCGGAATACATAGTGTGCTTCTCTGGAAACTCTGAAAAGTCTTTGGAAACTTGCAAGAGCTGAGGCGTGTCTCAGCAGGTGAGGCGTGACTCTGGAGGCGTGGCTTATCTCTGGAGGTGTGGCTTGTCCCTGGAGATGGATACCTTGCAATATAATAATCGCACGTGGAGTTCTGGGAAATGGAGTTCACGGCTTGATGTGACCATGGCACATTTGATCTAAATATGAAAGACTATAAGTATTAAAGCATCAGCTTTGGAAGACAAATGAAATTGTAAGCTGCAATTACTTTTAAGCTGTCCGTATCCTTAATCTGCATCCAACAAGCAGCATGTAATAAACAAAGCAGTGCTGATTTTTTTTTTTTTTTACGTGAGTAATTACTTTTAGATGAAAATAGCTTTTAACGACACTGTCATGACCTTTACATGTTCCCGTGTCATTGTGAGGATCTCGAGGCTAAGCTGCCTCACCACGTTCCTAATGTAAACATGTCAGAGTTATTAATAGATCCGCGGCTGTGTAGTCAATGGAACACAATCAATACGTGGGACACTAGCGGGTTCCATTGTGTGGTTCTTTTCTAAGTGAACGTGCAATGACGCACAGAGCGGAAACATTCGTTCTTACTGATCAACCTCGTGTTTAATAAGTTAATGACACTGTTTGATAAGTTTTTTGATGAAAAAAACACTCATGTTGATGCATCTTGTAGGGTAGGTATGGTACGTTTATACTTTATTAATCTATGGAATCCGATTAGTGCCAAAAATATCGAACGTAAATTCCGAATAAACGAACGAAAATGCTTCACATTTACGTTTGTTTTTTTATTTTTTGCTTGCAATCGTCACGTTTTCTTTTAAAACTTTTTTTTTTGCTTCGGATTTTGTGTTGTTTTTTTTTTTCTTTTTTTTTCCAATTCTAGTTAGCACTAGAATTTTTAGTAATTCTAGTAAAAAAAAAAAACAGTGAATGTCACGGTGTTTATTCGTTGAATTTGTCCCACACTTACTGGTCAAGCAACTGTCAATCCCATTCTCATCCGCCAGTTAGAGTAAGGGCCGCCTCCACGTGAAGCAAACGAAAAAATCCGAAGCAAAAAATAAAAAGTTTCAAGCAAAAACATGAAGATTGCAAGCAAAAAATAAAAAAACAAACGTAAATGTGAAGCATTTTTGTTCGTTTCTTCGAAATTTACGTTCGATATTTTTGGCACTAACCTGATTCTACATTAATCCCTAAGGGAAATTCTTTTGTAGTTCTTTAGTAAGTCTCAAAATCACCAGGCTGTAGTACTGAGCCTTAAACAGTAGGGTAAGATTTAGGGTGACAGTAGGTTCAATTCCAGACGAAAGCAGAAACTGTTTTTTATTTTCAGTTTCTTCTCATTTCACCCAAGCACACTGAAACGATAATGAATCGCTAATTCAAACTACATGTTGACTTCTGTTACTTCGTCTCTAGTTTATCATTCGGACAACAACACCTCACCCAGATTGAGTTTCATTTAACAAGTGCTTACAAAAGTTCCACAAGGAGATGGATATCAGGTTGTGCTGGGAGTTTGAGAGTACTACTTCAGTTTGAGAGTAGTTTAATCCACCTTGCCAACTCAGGAGCCTGGCATTGCTATAAAGTTTAGTTGTTTACCAGCCTAAATTGTTCAAATCACAATGTGGCCGTTACAAAAAATAGATCCTTGCTGTTTTTTTACATGCCACAGATAAGAACCAATGTTTACAGAAAACTACAAAATATAGAAATATAACAATAAGAAATATAGCTGCAGCAATAATATTATACAAAAAACCATAATGTATAAACAGAATATATGGCACACACAATAAAAATCTTAGTTTACATATTTGTTTATTGTTTGAAGAGCAAAAGAATAATACTAACAGTAAAAGCTTCACTATATATGAAACACTTTTAAAGTAGTAGTAAAACTAATAAATATTAAAACAGCCTCATATATAATACGATAAATGGCAACGCAACATTTTAAATACATATACGTACCAACATGATGGGCAAAAAAATTATTTATTCCTTTACGACTTTACGCAATTGTTTGAGATTTCTATAATCTTGCAGCTCAGGAACCTGCCATTGTAACAAAGTTTAGTTTCTCACCAGCTTAGACTATTCAAATTGCCTCGGCATTGCTACTGCAACCAAAACTGATCCTTTGCGTTTCCCTACGCGCCATAGATTAAATTCTGTGTGTTGGAGTCAAAGAAGACTCCAGCCTCAGGGGCGTGGCAATTTGGGTGGGCGGGGCAACAAAGGTAAGCGAATACTACGACGTCACTTTGTGATACAGTGATCGCAATGTAAAATGTTTCCTAAACACCTAAACATTAAAATAAACAGTCTTTAATTGAAATACAGCCAGTCTTTCACTTTTACAACTCGACAGACTTCTTTAATAATAATCGCATTTTATTGGGTAAAATATTTGTCATTTTTTGTAGTAACAACAATCCAATCATTGAAACACCACATGCATAAAGTAGCTACCAGCATTCAAAATAAAGTTTTATATAGCCTATTTCTAGTTTTAAAATATAGAAAGTTGCAATTTACTAGTTACCACCCGAACAAATCTTTTTGGCACTAACCTGATCCCATTTAAAAGAGCGACCAAACTGACGTTGTCTATTACCCGATCAAAAATAGAAAAGAAGCATCTTACTTAAATGCATGAAGGATGATTTACATGAGACGAGGAAAAATATGGGACAAAACCCGTTCCGTATTGATTCAAAACGATTTACAATTACAATCTGAAATACGGGATGATTCCGTATTTCAAGGGACGGCTGGCAACCCTGGTTCCAATCTTCTTGTATTGAGTTGCGTTTCCAGTTGCTAAGCTAAGAAGCTAAGCTAAGCTAAGGAGCTTCCTGCTGCTTCTCCTACATCTTCCCAGTCCTCATTTAGAGCCCTGAGAACTAACTGTCTGTGTCTCTGCTTGACTCTGTATGTTTCTGTTAGAGAGTGTGTCTGTGTGACTGTTAGAGAGTTAGGTGTGTTTCTCTCACACTACATTCATTTATGGTCATACATTTACAGAACGAAAGAAGTGTAGTCCAGATAAGGACAGGGCTTTGACCTGAGACCTCTTCACTGATCAATCTGATATGTGAGACACTGTCCTTCCAAATCAGCATGTGGTCTCAAACCATGACTTTACAACTGGCCACAAAACCTTATCTGATCACATTCCACATCAAAGACAATGAGAACATCCAACACTGGAAAATCCTAATCCAAAATCACCATGCTAACAGCGTGAAATACGATCATTACGTCATTTCGTTACCATTTTATCGCTCACATGGCTGTGAAACGCGGCTATCCAGTTAAACTATTGACTTTCCGTGTCGTGCCAGCTAGAAACACCCACTGGGATGATTCCTCTCACCAGCCGCTAGAGAACACAATGAGTGTGAGGAAAGCCACCAAGCTAAAGCTACAAGCAGGCCACTTGTAATCCCCCTATCCGCCCATTGTGAAGTTCTAGACTAATGGCCCTCATGATCCGCCATGCCGCTGACAGTAATGATGTATTGACTGCGCTGAGTGCTGCGGACCCCCATCGGCCCCCGTGTTTCCCATCAACAAACCAAAGTCAACAGCTCGTGGCGTACAAGAGCACCTGACCGGAGCTGAAACGCCTCACGCTGAAGCTGCACACACACTGTTTTGGTGGCCGTCGTAATTTTCAGGCCTTTCTGTGAGCCGCGTTAAAATCCGTCGCCATGGATATTAGACGTATGAGACACAGACTCCCTGCGTAGTGAGATTTTTTTTTTTTTTTTTTTTTATGAAGCTGTGAAAGTGTCAGCTTCTTTACAAAGCTTCCACCTTCCTATGGTCTCAGGTTTATTTTTTACTGGTTCATACACACACACACACACATCTTGGATGCAATTGTTTACCATATTTATACGATTTCACTATTATATTTATACGACTCGTTTTCACTAGAATTTATTTTCCACTTATTCATACACACACACATCTTGAAAATATATTCTGATATTATATATTCATACATGTGTATGTGCATGTACGAGCACGTTTGCAATTATTTACCATATGTACACTAATATAAGCACTCCCCTGATATTTCAGGCACAAAATAAAAAAAATATGAAATTTCTGTCTAAATTACGTACATTTTCTCTTTACAATAAAATGTTTTCTTTTTTTTTTTAACAAACCTAACTTTTGACTCATCACTTCAATGTTGTTTTACTTGAATACTTGTTTTCACTAGAATTTATTTTTCACTTATTCATACACACACACAAACGCACCTTGGAAAAATATTCTGATAATATATATTCATACATGTGTGTGTACATGTATGAGCACGTTTGCAATCATTTACCATATTTACACGAATATAAGCACCCACCTGATATTTCAGGCACAAAAAAAAAATTTCTGGCTACATTACGTAAATTGTCTCTTTAAATTACAGTTTTTTCTTTCTTTTATAACAAACCTAACTTTTGACTTGTATCACTTATTATTACAATTAAATGAACAATACAATTGAATGAAGACATTATTTTTTCTACAAATGAGAAATGTATATACATTGACAATACATTGAAGCACAATAAATGAATATATAAAGTATAAACACACTAAAAACAAAAAATAACAATATTTAATAATAATAATAATAATAATTGATCCTTTATTAGTCCCTCATGGGGAAATTTTTTCTCTGCATTTAACCCATCCGATCACGGTAATCCCTCGTTCCGAGCCCGACCGCAATAGGTGAAGTAGAGGCACAACATTTACATGTTTATTTAACACTTATTCAGAGTTTTAAAACACTTTTTTCACGTAGTTTTCCCGCGAAGTAGCGAGGGATTACTGTAACAGAGATTAAACACAAAACAACAGGAATTAAACACAAAAGGTAGAAAAAAATAAATGTTAATGGGGAAATATTTAACATATCACTCTTTAAAGCATACATTAGGCAACGGAAGTCGAAGTATAAAAAAGGTACTTGAGTAAAGTATTGAATGTTTTTGAAGATTTTTTGACTTGAATTTTTCGTTCAGGATACAGAGATTTTAATGTACAAATAAGCACCTCAATAAAACCATGGACTAAGCGAATAGACGTAAAGATACTTAACGTACTAAAGTCCGACAGTTCCTTTTACAATAATCCAGTAATATAAGGTTTGTATTGTTCGCGCTTTGCATGACAATGTGGTGTAATTATAGCAGCCAAGTTTCTGCAGTGCAGGGGTCCGAGTAATTCAATATGGCCGAGCGATTCCCTCATCCCGCGCACACACACTTCATCAGGTCTGATCGTGATGACAAACCGCGCTTTACAGTGAAAGTGACGCTTCCGGCCTTCTGATGCTGCACCGGAGGCGTCAGGTAGAGTCTGTTGTGGGAGTTTCAGATGGGATTTTCTCGCGCTGTGATGCGATCTGCTGGTCTCAGCCCAGCTTTTATTTTAGTGTTACTTTGTTGCATTCGGTCCAAGAACAAAGGGATGTGTGTTTTTCTTTTGGGGGGGGGGGTTGAAAGAATGAATTATGAATTAAACGCACACACTCGCATGTGCACACGGAAGTAAATGTACGTATTTGTCTGCATACATTTTGTAGATTTTTCTTTATAGTTTGTTCATAATGTTAATAAAACATAGTTTAAGATGCTGTAGACTTTAGGCCTAAGGTGTCTGTCTGTTTGTCTATCTATCTACCCATACATCCATCCAATCATAACATCTTTCTTCCTCTCTTTATCTATCTATCTATCTATCTATCTAACTATCCATCTATCTTTTTGTCTGAGTTCTTTGTGACTTAAATAAGTTCTATCTATCTATCTATCTATCTATCTATCTATCTATCTATCTATCTATCTATCTATCTATCTATCTATCTATCTATCTATCTATCTATCTATCTATCTATCCATCCATCCATCCATCCATCCATCCATCCATCCACCCACCCATCCCTCTCTCTCTTTGTCTATCTATCTATCCATCCATCCATATATCGATCTATCTATCTAACCAACCAACCACCCGAACACCCACCCATCCCTCCATCCATATACCGGTAATCTGTCTGTCTGTCCATCCATTCATTCATCCATCCTGCACTTGAGGAAAAAAAACAATATCATCTACAGTCAGTGTGTGTGTGTGTGTGTGTGTGTGTGTGTGTGTGTGTGTGTGTGTGTGTATGTGTGCAAGTGTGTATATTTGTTTTGTAATATTTTAATTTAAAAAACACTCACAAACTAATTGTGAGCCTTTTGAATTAATTTTGTTTTTCACTTTTTAAGCTATATGCAACTTAAAACACATTAACATAAGCAACAATAACAACAACTCACTAGACATAAGAGTTTCTGATTTTTCACATACCTCACCTTTACTTCCTTTAATAACCTGAAACTCTCAGCCTTGTGTTGGGTGTGCAAAAGTGCAATTTTGTGCATTAAAATGCCAATCAATATGTTGATGTTTTTGCCAAGAGATGTTTTTTACACTCTAAAATTACCAAATAGGTACTGACTTACCGTATGTTTATACACTTAAACTAAGATGAAGGTGGTGGTTTCATAAGCTGGTTTCTTATGCTTTCTCATTAAAAAGACTCAATTGTGGCTTTCCGCAGCATCTCGGATGACAGGAGAGCGCTAGGTGAACGCATGGCTAAATAAGGCCAAAACAGTGACCAATAAATGTTGGATGGACCATAAATAAACAGCGTGGCTTATTTGAAAGTAAAAGGGTTTTTGAAGGTCTTTGCGTTTTGTTCTCGTCCGTGAAGCCTCCTCTGGCTTGTTTGCTTTGCCTGTTAGTTTCCAGCCAGTCCATTAACAGCGGCTAATAAAGCGTGCGTTTGAGAAAGAGCCCAAGCTAATTATCATATCTCTTTTCCAGGAAACAAAAGAGCTTGTGGCCATTAAGAAGTTCAAGGACAGCGAAGGTAGAAGACTTCTAGACTCAGAATGCTTTGTTTATTACAGTGTTTTGTGATCAGAGCAACATTACTCCCACAGCTTGCTTCATATGGTAATGAGGACGAAAAAGTATTTGAAAACACGTCTGATTTCTATCTTTACTGCATAAAGTAGAGTAAATGTAAAAGTGGTTTATATTAAACATGCAGGAGAAATGGAGTCTGGAAAATTGTCCTTATGTAGTCGAGTGTGTTCTGCTCTGTGATTGGCCCACAAACCAAGATGTGGCCCGCCTTCAGGCCCAGAGATGCTGGGATTGGCTCCAGCTCCTCGCGACCCAGAAATGGAAAATCAAAAAGTTTGATATTGCTGTAGTAATAGTGAATAAATAAATTTAATAGTTTCAAGATAAAACAAGATGAAGACTTTATCAAATTCACAAATTCTATAAAATCTATGCATTTATAGACGCAAACAAAAAGATAAATAGCATTGAACATATGCTTTGAACAAAAAAACAGGAAATAACAACAGTAATAAGAACTAAACACAATAGCTAAAAGAAAAACTAAATTGATAAGAGAAAACATTTAACATTTCAAACATTAAAATATACCTTGAGAATCCCAAACACACAGAAAGTGTTGTCCATTTTATCCAGAAATGTAACTTTTTTTGTTTAATGTTAAGTATGTCATAATATATAAAAATTACCTTAAATTAATAATTAATATATAATAAATATAATGTAATTTGTTCATAATAGTCATAATTTTTGTCATATTTCATGGAATTGTATTGTAAAAATGTTATTCTGCAGGGGGAAAAAATGTTAGTTGCATTACAGATTCCTATATTTAAAGTAATGAATTCATTAAATAACGTTCATTCTGTATGTTGACTCAATCAAAAATAAAATGATGGTTTGTCTCACAGAGAATGAGGAAGTCAAAGAGACGACGTTACGGGAGCTCAAGATGCTCCGCACGCTGAAGCAAGACAACATCGTGGAGCTGAAAGAAGCTTTTCGTCGCCGGGGGAAACTCTACCTAGTGTTTGAATATGTGGAGAAGGTCAGCGCACACTTTACATCACACGTGCTCAAGGAGGATACTGTGCATGATGAACGTTACAAAGAGACTCTAGTAATTCATTTAGACTTTAGAATGTGCCTTATAAATGAATGATACAGTTTCTGTCTGTCCCTTTATCTGTCTATCCCTCTATCTATCTGTCTGTCTTTTTCCAATTATTATTCCGTCTAACTGTCTGATCTATCTACGTATCTATCTATCTATCTATCTATCTATCTATCTATCTATCTATCTATCTATCTATCTATCTATCTATCTATCTATCTATCTCTCTCTCTCTCTCTCTCTCTCTCAATTTATCTGTATGTCTGTCTATCACCACCTATTTTCACATTCTCATTTATCATTGATGGGACAAAAAATGGTCTTCTTCTTCTTCTTCATCTGTCTATCTATCTCTCTATCACACTCAATTTATCTGTATATTTGTCTATCACCACCTAACTTTACATTCTCATTTCGCATTGATGGGAAAATCTTCTTTTTGTTCTGTCTGTCTGTGTCTGTCTCTGTCTGTCTGTCTGTCTGTCTGTCTGTCTGTCTGTCTGTCTGTCTGTCTGTCTATCTATCTATCTATCTATCTATCTATCTATCTATCCATCCAGCACTTTATTATTTACTTCAATATTATCTACAGTTTGTGAGTGTATATTTGCATCGAAATATTTTCATTTTGAAAACACTCATCATTATTCAAATAAAGAATAAAAAAGCAAACTCACTAAATTAAGTCATTCATTTTTCCATTCCTCCATCCATCCATCATACTAATTTATCCATATCTACATGTCGTGATATATTTATATATGTATTTCACACAGAATATGCTGGAGTTGCTGGAGGAATTGCCCAATGGGGCACAACCAGATAAAGTCCGCAGCTACATATGTCAGCTGATAAAAGCGATTCACTGGTGTCACAAGAATGAAATCGTTCACCGAGGTTTGAGTCCGTTTTTAACATTCACACTTTCAGACATGTTCAATTTAAACATTTTCAATAAAATGATCCGCGTCATGGTAAAAAATAGCATGGCGGTCATTTAAACGTGATGGATGACTATCGAATTAAAGAATTGTTTTTATTCTGTTGATCAGTTTGGTAAGAATCCTATTAACATTTTTATATAATCTGCAGACATCAAGCCTGAGAATCTCCTCATCGGCGCCAATGATATCCTGAAGCTGTGTGATTTCGGTGAGCAGAGGCTTGAAATTCCTCTGATTCAGGCCCAGCCACCCCCAGATTCACACCGATGCCTCTCGCTGAAGCTTCGGCTGCTTTCCAGGCGTCATGACTTCTGCAGTGACGCCTGCCTGAAAGAAAATACATCTCTAATTAAACAGAGGGACGTTATAAAGCAGATTGGACCTAATCGCTCAAAATGCAAAAGTCGGAGTGAGCTCTCGTTCAAGATTTAGTTCCACACTAATTTCTCATATTTAAATATCCGTTTTTATAAAAGAAATGTAATTACGTTTGAATTCAAATTTGTAATTTAAAAAAATTGCTTTTCTAGTATTT
This sequence comes from Paedocypris micromegethes, assembly GCA_028031935.1. Taxonomy (NCBI): domain Eukaryota; kingdom Metazoa; phylum Chordata; class Actinopteri; order Cypriniformes; genus Paedocypris; species Paedocypris micromegethes. The sequence goes on from CM051497.1 coordinate 11,376,360, forward strand.
TTGTAGCGTACAAGACTGTGTGTGTGTAGACGGAAATATAAAACGGAAGTAGATGGAAAAAGTAAAAAATATTCCTTGTACAAAAGTTGAAAAGTAAAGTAATTTAAGGTAAATGTATTAAAATAGTCACATTTCAGTCAAGATTTTTTTCTTCCAATTATAGTTGATCCTCTAAACAATTTCAATGAATTTCTATACTTTTTCGAAAATGTTTTTTTTTTAATAATACATTTTTATACATTTTATAATCTTATTAATAACCATCAAGTGTAGTTAGAGTAAAAAAGGGTGAAAAACGTGGTAAACTTAAAATAACCAAAAACAGAAGACCTGGTGTTTTTTTTTTGTTAAAAAAGTGGAGATTATAGACTGACTTGTAGATTCCAGGATTAATACATTTCACTCAATCTAGTATAAGTTTATTTCACTCATTGAGATTCCAGAACTTGCTCCGGAAGAAACAATGCTTATTTTCTGTCAGATTTGGCCTCCTTATTGAATGCCTGTCGAGCATGACTCACTCCACACAATTCTCGCAGAGACTTTTATTTTTAGAGGATAGAATGTGTATTATTAATTAAAAGCTCTAAACGGCTTCTTCTTGTTCTTTCTCTCCCTTTGTGTTTCCTGTCTCAGGCTTTGCACGCAATCTCTCTGAAGGTAGTGATGCTAACTACACTGAGTATGTGGCGACCCGCTGGTACCGCTCACCAGAACTGCTTTTGGGGTAATTTATGCTTTTTCATGGCAGTTTTGCACTGTGGTGTAAAGTAATTGGGTAAATGGTCTTAAGTTACTTTACTTAAGTATTTTTGGCTACTTTGTACTTTTACTGAGTATCAAAAATATAAGCAACTTTTACTATCTACTGGACTACATTTCTGATTATGTACTATAATAATATAATTATTATAATATAATAAAATAAATGTAATGTAAGAATAAGTGTGAGTATCTGTACTATTTACTCCACTATATTGTGATTGTGATTGCTGAAGGTACTGAATGGTATTTATGAGCTAAATCACCTGAACGTGAAGCGGTTGCACTTTTTTGTTTGACAGAGATTGACTTTTTGTTTTTTTTTATATATAGAAATGAAAATGAACACCTCAATGTTTCAAAATAGCTGAACAAGATATATAAGCTAAATAAAAATAAAATACTTAGTTGTAAAATATTCAATTTGAAAATAACTTTTTACTCAAGTCTTCTTGGGATGGTGACTTGTAATGGAGTCATTTTTACAGTAAGGTACTTTTACTCAAGTATTATTTTCAGGTACTCTTTACACCTCTTTCTTTTTAGCTTTTTAAAACACGTTTAATGTTATATTAATGCTGTCCGGGTTTTTTTTTTCTCTCTACACACAAATCGGTGACTTGTAACTTGTAATGGAGTCATTTTTTACAGTAAGGTACGTTTACTCAAGTATGGCTTTCAGCTACTCTTTACACCTCTGCTTATGCATATTTTATTTAGCTTTTAGTGCTTTCTAAATCATTTTTAATGTTATAATAAAGCCGTCCAGGGTTTGTTTCTCTCTACACACAAGTCCAAAGGGTCATGCAATCTCCACAAGTTCCTCATAAAAAATAAAAAACCACAGCAGAAATATCTCACACAAATCTTCGTATTTGATGCCTCCATTAGATGCGAGATTCGGAGTGCGGCTATTTGTCCTTGTCGCCATTGAAGCGTTGTTTTCTAGTGCGTGCCACTAGACGACATGAATGCGGCGGAACATTTTTCGAAACTCTCACCATTTAAAGTCCGCCCACACAAATATTCCCTTCCGCCCTCTTTCTTTCTCCGTGTTGGTGCGAAGATTTGTGTCTCATTGCCTCTTGTCTCTCTCGGTTACATGCATCTCTCCTCATATTAATGCTGCTGTGCTTAACTTGGATTAACGGATCCAAACAAACGCTCCAGGCCATGGCACTCACTTGCCTCGGAAAGCAAATTAAAAGTTTCCTCAGATGGCTTGAAAATGTGGGAGTGGCCTGTGAAACGCGGCCTGTGAATCCCGTCTAAACTGATTGGGTAAAACCACATTTGATCCGGAGGGGGTGCAGGAAATAAAACTAAATCTTACAAAATTAACCTTAACGACACAAGGCAAACTAACCCGAATCGAAATAAGGAATCAATTAGAATGAGCCAAATCAACACACAATACATACATCCGCAATAAAATAAACACCACGCCTCTCTTTAAACAAACAAAAAGAAAGTGGTGAGTAGGCAGTATTTAACTAATTTAATAAAATGATTACACCAAAGGGCTGAGTTTCCTTTGACCTAAAACATATTGACCAGTGTTACGGCCTCTAGGGTGATCGAACAGATTACAAACGGCAAAGGTGATTTTTGAGAGAATTGTTTTATTTTCCCTCTTTCACCAGGAAAATAAAGAGTGCCGTGTTTCACCACGAAAAACAATAAACAAAAAGCTCTGGAAAAAAACCCTCTAAATTCCCTATTTCAAACGAAAGTGGAAAAACAAAAATACAAGTTTCTTCCCTAAACTCCCTATCCAAAAACAGAACGATAAAACAAAAGCGTGGCAAAACAATAAACTGAACGCACTCAGGCTCACAAACTAATTCAAATTTCAGATCACAGATTCATCAGTCTTTCCTACAGACTACACACCACCCCGTTAGAGTAACTTCCCCTCCCTTAAATACAAAACAGGAAGTAGGCCAAACCCATATCAATTAGAAAAAAAACAAACACCAATTCATAGCACCAGAAAAATTAAATGCTAACTGTAATGAAAATCGGTGAATGTAGAACATCAAGCCTCGTCATCACACCCCTTATGAATAATTTGAATAATTTAATAATAAAGAGTTGTATGTGAAGCCCAGCTCGACTGGAGGTGAATGCTTGACTTCTATTGGTCTTGGCTCTCGCAGGGCTCCATATGGGAAGGCGGTGGACATGTGGTCAGTGGGGTGTATTTTGGGAGAACTGAGTGACGGACAGCCCTTGTTTCCCGGCGAGAGTGAAATCGACCAGCTCTTCACCATTCAGAAGGTTCTGGGCCCTTTACCACCGGAGCAGATGAAGCTGTTCTACAGCAACCCTCGATTCGCTGGACTCAGAGTAAGAACTTGGATGGGATGGAGTGTTCTGTGTTCTCTTCTCCTCTCCTCTCCTCTTTTCTCTTCTCTCCTCATCTATTCTATTCTATTCTCATGTAATCTCCTCCTCTCCTCTCCTCACCACTTCTTTTCCCTTCTCCTCTTCTTTTCTCTTTCCTTCTCCTCTCCTCCCCTGTCCCCTCATCTCCTCTTCTCTTTTCCTCGCCTCTTCTCTTCTTTTTTCCTCTCCTTTCCTCAACTCTTCTCTTCCTTTCTCCTCTCCTCACCTCTTCTCTTCTGTTCTCTTCTCTCCTCCTTGGCTCTTCTTTCATTTCCTTTCCTTTCATTTCCTACCCTCTCCTCTTCTTTTCCCTTTTTCTCTCCCCCCCTGTCATCTCATTTCCTCTTCTCTTCTTTTCTCCTCACCTTTCCTCAACTCTTCTCTCTTCCTTTCTCCTCTCCTATTCCCTTCTCTTCTCTTCTCTTCTCTTCTCTTCTCTTCTCTTCTCTTCTCTCCTCTCCTCTCCTCTCCTCTCCTCTCCTCCTTGTCTCTTCTCTTGTCTTCTCTTCTCTTTCATATCCTTCATTTCCCTTCCCCTCTCCTCTCCTCTACTCTCTTCCCTACTCTTGCCTCTTCTCTTCTCTTCTCTCGCCTCTTCTCTTCTCCTCGCCGCTCCGGTGGCACAGATCCCAGTCTTCTGAATAAGTGGCTGCCTGTGACTCACGTATCACTGTGAGCAGTGTGAAACACAACTGGCTTTGCTTTGACAGGACGGATCACAGTGCATAATATTCACACGCATACGTGTAGTGGCCCAAAAAAGTCTCTTTTTAAACACTTCCATCAACGGTTTGTCATTTCTGATTACTCTCATTAGACCTGGTTGGTTTTTTTTCTCATTTAATTACACAAAAATTTAAATTGTACCTCATTTGTTTACGCAGTTTGACTCAATGTAATTTAATCAATGTATTTTAAAAATTAATTTTGGTTTATTTAGACAAGTTTAATTCAAGTTCATCAATCTGAAAATGTTTTTTTTTCATGTAGTTTAGATGCGTTTCATGTGTTTATTTTTTTTAATAATTTAATAAAACATTTTTGCTTTTGCTTTTTTCCCCCAAAATGTATACTAAGGTTTGTCTTTTTTTATAATGTTTTATGCATGTAACATGAAAACTTTACTAAATCCATAAAAAAAAATTTCATTTATTTTCTTTGCACATTTAAAGACAGTATTATGCAATTAAAGTGAAACAATTTTACACAAAAAGCAGGAACCCTAACAATGAGCATTTTTATTTCTAAGTTATTCTATCTCTACGTATATGTGTATATTTGTGTGTATAATTTTACAATGCATATATGTGCGTGTGTATAAAACATTTTTCCAAAAATCCATTAAATGTAAATATTTACATTGCGTGCATGTTTTCTAGTTTCCTTCAGTAAGTCATCCTCAGACTCTTGATCGAAGATACCTCGGTATCATCAACGGACTGATGTTGGATTTAATGAAGGTGAAGCATCCCATGTTTACTCTTCACACAATTGTTAGTTTTATTAAAGCAAGAAAAATGTAATAAAGACTGATAATGACTTGTGTGTCTTTCTCTAGAACCTTCTGTGCCTGAACCCGACGGAACGTTTCCTGACGGAGCAGTGTCTAAACCACCCAGTGTTTCAGGGCCTCAGGGGTCCGGAGCGGCCGGCTCCCCCGTCTCCTACTCCACCACGCACCTCAAAGAGAAAACCATACCACGGGGACAACACCATCCCGAGCAGGTCAGGGATGCTTTCACACCCTGCTTTGGTTCAAATGGTCCGGACCAACTGAAACATTGCAGCATCTTTCATCCATTTTGCTTCCCTTTCACACCCGACTGCTCACTCTAGCCCAGTGTTAATTTCGTTGGCAAAATATTTTCGTCATCGGCTTCGTCAACGACACTTTTTCACAGACAAAAATGAAGCGAAAACTATATGTAAACTCTCGCTCAGGGACGAAAACTTTAACTACATTTATTGACACTTGTCAAAGAATTAAAATGAAACAAAAATGCCTTTTGTGAGGAAAACCTCACAAAATTGTCCCCAATCAGGACACTGAGTCTTTCAGGGGGCACAAAAAGCACCCGCGGCCTAGAATGGAGGCGCTAGCTTCATCAAAAATATCTACATGTTTTTGTTACAGAGATAATGTTCAGGTCAATTTAACCCTTCAGACAAAACGGAAGCTAAAAAGAGTCAGAAAGATCAAAAATTTGTTTTTTTTTTTTTTTTGCAACAATGAGACATAATACATCACACACACACACAGTTTTGTAATATAAACATGTAGCGTGGTGTTACATATACGTGAACTGAATCATTATATTTTTTATATGATGATTACACCAAATAAGACAAGTAGAAGTTTAAAAGTGAAAAAAATACTTTCAAACATTTTTCAAATATTTTTAAAACTTTGAAAACTGGTCATTTTGACCCACACATAATAGTAGGGTTAACCCAATTTTGTTGCGGACTAGAGCACTTTTCCCGCTTTCACACCAGCCCAGTGAACAAGTCAAGCGGGAAACCGAAACGCAGGTGTAAAAGCCTCCAGAGAAAATCATGCTGACCAAAGAGCACATGTTCCCTATCTCCACAGAAGCCACGGCAGCAAGAGTTCAGGTCACCGTCGAGCAAACAGCAAGGACTGCTCCTCTCTACCCCGACACGAGGACCTTCACCGGAGCACCGACAA
>CM051497.1:11387198-11519388 GCA_028031935.1 Paedocypris micromegethes
AAAAGTATTTCAAAAGTGCTTTTAAACAGAGCTAATAATTTTAATCAATTCTAGTAATCCTCAACTGGACATAATACTGTACTTGTTCATGTAAATGTTTATTTTTATTACAGTTTAATGGTGATTTTTTTTCTTTTTTTTTTTACATTAATTACAAATAAATGGAATGAAAAAAATAATGTAAAGCAATTAGTAATTTATTATATTGCTGTTTGACAACCTGATTTTCAGGGTTGAATGATTAAAATAACAAAATATCCAGAAAGAATCGTGATCTTTATTCTAAGCAAAATAAATCGTGATTCTCATTTTATCCGGAATCTATATCAGGCCGATCCAGACAGACTCAGGTCGAGATACGATTCACCACACGTCGGCCATGACAGACCCGACCAGCATGCGTGTCCGCAAACACTGAGCCAGAGGAGCGTATGTTCGTCTGCTGTAGTCAACAACAAAAGATGTTTGCTGTCAACAGAATGAGCCACTGGGCTTTTGTGCGTCTTATATTGCAGACGGACGACAACGCGGGACGGAACCCAAGCATCAAGAAAAGCCTTTTCCCCCTCTTTAACTCAAAGAATAGCTTAAAGCATAATTCTTCTGTCAAAGTGCTGCCTGTTGTCCCGCAGCCCATGGTATTGCTCGCGTGAAGCCGCGCCGCTCCACCTCCATCGCATGTGATGCTCCATGCTACGTGTACACACGCTTGTGTTGTTTTAAAGATCTTTTCATGAGCCAAACACCAGATCCAGATCCGTGTGTGTGTGTGTGTGTGTGCGTGTGTGCAGGAGACTTTTACACAGCTCACGGAGCAATTTATGAATCAGAAGACAACTGTGGTGTAAAGTACTTGAGTAAATGGACTTTGTTAGTTAAGTATTTTTGGTAATGGGTTTTGCTACTTTATACTTGTAAATTTATATATATATATATATATATATATAAGAAACTTTTACTCTCTATTTAAGAGTAAAATTATTCTGTACTTTTTACTCCACTACATTTGGATGGATACTTACAGTTCGTTACTCGAGTTCGTACGTTGCGCAAGTCGGCATCTTTTTCTACTGTGCTTAAATTTTTTGGGCGGATGAGGCGATATTGCCATCTGCAGGATGCTGAAGGTACTGGATGCCATTTATGAGCTTAGCGGTGGCCCTTTTTTGATCTATTTTGTTCGGCCATTTTAAAACATTGAGGTGTTAAATTTCCTTTTCTGAGGTAAATTTAAGCTATAAATAAAAAATGTCTTGCTTATTACATTTCTTGGTGTTTTTTTTTAGCTTAAGGTAAAATACTAAAGTTTTTTAAAGATTGGATACTTTTGGACTTTTACTAAAATCTTCTTGGAATTGGTGACTTGTAACTTGAATTTTAGTCATCTTTACAGCGAGGTGTCTGTACTTTTATACTTTTACCTCTACTCAAGTATGATTTTCAGGTACTTTTACTCAAGTATGCTTTTCAGCCACACCTCTGGAAAGCAAGCTAACGGCTAATGCTAAATCAACAGTCGGTGGTTCTACATCGGGCTTCAGGTCTGGTGAAGATGCCGTAATGGATCTGGTTCTCCGTGTTTTACATCTCAGGGCACGGCTGGCATTGTCGCCGCATTAGCATGCGTGTTGTGAGATGCATGGAGGCCATAGTGGTCTGTACCAGCGCTTGCTCAAATGAGATGCACGTTTCTCCAATCCGGGAAGATCAGAGGTGGTGAACACCTCATCAATACTCAATCCGTCTTTTACATGACGAATGACGGAAGTGTGGTCGGCTACTGGAGACGTCTCAAATCATTCGCTCTCAGAAAGCAATTGCTACGAGAAACCGATTTATTCGCTTTTTAAAAGCTTTCCAGCACGTCTCCAGTGTCCTGACCTGATGCACGTGGCCGTGATTTAGGAAGCTGAGGTGGACTCGGAATGTTCTAGAGCTCACGGGACTGTCATCTGTGTGGCAGGTTCCTAGTGAAGCTCAGCAGGAGCTTGTCATCCAGAGACCGGTGAAGTCCTCGTCCCACCACAGCAGTCGACATCGCACCCGAGAGCGGGAACGTGATGCGGAGAGAGAGCGGGAACGTGACCGGGATCGAAACCGGGAACGGGATCGTGACAGGGACAACACATGGCCACCGGAAAAACAGGCGGACATGCAGCCTCAGGTGAGGAGTGAGGAGGTCGGGATTCATTCCTATTAAATACTGTTTATGCTTTATAGTGAGTGAAGGGATGTCTAAATGTTTAGGTTTTTGATTGGAAAAATGTTTGGAAATTGTTTTGGATTTTGGTTTGGAAAATTGTGGTTTTATTTTAGGATTTAATTACATAATATGGTTGGAAATGATGGAAGGGTGGATTGTTTACGCTTAATACATTGTAGAAAAAAAAGAATTCTTTTATAAAAAAAAAAAGTAAAATAATTTATTTTATAATATGGTTGGAAAGAATGGAACTGCTTATATTTTTGATTGGAAGAATGTTTGAAAAATTGGATTGTTATTTTATGATTTTATTACATAATGTGGTTAGAAAGGATGGAAGGGGGTATGTTTATGCTTTATACATTTAAACTTCATCAGGTAAAAAAAGAAAACTAATTGATAATAAAAAAATTCAACTGATTATCATAGCGCTATGAGCGTATCACACTAATGCCCTTAAATTGCGTTCAACCCAAAACATGATAGTTCCTGATTATTTTGTTGGATCTATTCTATTCTGTTGATTAGGCAATATGGCATTTAAAAAGCTTTAAGTATAAAAAGCAATAAGCATCCAGTGTAGTTACACACAGAAAAGTGCCACACACAAGCCCGGAGCAGTGGGCAGCCTTAAGCCGTGGTGTCAAGGGCTGTAACCGTATTATATAATAATAACGCAATACATGTGCAATAACGTTATTTATGTTTTTTTTTATTTCATTTCATTGTTTTTATTTTTTCTTTTATTTATATATTCATGTTAATATTCGCAAAAGAGGGTCAGAGAGTCAGTCCAAACCCAATTGCTTGTTGTCATTGCAACTTGGCCAATAAAGTTTCAGATTCTGATTATTAATAATATTAATAATTATTATAATAATAAAAACTTAAAACAAAACGCAATAAACAAAATCAATATCCGAAAAACGAAAAGTTGTGAACCTTACATACGCTGCTTGCCACTATTTTCTTTAACATGTATTATGTACAGAACTGATAGTTAGTATAGTAACACACGTTGCTTTTGCAGTAATTCTCGCTGCGAGGCCTTGCATGAATTTTCCCCCTTTGAAACCGTTTTTTTCCCCGTTTTTACACACGCATCAATTTTTTATTTGCTCTGCGTTTCAGAACCAGCCTCTGAAGTCCCTGCGCAAGCTCTTGCATCTCTCCTCTCCGGCTTCACCCAATCAGCCTCCACCTCCAGACCGGCCTGAACTGCGCTTCCAGCCCCTTCCCAACCCCCCCCCCAAAGGGAACCTGAACGAAGCCCGGGGTCTCCCACCTGGCAGCGTCACCCCCAACACCAAGAGCCGCAAACCCCACAACTATCCTCTGCCGGGACAGATCGAGTCCAGCTGGCACGTTTCCGCGTTGAATCGAGCCGAGGGGGCTCCGTACCCCGACCCCATGGCAAACAAAGGTGGGCAGAACGGTATCGGGTTCACCAGAGCCGCTCGGGCGAGGATTCCGAACCTCAACGATTTGAAGGAAACGGCTCTTTAATGCTTCTCACGTTTCCTTTCTGGCCTACGGAATGCTACACAATGTCGTTGTGGTGCGCGATGCCACTTCTAGCCAGAAGGTGGCGACAGTTCCGTATCAGATTTGTTCTTTTTTTTATTTAAAAGCATCTGCATTTGATAGAATTTGTATTGTTCATTACACTTTGAGGTTTTTTTCTGTTGACTATCTTATATATGATCGGTAAAAAAGTAATCTCTGTATTTGTATAGGGACCTGTAAGGGAGGGTGTAAAAACACGAGATCTGTGGAATTGTAAAAGCTTTAGTTTCTACACAAAACAGAATGTATACTTATTTCATGTGTAATAATTCTATATTTCATGGAGATCATTTAGGAAATTTTTGTGTGTGAATATAGTTGTACAGAGTGCAATTTATGGTCGGTACAGAAGTAGTTTATGCTTTGGGTCATTTTCCTCGTTTTATAGGACATTGTTTTCTGATATAAAGAGTCAGGCGTCGTCTTTGCTGTTTGGTTTTCACACTTCTCCCTTTTTAAAACCATATCAGCGATTATACTGATATGTATTTCCGCGCAAAGACCGTTAGAACAAAATCACGTGATTCTGTTGGTCTCATCAAGCTTCTCTCATCCTTTCCCTCCAATCACAAATCACCTGAAAACATCGGTCTCTCAGTCAGATAGCGATTGTTTTCCCAGTAGCGTCACTTTATTAGAGCCCAGACCTCCGAAGAGCTGGATTTGCGGTGAATAATGAATTTCCGGTCGGTGGCCGAAACTGCGCATGCGCACGGCTACCTTAACAAACTGAGAAATCTCCCGCTTTAATTTTAATCTGTTTAACGGCGTGGTTTTGAAAAGATAAAAGCATCGCCTCAGGACTCGGTAAAAGGGTTTCAAAGACGAACTGCGGTTATTGATCTGCTGCTGAGGGATGCGGACAGATTTCTGATTCGGAGCCCTTTGGGTTCAGCGCACGCGATCGTTTCACAACCTCGTTTTATAGTTTGCTTTGGGTTTTTTTACGTGGTTTTATCAAGTACACCTCATTATGTTTGAATTATGTTTCATACGTATACATTCAAGTGTAAAGACGGTCTCAGCGTTCGATTACCAGTGCAAAAAATGGAAGTGTTGTTTTTGATGTCATTTCGTTATTTTTCATAGAAAATGTTTTAAACAAAATTGCCCTTATTACCGTAATGTTGTGGTCTATAGGGGACTATTCCGGATTATAAAGCCTACTTTCACATAAAGCCATGCCTTTTCTAGATTATAAGGCGCAGTCAATTTTTTTTAAAACGCTAGGATTTTGAAACTTACGGTAAATTGCTTTGTCTTTCAAGATCCCCCAAAGAGTGTTTGCGTCGGAGTAACTCACAAGAGTTATGGATGTCATTTACTGCTTTGTTTTCCCTTCGTCAGGACTTTTGGGGGCTAGGAACCAGTATAGTTAATCAATTGTGCACTCTACACACTTTTCTAACAGGGTTTTGTGTTTATCTGGTATTTAATGAAAAACAAATCACAGTCTGCCAATATCTACCAATCCGACGTATTTATGTGCAGGTGTGCTACATGTCCGATGTATATAAATAGTGAAACTGTGAAACAAACAAGTAATGGGTTAAAAAACAACAACATCTATGTTTGTGCAATTTCACCATTTAAGTGTGTGTGTGTGTGTGTGTGCGCGCACGCGTGTGTTTATATTCAATTTTTATATATAATTTATTCACTCACACACACTGAAAAAGATCAGGTTCTGCTCGTGGTTGCGTTGTATTTACTGTACACCCTCTGTAGTCTACTATACTGTCACGCAATAACTATTTTTTTAAGAGGTGATGAGATTTGCCGTCAAATTCTATTCTCCGCTATCTGAATGTGACTCCGGCACTGCTGGATTAACCCCTCGTTGACAAATGCTCGGGCATCTTTTAATCCGCTGTACATTGGCACATTCATCCAGCTGTTAGGACTGCCAAAATAAACGGCTTGACTGTCGCCTGTTGTGATGCTGCCTTTTTTTTTAACACACACAATCTTTGGAGCCTTTTCCAAAATGTATTTTTTATTGTTTTATATATATATATATATATATATATATATATATATATATATATATATATATAATTTTAAAGATTTGGGATTTTTCCAAACAATTTTTGTTCCAACTTTATTCTTGGGAAACCTCAACGATAAGATTGCTTGAAATACAGATGTGCCGCCGCTGATAATGGAATGGCCTGATGACCTCATGGAGCAGATGATGGTTCACTGCCATGAAGTATTCGGAAAACGCCGGATCCTTTCCGTGTGGAATGTTAAACTCAGTCATTGGTGGTTGGGCCTTAAAAACACTGCCATGTTTTTTTGGTGGGGCTAATGTGCCAACACATGTCCAGACTGCATGGGCTGACATGAATCCCACCGCTTCTACAGCACAGATTATTTTTGTCACTTGCTGTTTTACAGTCTGTGGAAGAATGCCATCTATAATGTAACATTTGTCGATTGCGTTATTGGGCCGTTGGAGGAAAGAATGAGTGAAACTGATTATTATCCAGTTTATTCTGGATTATTAACTGGATTATTAATCTAATCTTTATCTTTTTCTTCCCCATCACGAGTCTATGATTCTTCCCTTAAAATCGCCAAAGAATTCTGGGAATTGAATTCACTGCTACTTGTGTGACTTCCTGTAGGGTCTCGAGAATTAAAACAGGTGGTAGGATATTTCTGTTCGATTCCAAATCCTGGCATGTCTGACACCAACAGCGTTTTTACTGTATAATCTCATGTGATAAAAATGAATAAAACCATGTCTGCAAACCACGTTTAAGCATTTTCTTTCTAAGGAAAGCCTAAAATGTTAAATTGGACTGAAGATGTTTTGAATCTTCAACAAATGGCATCCAGAGATCCGTGGCTCTCCATTTCTGGCAAAGCTGGACGGAGGTAATGCATCCATTCAGCCATTAATTGGGTCACAGAAGGTCCATCTTTCAAACCTGGAATCCTTTGGCTTTGTCAGTCCGTTTCCCGAACCACACAGGAACACTTCGGACTGGATGCAAACCATTTCAAACTGGCTTTCAGCAGCAAAGGGAGGAGCTTTGAGATAAAGGGTATTAGATAAGGCCATTAGTGCACCCTGGATTACAGTAATCCAGCCCCTTTAAAATCACCGTGGTCCACCACTAGAAGATAAACCATCATGGAATACCGACTGCAGCACGCGTTACTCCTCGCCATCCTGCTGGTGACTGAAGGTATGTGCCGTTCTTCCATTATTCCCAACAAGACAATGCAATGATTTATATGTAAATTATGGATTGATGATATTTAAAGAGCATAATTTATATATTCCCACCTAAAATCTCTGTTTCTCATGTCTGCTGTAGGACTTGTTGGGCTCCACGCTCAAGAGGTAAATCTCGAAATCGCTAGTAATTGCTTTCAAATTTGTGGATTGTAATTTGTTAATCTGCAAACAGGAAGAAAATGAAAACGACACATGGGCCGACAAAAAACCCTGCAGGTGTGATTGTGATGAGTCCAGCAAGATGCTTTCCAAAGGTCCATCACGTCTGGCGCAGGAGATGGAATGCATGCCAGGTAAGCAAAGGTTCTAATGTTCCCAAATAAGCAGAATATTCAGATTATACTACTATATTCATCAATGTCGTTGGGGGGGGGGGGCACGTTCCTGCGTTTGGCCATTTAATCAAGCGAGTTGGGATTGAGCTGACTCTTTGGGAATTGAGATGGATGGATTAGTTTGCACGAGCTGGTGCTTTTGGGAAACAGAAGGCAGGGCATGAGTGAACGAGCTGGCATCCGGACAAGATGAGTCCAGCAGCGTGGCAGAAAGTCATTAATCATTTGGTTGGTCCATGTGTGCCATCACCGCGTCCCCATGGCACAGAGCCACAGGCCGGACACGCTCCATAAACACAGAGTCTGCACCTTCCAATCAAAAAGACAGGATGGAAGTCCGAAGCAGAATCAATAGAAGAGGGCAAGATCAAGGATGGCAGGGATGAACAGGATGCGGCTTCTTAATCCCATTAGTTCTCGTAGCACAAGACTGTGATGTGTGTCTAGATTACCAAAACCGGATTAGAACATGTCAGCCAACGTGTTATAAAATTAGAGTTTCCGAGAAAGTATTTATTGGTGAACTATTGTGCATTTTACAATAAGCAATATCACACTTTGCAGATTTCTTTTAGCACACATTAATTGCAGTTTTTATACAGTACAGGCAAAAAAAACACGTCAAAATATGGACTTGAAAAAACGATTTTATCCTAAATTGACTTAACTTTATATAAAAGTAGCTGTTAAACTTGTTATTTTAAGTACATTTTACGTCACTAATTTACTTTGCGTAAATGGTTGCAACATTTTTATGAGTTTCAGGACTCTTTTTTTTTTTATTTCTAAATGTTACGAGTTGTTTGTGTGTGTGTGTGTGTGTGTGTGTGTGTGTGTATATATAACTGGAAAAAGCAACTCATAAAATTCATTACAATTTGCGTTATTGTTTTTTTAAGTAAATTTGTTCATTCGGACAGACTAATATAACAGATTTATAGTGGTAAATTGGTTAACAAAGGTAAATAATTTGACCTTTTTAAACCTTTATGAGTTGGATGATGATTTATTATTATTAATGTGTGTATTATTAGTGTCGACTCGGCAAATTTATTTCAACAACTTTCAACCACAATTTTTTTTGTGTGGTGGTGGCGAAAAGGCTGTGTAAAACTCCTGCCTGTGAAGGACTGTTATGTAAAAAGACTGATGTGGGAGCTTAAGAGTGGAACGTGACCATCTGTTAAGTCGGGACTTTATGGATGTTGATCTTTCATTATGGGGAACTAAAGCTTTTGGGATTGCCATGTGTCAGGCAGAACTGTGGAAACGTGGATGGGAATTACACAGCCACCAGATTAATGCTCTATCCGTTTCTCCCTAACACAGCGGGCAGTGAAATCTCTGATCGGCTGAGTAATGTTTGATTAAAGCCGGTGTCAGACGTGTCCAAGGCTGGTTTTTCTTCAAGGTGATTGAGACTTTCCTCCCATTATCACTTTTAATAGCAATGCCTTATCTCAATCCATTTGACAGAATGTCCGTACCATAAGCCTGTGGGGTTTGAGGCCGGATCGGTGACTGGGGACCAGATTAGCTGCTCGAACGAAGACCAGTACACCGGCTGGTTTTCTTCATGGACCCCCAATAAGGCCAGACTCAATAGTCAAGGGTTTGGGTGAGTTCATGATCTACATTTGTATTTTGAGAAAAGGTTTATTTTACTGTAACTTGCCATTTTTTACTTAGTCATTCTGGCACAACATTTATATACGTATATATACTGTATATACACCGTATGTGTGTGTATATATATTTATTAATAATTTATTTAAATGTTGTGAATTTTCTGCCAGCTTCAACCAGAGGGTATATATACAGAGGGTTTATATACGGTTAATATGTGTACCGTATTTACGCAAACATAGGCACCCCCATTTTTTTTTTTAGACGCTACGAGTTGCCTATAATCGGCAATTTCAATTATACACGTAGATTTAATCTTTGGATTTATTTATAAGTCAGGAGCAATCGCAATTAAACTGAATCACGTTGTCTTTATGCAGAAAATTTACAAAATCTAACCAAAAAAAAATAAAAAAAAGTTTGCTTTTATTATAAAAAAAAAATAAAATGTATATATTTATAAATAAAACTACAGAAAAGCAACTTAAAAGTTTTTATGGTGTATTCTTTGGTGAATTAAAACGGTATAATTCACTGTATAAAAGTATAATTCATTTGTAATTATGTTGTTTTGTCCTTATATATTTATATATTAGTGCATTTGTAAAGTACTGTTTTTGCTTTTACTGTTTGCTTTTACTTTTCATAAACAAAGTACTGAATTATTATTCCAGTATTTATGTCTTTTTCTCCCCAGGTTGGGCTAAATAAATGTTTTTTGGCTTTTTCATGTCTTGTTGGTGAGACCTCTTTACGTTTGATCTTCTCATTCAGATGTGCCTGGCTGTCCAAGTTCCAGGACATCAACCAGTGGCTTCAGATCGACCTGAAGGAAGTGAAAGTGGTTTCCGGCATCATGACGCAGGGACGATGTGACTCGGACGAGTGGGTCACCAAGTATTCTGTCCAGTACCGTACCAACGACAAACTCAACTGGATCTACTACAAAGACCAGACGGGAAACAACAGGGTACACGGATTAATAATGAGATTACACCGTTTTGTATCACTGGTGATGCACTTTGTTTATTGTCAGTTTACAGTGACTTAAATTAATATTCTGTTTAAAAAAACTTGATAAATTCAAACATACACTTGTAATACATAATTTGATCACCAGGTGGCAGCAATAACAGCTCCATTGCTTTTCCAAAGCAGTGACCACTAGGGGAGCCGCTCCAAATTTGGAAAAATTGATTTGGAAAAATCCGATTTTTATAAAAAACTAGTTTTTGAGGTCTAGGGGGAGAACAGTAACATTTTTACTCAAATTTCTAAAATAAGGGTTGTCTGGTGGGTTGCTTGAATGTGGCGTGGTAAATTTTTGAGAATCAAGTTTTAACCCTTTACTTTATTATACATTATATCTTCCGGTGATACGTTTTAAAATAACGTTTAAAAAAAATTGAAATATTACGTTAAATCGGAAAAAAAAATGTTTTAAGCTTACCGTCTGAAAGCCAGCAGTAAAGGGTTAACACACTAACTGTTCAAAGTCACATTTCTTGGTTTTGTTCTTTAGGTCTTCTATGGAAACTCTGACCGATCGTCCACAGTGCAGAACTTGCTGCGTCCACCTATCGTGGGCCGTTACATCCGTATTCTCCCGCTGGGTTGGCACACTCGCATCGCCGTGCGCTTGGAGCTTCTTCTATGCATGAATAAATGCACCTGATCTGGCACGTGCCAGCAAAGCCACGTCCAACAACTTCCTGTAGTGACCCTCTTCTTATCGTCACATGCCAAATTGAACCTCACTACTCTCACTGCAAGATTCAAAAAACATATATTTAACAGTACTTTTATTTTCAGACGGATCCAAATATGTTCATTTTGAAAGTGTTTAGATAATTTCCTTGCTGGGTTTTTTTTCTTTCTTAAATATATATATATGTATATTTTATTTGTGACCAATAAGATTTCCAAGTGGTCACTTTGGGAAAAATTGGCTGATAATTGGTAAGAATAAGCATTTTCTCGGAAGGAAAGCTAGTGTTGTGCTGGTGTTTTAATGTGGTTGGATTTTATGTATTTTGCTGTGAGTTGCATTGTCCAAAGACAGAATACAGAAGACAGATATGTCTTTAAATAAAACATTTTTCTCTGAAATGTGTGAATGTATTTAGTTGTTTTCGTGTTAATTATGCAAAGTGAAAGTAATTGTACATTCATAAATGGCCATGAGAATTCCCTCACTCCCTCCCCGATTCATTCTGAGAAAGATGCGTTTGAATTCTCTTCAGGTTGAGTCCAACACCTCACACACTCAAACTGCTACATGTACACAATCACAGTGGAGGGTTTTTCATACCATGTTTACCACAAGACGCATGGCATGGAGAGTTTGAGTTAGTGATGTGTCATTCATTCACCATGAATGCTGAGAATGGCTCTGCTGAGAATGTGTGCGCAAAGAAGAGCGGGATTATTTTAATGGGCTCACAATTCTGAATTCGAGAACTGACTAGACTCATACAGAGAGATTCATTTTACTAATAATTTTAGTAAAATGAATCTCTCTGTATGAGTCTAGTTCTTTCATTTTTCCCACCTCACATTAAGAAATTACGTAAGGATACAGTCCCACCGGTAAATCTGCCCCATACCGGAGTAAAAAATTGTAGCATTCTCTTAACAACAGTCAGAAATACGTATTTGGTTAGAGTGTAAATATCTACTTGTGCAATGACGCATGGGCATAGTTAATGATAAAACGATGGGTATGAAAGAATGGTAGAACTTCAGTCCGATAACGCATATTGTGAAGGGAAAAAAAGGACAAAATAGGTAAAAAGAAAAAATGGAAAGAAATTATTAATTGCGCATGCGTCACTGCACAAGAACAGAATAATACAAGTAATATTTACACTAACAAAATATGTCTGGATAATGTTATGTTAATGGTAAGTTAAGCCAACAATTTCTAACTCCAGTAGGACATGTGAGGGATAGAAAAGAATAATAGAACACTTGTCCAAGTTCATGTTCTGAGCATTTGTAAGGTGCTTTTCACAGTTTTAACGGTCTCAAAGCGCAGTGAAAATGTAACAGGATTGTTGTTTTTTATTCATTGGTAGTTGGTGTTAAAAATATGGCTATGAGACGCACATTAATTCCATAAAACTGATAAAAACCTATTTAGACTTGGAGGTATACAGATAACTCAAAGATAACATGAAAAAAAATGTTGTTTGGGAGCCAGAAGAGCCGATTCTTTTACGAGAGCCGAGCCAAAAGAGCATGTAATCGTGTTGAGTGTCAAAAAAATAAAACGTAAAATTCCAAAAAACGAACAAAAATCGCAGGTAACCTACGCATGCGCATTAATCAGCGAACTGGCGCGAACGTGCCACGTGTTTGTCATTTAGCGATTGATCAGCGTCATTAAAATGCCGAGTTGTGTCGTTCTTTCTCACCGTATCTCCCGTCATCATGAAAGCCCGTAGAAACGACAGCAGGAGGCGCGGCGCCGTCAGAAGCTCCGCGTCCAGATCCAAGGGCCACGCCGCGTTCATCTACGCCGCCAGACAACAGGTGTCTTACAATGTGACGTTTAACACCAGTCAGGGAACAAATGTGTGCGTTTTCTTCTCGCAGACGTCGATGAGCGACTTTAATGGCTCCAGGGACGTAAACCGACACCTGATACACGGTGTGGGGCTGGAGGCCGCTCGTCTGTCGCGATCCAGCCGCCATCGAACCATCTCACGGCGGGAGATTTCACTGGCTTGGAACCGGCTCCATCGCCGCAGAAAGGCCGCACTGGACGGAGCGTGAAAAGTGACTTTTAAATGAGTTGTAAATATCTCAATTTTAATTTAATTGATTTTAAGTCTTGTTTAATTGGGGTTGCTTTGCCTCCGGTTATAATAAAATGTGTTTAAACGAGTGCTGTCGGTTGCTGATCGTCATTGTAACGTGAAATTTGGTTGTAAAATCAACGTGTCGATAACCGTCTTGTTCCCCGCAAATGCTGCCATCTGCTGGAGAAAAACTAAATTGGACTTCATGCTCGCTCGTGGAATGAATGAATGAATATAGCCTTTATTAGTCCCACCACAAGACTGAGAATAAGAAATAAAAGCAACTTAATAACTTCATGGAAAAGGAACCGATTGTCCCAATAAAGTATTTTAGTATTTACAAATCCGTTCGTTAAGCGACGTGGAAAACACACACACAAAAAAAAAAGTAAAATGGCTTTTTGCCCCGCTGTCGGGGAAATGGCATCTCACAACCGCAGAAATAAAGCAATGAATGGACAATGTATGTTGCACACTTCTCTAAAATAAAAAAAGAAAATAAGAAAACATGAGCGCCGAAGAATGCGGCAAATATAAAAATATCTTTTTCATTGCTTTTTGCCTCACATTCACATTCATTATCTTTAGACCGTGAAGTGTAAATATTAGGTATAGTAAGATTAAAATCTGAGTAAACATGGGGATGAATAATTTTCTTAACGATTCGAAAGAGTCGAATCACTCGGGTGATTCGATTATGAGCTGCGCGGGGTCGCGCACGCGCTTCACTGTTCGCGCTGGATCAGACCAGGTTTATCTGACACCTGTGGCGTGTCTCACCTGACAGATTCAGCATCGATAGAGCCGTTCAGCGATGGAGGATGAGCAGGTCAGTATTTTGTGTCGTTTTGTGCACTTTCACCGAACGATGTCATTGTTTTCTCCGTGGCGTCCTTGTATTGCCGTGACTCGCGATCTAATGTTTACTCTTGGTTTGGTTCTCCTATCGACCCGTGAAACACCATTTAGTACTTCCATCGTGGTAAAAGATGATACTAAATTAATACTAAAGTAAATTAAATTAAATTATCGTGTAAACCTCTACAGTCGCGCATCCTTTATAGCTGTGGCTAACACCTTTATGTAAGTGAGTAATTCCCCTCAGAAGAACCGAAGTGTTTTTGCATTGTTATTTTATTTATTTTTTTGCCTTTGTCACAGAGGCTGATTATCACAGAAAGGTCTTTTGAAAGGCTCTTTGGGACACAGATTAAAGTCCGGCGTGATTTGCTGTAAGTATCTTTGATATTGTTGGGACGCCGCTTTGATTTCTGTTCTCTAATGTTCATTTGTAAATGAATCGATTTCCACTGGGTTTAATCCACCATTTAATTAGTGGTGCATTTCAATACCAGTAAATGGATTTTCTAATTCCCTGTTGGTTTAGAAATTGTTTAATGTAGCTTTGCATACTAAGACACCGGAAGTAACCCAAGTTATTTTTCACACAGGTCCTTTCTTGATGCTAAATGAAGAAATCCCAAAGAATTGATGACAGTCAGCTCCATCATGGGATGTGGGACGTCCATTGCTGTTGAGAACCAAGCAAAACCTTCGGAAACGGGTGCAAATTTATCATTACTTCTGAATGATGCTCCAGATTTGTCTTTACTATTGTCACATGACTCTCTCAGTTTAAAGCAGCGATTCTTATATTTTTACCGTCTTTGCTGTCTTCTGTATTCCTCTCCTCACTCGATTTTATTTAAGTCTTCTCGTTTAATTTGATCACCTCTCACACAGATGGGTCCGTCAGACATCCCTGCCCGGCTCTGAGTAAGACACTTCACCATCTATCATCTGTTTCTGTCCGTGTTTTGCATCACAATCTCACCGTGCCATTCTCAGAATCAGTTAGGAAGTGAAGTCCTTAAGGTTTTTTTTTTTAAGTAGATTGACTGGATTCATGTGATTGAGCTTTTTTACATTTTTTTTTTTATTTCCTCTGGGTTTTTGCGGACTGATGTCATGATGACGTGCTGTGTTCTTTCTCCATAGCGGCACATTTTCAATTAGCACTTGTAATATTGAGCCCCTGAGACGGGGTTTATTTTTAACAGTCTTTGCACTCGAGACTTCTGGAACAATTCAGGTTCTTCCGTGCATGAAAGCATGACGTTAGCATGGAAACTCAAGCAGAGTTAGCTCCAGGATTATTTAAACAGCGACTTACACGGTTTCACTTTTTTTCAGCTTTTTCACTCATTATTTTCTACACATTATATATGTTCTCAATGATTGATCAATGATCTTAATTTTACCCAATACTATTAAATATTTATATGAACTTAAATGTATATATTGTATTATATACATATTTTATAGTGTATTTATGTGAATAAATGTGTAAGTCTTTCCTTTAATTTACTTTACAAGCCTTATACATAAATTTAAACAGTATCAGTGTTTTTTCGCTATATATGTAATACATCCGTAATATGTAATTGTTATGATTAATATATAGTCATGAATTGCAGTATATGCATTAATTACAATTTTGGTCTGAAGAAAAGTATAAATCTATAAACGGGTAAAAAATTCTGATAATTATTTTTCAGAGTATGCATTAGCTAGTTATTCACTCTGTGCTATTATAAATAATATTAAACAATATTTTGTTTATTTTTTTCAAAATTGTTTGCACATAATAAGTAGCATTTCTTGGCCAAATATTCAACTTACCGTAATAACAATTCTGCTTTTGTGCTCATAATAAATGCAGCTATTAAAGCCGCCATTCTGATCCAGCGCTGGTACAGACGGTACATGGCTCGTCTTGAGATGAGGAGGCGCTACACGTGGAACATCTTTCAGTCCATTGAGTATGCAGGGGAACAGGACCAGCTTCAGGTATCATTCAAACACTGCGGGAATCTGCATGTACGTTTTATTAAAGCATAACGTGTTTTTTATTAATTAAATTAAACACAATCTTTTGATTCCACAGCTCTCTAGTTTCTTCAGTTTCATGCTGGACAACTACACACAGATGAATGGAAATGGACCCGGTAATTCATATCAATTTATGATTTTTACATTTTACTGATTAGACCTGTGTAGAAGTGTTAGACCTGTATTGTTTTAAACATCATGTCTCCCACCTAATCTAGCAGGGAAGCTGGAGGTGATGGTCCAGTCTCTGCCCAGTTTCTCTTTTTCAACATGACTCTCTTAGAAAGCATAAAATAAAAGCAAGATGTATCATTGAATTTAATCTCTGAAGAGTACAATAGTTTAACTTGTGGGATACAGTGAACTTAGAACTGTAAAATCCCCTTATGACAAGCATCAATGGATCTTGAGAAAAAAGACTGATAAGTCGGTTGTGACGGTTAGTCCAAGAACACAGTGCAACCGTGTCAAACTTTATTTCATCATTAAACTAAAATCAATATTGTTGTTTTCTGTTTTGCTGTCATAAATTTCCTGCTTACTGTGGGAATTGAACCCATGATCTGGTGTTTTAAAAGCCAACTGACTGATCTAGGGGGAAAGCCATGTCCATCATAGCCAAAGATTCACAAACGCCATTTTATAATTAATAAAACATCTGTAATTTCTTTTTTCTTGTTTTTCTATTATTTTTCTCTTGTTATTTCCGATGATGCTCATTCAAGGGTCTCCAACTGACGGCCCTCGGTCGATTTACGTTCTCCTCTTTCAACAGGTCCGCAGATTCGGACAAGAAATGTAGAAATGCAAAAGAAATGCATATATAAAACCGCAGAGATGCTTCCATCACGCAATCAATTTTAAATTGGAAATTATTGTTAACAACTGTTGCTCTTAAAGGGGCCACATCAATTTTAGCTGAACTTTCCTGAACTACTTTCTTCAGGATTGCTCAACGTCCTTATAAATAGTTTCTAGTAGCTTCATAGCAATAAAACAATCCATTGAGTGTTCAATTCAGTGTCGTAATAGATTAAACGTCGCTAAACCCCCCGAATTAAGCATGTATGCCGTATTCTTCTCATTTTTTGTGATTTCATTAAAACATGTTTGTTTATGTTGGATAAACTCAATTTTGGTTTCTTTACTATGTGACTTTAGCACTGATTGGCTATTGTTTTAAGTAAAAAAAAAAAAAAAAACTTACAGTGTCACATACTTTTCCTTTCACTGTTTTAAGGAGCAAAAGCCCTATACGTAGAGTCAGTTGCTTAGCAACGCCGGAAGACCCCATTTTGATGTGGAGAGAGTCAGGAACGCTGCATCCAGCCTCCTCAGGCAGCGCTCCAACCTGCAGAATTACTGGAGACAATTAGTTCCACCATAGCCAGCGAGTGGGGAAGCCTAAATATAGATTGTTTTAACAGTTCTTACACCACATTATTCATACATAATTGAAGGGCCGTTTGATTGAAGGCGTGAAACGTTAATATTGCGTTTCAATACAAACATCTGTTCCTGAAATTCAAGTCTCTCTGCATACATTTATAAAATAACACTGCAAATTTACATTTTCAAGACCGGAACAATGAGCCGCGTCCTTAAATCTCTACGCAGAGCTGGACGTTATGCAAATGTAACAATTGCATTGTGTTGTTACTCTGTGTTGTGGATGTTTTGATGGGAGTGTTAAGGCCTGTAATAATGGACTTTAGGACGGGAATTAATCATTTACTTAATGGATGCAAAGCACAGAAAGATATTGAAATGGTCGGAAATATAAATACGTGTTTTGATTATTTGTTTTCTCTTTTAGGGTTAATATCAGAGTAATTTGTATTGTAAGAGTTAGTTTTAGTCATAGTTAGAATGTAATGCTAATAGTAAAATAAAAGACAAATAAGCACCTGTTGCTTTTAGTGTTTTAATCTTTGTTTTTATTTTCTAAAAATGTATTAAAATGTTTGTAAAAAAAATGTAAAACAATTTTTGTTAACAAAAACAATCTAGCTCCAAATGATTGACCTCTTGATTGACCAATCAGAGGTGTCTGCTGCAGCTAGCAGTTTTACCTGCGGAAATAAAAAAAGAACTTTTGATGATTTTTTTTTTTTTTTTATAGTATTAATAGCAAAAGAAATTTGATTTGAAAGTTTTCCAATGAATTAAAAAAATAAAAGACACGTAAGCAAATGCGGCTTTTGATGTTTAATCTTCAGTCAATGTTCTACTTTATAGTAAAATAGATGGGGGAAGAATGTTCCATTATTCGATTCAAAACTTCTTGCAATATGTTGTAAATTCACCTTTCCACTGTTGCATCAGTTCAATATCTCAGTGAGTTTGTTCTTGGCTGTATCTGAAATGTGTTGTGATATTCTTCTTGAACCAATAATTGA
Organism: Paedocypris micromegethes; assembly: GCA_028031935.1. NCBI lineage: Eukaryota > Metazoa > Chordata > Actinopteri > Cypriniformes > Paedocypris > Paedocypris micromegethes. The sequence continues at coordinate 11,405,273 of CM051497.1, forward strand.
AAATGTGTTTCTGTTGTAGTTTTCATGAATGCATAATATATAATAACAACAACAATAATAATAATAATAATACACATTATAATACAAGTTATATAATATTATGGTATATTATAGCAATACATAGCGTAATAACAATAACATCATGCGTTGAATTTTGAACAGTTGTTGAACAGCAGATTCGTATATTTGATTTATATTTAGAAATATTTATAAATATATTTATAGAGATACTTTCAGCTTGCTTTTCAAATACATTTTTAGCAATAATAAGATAAGAAGACAAGATAGTCCTTTTTTTGTACCACAATGGGGAAATTGCCCTGTTACAGTAGCAGTACAGCAAAAAAAAAAAAAAAAAAAAGCACAAGCAGCATCAAAAAGTATATACAGCTTTAAAAATATATAGTTTAATTAAGCACTTGGATAAAATAGTAATTCCAAGTGCTTTGGATTTTTGCTGTTGGGAGTCTTTCAAACACATCCACACTTATCCAAAATTACGTATATTGAAATCTTTATAAATGATTTATAATTTTTTTTTCCATCATACCTTTATCCTTGTTGGCAGCCCGACTTCAGCCTTTGTTCTTTCCCCCAGACTTGATCTCTCACCTGTTGGACCCCGTGGTGGACCCTCTTTCGGAGGAGGTCAGCCAGGTGAAGTACGAGCAGATGGTGGTGCCAGAGTCCTACAGCGGACCTCGTCTCTCCTTCCCACTGAGTGTGAGCGATACCAATGCCCTGCTCGGAGCCTTCAAGGAGGAGCAGGTACAACAATATAAAACTTTCACCGATGGTCTGAAAAAATACCAGCCGTCCGCTAGAGGCAAGTCTGACCGAATGGTTTCAAATCCAGGCGCAACTAAATGGAAAAAGAGCTGGAAAAGCGTTTGATCTTTTTAAATGTGAAATCATGTGTTTTATAAGTCAGTGTGTTTTCAAAATATTGTTAATATTTAATGTTGTTTGGCATATGACTATGTGTTTGAAATCATCATCTGAAAATTAAGATTTTAATGAAAAAAGCATTATTTTGGGAAATTTTTTTACTATTTATTTTATAAGTTTATAAGTCACACACACAGATAGACAGACAGACCGATAAAGTAATTATGGAAAAGAAGTAATACATATTATATTACATATAATACATGTTATTTATTTATAATTATATATATTTTTAATTGTTTAAAACAAGTCTGAACTGTGAATGCAAAGTGATGTATGTTGAGGTTTTTAAATTAATGTTTAGGACGGAAATTTAATCAGTCAAATTACGGTTATTACGGTATATTAAATTGACTTTCATAATGCAGTGTGTGGGCCGAAATTAAAAATTAAGATTATTGTGTGAAACTCACAAATATGCTTATTTAGTATGTATACTTAAAGAGATTTTCACTTTAAACTGTTAGTTTAAATTGTTTAAATCACTACTTGTAATTAACATCTAATGTGCTGTATGCAGTAAGGTATAGAGTATATCAATGCTTCAGGCCACGTGTTGTTTTTATTTTCAGACTCTTCATGGGAAATATGTCTTGCAGCTACTCAGCGAAACCAAGAAGTTCCTGAAGCAGATGCCGAATGTCATCCACCTGTCAACTTCCTACGCCAAAGAGATCACGATCTGCGGTGAGAAGTGTCGCTTTTCACATTCTGTGATTCTGATTTTGGTGTCTTACTCAGAAATATTGACTGCGTTGTGAACCAGCGCTTGCTTGTCCTGCTCTTCATCAAGCACTTGAGCTTCACATGAATTTGCTCGAGCAAAATGGAATCTTTTCATGCTCTTCTGGACCCAAAAGTCAATTGAATTTCCATCAAGGAATATTAATTTGCTTCTTAACGTTAAGTGTTTAATTTGTGCTTCTTTTCCTGTTGAACCGGTGTTTGATTGGGATTTACTTTCTGCAAATCGGATTCACACAGGCGATCTGCACGGAAGTCTGGATGACTTGCTGCTGATATTTTATAAGGTACATTTTTATTACTCTGCAAACGTTCATTTCTGCTCATAGCTGGAGAATTTTTTTTACCTAAAAAGACCTAATAATTAATGATACCGCTTTCTTTCAAAGAATATTCTTTTTGTTACAGAATGGACTGCCTTCTGCGGAAAACCCTTACATTTTTAATGGAGACTTTGTGGATCGAGGAAAGAAGTCTGTAGAAATCATCATCATTCTCTTCTCCTTTCTACTGCTCTACCCAGACCACATGCATCTGAACAGAGGGAACCACGAAGACCATATCATGAATATCAGGTGCCTTTTTGTATATGCACCTTTTACCATCCACACACATTTAAAATGCCTTTTAACAATATATACTTGTATAAACATGTTTTTTAATATGCAGATATGGGTTCACCAAAGAGGTCATGCAAAAGTACAAGGTACAAGCCTCAAGAACATGTAGTTTTTTCTTGCTCTAAAATGCTGAGCATCACTGCCACCTAGCGGTTGAAACGTGTATGTCTCCACAGACGCATGGCAAGGAGATTCTGCAGCTTCTGCAAGACGTCTTCAGTCTGCTTCCTCTCGCCACCATCATTGACAGCAGAGTCCTTGTTGTTCACGGAGGCATTTCCGATAAAACGGATCTGGACTTTTTGAGCACTGTTGAGCGGCACAGGGCAAGTCTCTTATGCTCGGGTTTTTTAAATTTTGCTTTTCAACTATTTGCTGTCCGATTTGCTTATAAGACGATTTGCATAAACAAGAAGGTTAGTTAAAGAAGGAATTCTAAAAGCAAGTACGTATTTGTTTTTCACGTACTTTTGTTGTTGTTTAAATTCAGCTGAAAGTTAAAACTTGGACTTTTAATTTGTAAAAGCATAATTCCTTGCAGCAGTAAAATTGAAGTCAGTGACATAGGTTTTGTATTTATATGAATAAAATAAATTATATACATAAAAAATATATAGTGCATATATAGCACTTACTATTTGTATACTTTTTATTTGTAAAATTTATTTTATTTTCTATTTAAAAAATATTATACAATATAATATTAATATTTATTTTTTCATTTTCCGGATGCAAAGCAATTTTTTATTTTACTGATATTAATTCGAATTTCTGTTTTTACTGTGCAGGTGAAGTCTGCTCTTCGTTTGCCCAAGTACAGCATGGCTCATCTCAATGTCCGGTCCGGCAGCGGTCAGAACGGAAGGTCCCGGATGGACAGTCCTCAGTCCACGGGTCGTAACAGTCGAGCCTCCCGTAAGAGGAGAAGCCGCTTTAACAGACAGGACAGCTGCTCCTCATCTTCCTCCTCATCCTCCTCCTCTTCATCATCCATGTGCTCACCTCGCATCTCTTCACGCATCACACCCCGCCGACCTCCACCTTCGTCCAGCTTGCCCAGCCCTACACATGTGCTTCAGGTGCCTTTTCTGGACTCCTTTGTGTGTCTAGAGCCACCAGAGCCGCCCAGAGAAGAGCTGGAATGGAAGCAAGTCAGTTCAAGCTTTGTTGGTTTATATTGTGTCTGTGACGGAATTTGAGAAAATTAAATATGTTCTTTTTGAACTAAAAGGTTAATAGAACTTTAAAAATGCATCTTATGAAGCCTGTTTTACATTTCCTATTGGATACAGTATTTATGGAAAACGTTCTCATAGTAACGATAATAGTGACATAATATAGTAAATATAGGTATTCATCATAAAAATGAATGTATACTTTTAAATAAATATATATATTTATACATTGAACACAAACATTGAAAGAAGGACATGCACTTAAATGCTTCTGTGATTGTTTTATGTAGCTTGTACAAGAAATAATGGGAAAAATGACATATAATTAAAGAGAAATAAAACGAAATAAAAGTAAAAATTAAATTTAAAAAAATATATCGAAGCAGTATTTTTGTTTACATGGAATGTAGACGCAATTTAACAGTCTGAAAGACCACAATATTTTGAAGAATGTTCAGAATTGGGACTTATAGCTAAATGTAATTTTAATTTTCTATCTTTTATATTTTAGTGTAAAATAGGCTTGCATAAAAAGAATTCAGAAAATATGCTTGAGAAATGTACATACAAAAACATTTGTTTATGCTGTATATACGACGACACACAAAGATATATATTTTTTTATAAAATTGGAAAAGAAAGAAATTAGCAAAACATATCTAATAATTTAATGTAGTATTTGTTGTGACAAACTGTTTAATCCCCTGCTTGTCTTGTGCCGTGCAGATAGTGGACATCCTGTGGAGTGACCCTAAAAACCACTGCGGTTGCAGTCCAAACTCCTTCCGTGGAGGAGGATGTTACTTTGGACCCGACGTGACCGAGGCTTTATTGCAGAAACACGGTCTCTGTCTCCTTATCAGATCACACGAGTGCAAACAGGAAGGATTTGAACTCTGCCACAATGGACAAGTGCGTAAAATGAGTCCAGACGGGCCAAAATAGATCAATCTTATGAAATACGATCAATTAAGTTGAGTTATGGCTTTTTCCACATTTCTCCAAGGTCATCACTATTTTCTCAGCATCAAACTACTATGAAGAAGGAAGCAACCGTGGTGCCTATGTCAAACTGGGGCCTGAACTGGTTCCACGCTTCTTCCAGTATCAAGTCAGTCGCAGTACGAGAAAACTCACTCTACATCAGAGGTATTAAATGTAATTTTAATGTTATACTAATTATAAATTATTATAGTTTTTTTTATTATTATAGCATGTAATGGCAATAATAAATAGCATAATAATAGCAACATCCAAAGTTGAGTTGAGTCCTTCAACAGCGGAGTCATATTTTTTATTTACATTGAGATATATTTATAATTATATATATTTTGATTCTTTCAAGACCTGGCTTTTTAAAAACAATTTAGTAATAATAATTTATGGAATCCAATTAGTGCCAGAAATATCAAAGTGATATCAAAGATATCAAAAAGATCATATCAAAGTGATCTTCGCATTTTCCCACACTTCCTGGTCAAGCAGCTGCCAATCACATTCTCACCAGCCAATCAGAGTAAGGGCCGCCCCCACGTGAAACTTGTGCCAGAAGTATAAACGGAAAAAAAATGAAACCAAACGAAAAAATCTAAAGTGAAAAAAAACGTTTCAAACGAAGACGTGAAGATTGCAAGCAAAAAATAAAATGTGAAAACGTAAATGTGAAGCATTTTCCTTTCCATTTTTGAAGAATTTACGTTTGATATTTTTGGCACTAATCTGATTCCATCATAACTCTAAGTGCTTTGGCTTTTTGCTGTTCAGAGTCTCTCAAACAGAACCACACTTAATCAAAACTATATTTCAATAAATACAAATATGATATTTGCCATCACATCTTTATCACATTAGCATAACTCTGAAGTTGCCATCAATGTCAGTCGCCCGTTCTTCTCCACTGAGGTGTGTGTGTTCTCCAGGGTTCACGTGGCAGAAGGCTCGGCCCTCAGGTCTCTGAAAGAGAAGCTTTACTCGCATCGCTCGGACCTGATGACGGCATTCCAGCAGTATGATGTGGGCAACACGGGTACCACTCCATTTCTCCTCTACCTGCGTGTCACTTATTATTGGGTTGTGGAAGGATCCGATGTTTCTGTCTTTGGCCAGGCCGCATCTCCATCAGCGAGTGGGCTCAGGTGGTGGAGTCGGTCCTGAGGCTGGATCTTCCGTGGAGAACTCTGCGCACACGTCTGGCTCGGCTTGCTGCAGATGGAAATGTGGAGTATGAATCCTGTTTTGAGGACATCAGCCCTGGAGAACCCATCCCTCCGGTCACAGTCTCCATTTATTTGATGGTTTTATTTACTTATTTGGATTTTATTTAGTGCAGCATGACGTTATTTTGGGATGAAATTGTTGTTTTATTCATTCTACTCTTTCTGTCATTATTTAGAAAATACAATGCTGACGTATGTTTTATGACTTTTTATAATTAAATGTTTTACCCATTCATTAGATGCTTTTAACTTCTTTTAATCAGATTTTTAATTACATTCTGCCGCTTCTATATTTCTTTTACTTCCTGTTGGAAAATCACTTATTCATTAATTAACAAAGTGATTGTGTGTTGTAGGCCAAACATTTTTTCAGTTTTATACCTAGTTTAAAAATGTATGCTATAATAAAACAGAATCATGGACATTTTTTTATTTCTTTTTATTTTCTTATGTATTATTGTTATTTATTATTTGTGAAAACTACAGATATACCATATACAAAAAAGCATGTAAAAGCAATATAATATGGCATAAAAAAAACACTAGCATAAATTACCATACATAAAATAAAACCATCACAATTCAGATTTTTTTTTTGTTTTTAATAAGGTTTGATTTATTATTACGTTTTTTTTCAGAATGTAATAATATTTTTTTATTGTTATAATTCTAGGTCACTCCAAACTTGGCTGAAACTCTTTACAGGTATCGCAGTGACCTTGAAATAGTATTTAACATCATTGATAAGGATCATTCAGGTATGTTAATTTATGTATTTGTTTATTTATTGACATATCATTTAGTCTATTTTTCCCAGTGTGGAATCATCTGTCTCATGCAGGCCAGATCTCTATCGAGGAGTTCCGTCAGACCTGGAGACTGTTCAGTTCTCATCTGGGAGTGAGCGTGAACAACCAGGCGGTTGATGACATGGCGAGGAGCATCGACTTCAACAAAGACGGAAGCATCGATTTTAACGAGTTCCTGGAGGCTTTTAGGGTGGTGCACAGACTGGATGCCAAAGAGCAGCAGCAGGGCTGAAGCCAGACGAGAAGCGCACACGACAGATTTACAAACTCGGCAACAATATTGTAAATGTTTTAAAAAGCAGACAGAAAATGTTGCTTATGACTGGCAACATGACATTTTAGGTAACTTTGATTTTTGCTTTGTTTAAACTTAATATTATTGTAGCGTTCGTCAGCAATGAGGAGACCAGATAATTTGCAACGGTTTAATTAATGGTTGCTGTCGGCCACAACCACGCCAAGCAGGATCCCGGATCCGCACACACTAAATAAACACAAAGTCACTTAATAAACATGAACCGCGCATCAACTGAACCCCACGTGCCCCCCGGGCGCCGCACTGTGGCTGCCCACTGCTCCGAGTTCTTGGCTGATCGGATGGGTTAAATGCAGAGAAAAAATGTCCCCACTGAGGGACTAATAAAGGTTCTATAAAAAAAAAAAAANNNAAAAAAAAAATAACTGAACACAACATATTCCGAACATGTTACATTATTGAGTGAGCTTTGTGTAATCTATGAGGTTTTAAACAGTCTCTCTCTCGCTCTCTCTCTGTCGCTCTTTTCTCTGTCTGTCTCTTTCTCTTCTCTCTCTGTCCCTTTTTTTCTTCTCTCTCTTTCTCTGTCTCTTTCTCTTCTCTCTGTCCCTTTTTTCTTCTCTGTTGCTCTTTTCTCTCGCTGTCGCTCTTTTCTCTCTTTCTCTCTCTCTCCCTTTTTTTTCTTCTCTGTCGCTCTTTTGTCTCACTGTCTGTCTCTTTCTCTTTTCTCTCCGTCCCTTTTTTTCTTCCCTCTCTCTCTTTCTTTCTTTATTTTTTTTTCCTCCAGTCTAGTCTTCTTATAATTTGGAATTTGTAGTTCACTTCAGGCGTTTGAGCAGAAACGCCCAGCTCCGCGAAACCTCGGAAACCGTCAAGGCAGACGAATACTCTATAACAGTAATCCGAGACGTCCGCGAACAGAAGACCAGGCTCCGCGCATACTATTGCATATCTTCGGATTCGAAAAAAAACCACCACCGGACCCGAAAAAGAAATCGTACACGTTTAGAGCCAAGAAGCGAGGTAAAGACACCGAAAACCGCCCGCGATCACTTATTTTCGGCGGACTGTTACACTGCTCATAATATAAATTTACTTTCGATTAATCAGATTTGTATCCGCGTTGCGTGCACACTGCACTTTGAGAACCGAACCCTCGATCCCGAGTGTTGCGAACGCTGCTCTTATGGTTGAGCTAAAGCTCTGTTGCTAATGGAGAATGTACACTGCTTGCACAGTGTTTACTTCTAGTTAGGAAAAGTGTACATTTTGTATTGTACTGCGCTGCTCTTGGTCCATCCGAAACGTAAACATACCCTCTGTCATGGATCCCGGCTTAAAGCCGGTCAGGACTTTTATTTTGAACTTTATCTGGACTCTTATTTTGAAGTTTTTGTCTCAGTTGATCATGTCCTGCTTCGTGTCCTGTGTCCCAGCTGTTCTGTGTTATTCGTTAGTCTATGTATTTAAGTCTCTGTGTTACATGTATCACTGCCAGATCAGAAGGGAAAGGAATAGTGTGGAAACAGGCGATGAAAGAGTGGCAAAGACAGTGGGATGAGGAGATAAAAGGCAGACACTTATATGAAATGCAAAGTAAAGTGGGTGTTGAGAGGAAATGGGGAGGGAGGAGAAGGGAAGAGGTAATAATTACTAGAATAAGAATAGGACATAGTCAGTTGAATAATAATTTAAGAATGATGGGAAAACATCCAAATGGATTGTGTGGAGAATGTGGGGCGCTAGAAACAGTGGATCATGTCATGATAAAGTGTAAAAGATATGAGAGACAAAGAAGACAGATGATGGAAGAATTGGAAAAGGATGGAATGAGTGGAAGTGGAATAAAAGATATAATGATGCAAATGGGGAGCAAGCGGGGTAGAAAATTTGTATTAGAATATTTGACAAAAACAGGACTGGTGAGTAGGATATAGACGAGACAAGAGAAGGTGTAATTATGTAATGAACATACGGTGGCGGTAGTGCGACAGAAGTGGACGCAAACCGCCGTTAAAAACCATAGAAGAAGAAGAAGAAGAAGAAGTATCACTGCCAGTTTGTCAGTCATTGTTCCTGTCACTCTCGCCTCTTGTTTTGTCAAGTCTGGTTCTTGTTCATGTGTCTTTTGGATTCTTGTATACCGACCCTCTGCCTGTGACCCGACCTTGAAATTGGAATAAACCCTAATTGGACATTAACGCCTTGTGTGCCGTGATCTCGCCCCAGGAAGTGCATGTGAGTTCACCCTGCCTTGTCCCAGTGACAGCAGTTTGTGACACCCTCAAATCTGTACGTGGTTAAAGTGACACTTTAAAGTGGTCTCAGGGAGCAGGAGCCAGCCACACTGGGCCTAAACACAACCAGATGGCTGACCAATCACAAATCAGGATACACAGGCACAGCTTAACATTTGAGGTGTGATTGTGATGGTCTGTGGTTGATCACCCATCCACAATGTGTATCCCACACTGGGCAGCAGATAAGAACGTAGTCAGATGGTCATTTGGACTGTTTTTGCTAAAGTGATTGTTTTTGGAGGAAACTACTGGGATGAATCATGTCATTGTGAGTGGGCCAAAATTAATCACACACTTGTATAAGCTGTTCTAAAACTCGACCAAGATGAATTTTTGTAAGGTGAGAACAACCACCAAGGTTTTAGGAGCTGGGCCAATGAAAGGAGAAGATAAACATCCAGCAGGACTTTGCACCCGAGTCATTCATTGGCAGGAGCGTTGTGATCGTGTGCTTTTTTGCTCTCCATCTTGTTTTCTCTAACTGTGTTCATGTCTTTCTAACGGTGTCTCGTTTTCTCTAAAGGTCACAGAGAAAGATCTAATTTGCTCGTGCTCAAACCTAATCCTGCCTGGAATTTGGAAACATAAGACTTTGGGAGCTGCTGAATTCGTATATCATGGACAACATGAATTGGACTTTCAGTGGATTATTAGGATGCTTTCTTCTTGCTTCATCAGCTCTGGGTGAGACACAGCCTGAAGTCACTAGTTGGACTGGAAAGCTTTTAGTGGTACCTATGGATGGAAGCCACTGGACGGGGCTGAAGGCTGTAGCTGAGGAGGTCGGCCGCAGGGGTCACGAGGTCACTGTGGTGATTCCGGAGATCAGTCTACGTCTCGGGCCTGGTAAGCATTACACAACTAGAACATTTCCAGTTCCATATAAACAAGAACTTCTAGACCAGCTCCTAGCTCGGAATGCCAAGGCGATGGAAAGCTCTCAGCTTCCCTTGTGGAAGAAGATCACCACCAAAATAAGTGACATCAGGAAGTTCGTGAGCTTTCAAACCACCACGGCGGAGAGTCTTCTCTTCAACAAAGAGCTGGTGGACTTTCTGAGGAAGCAGAACTTCGATGCCGTCCTCACCAGCCCACTAGTGCCAACTGGTGCCATACTAGCCTACAACCTCTCCGTCCCCGCTGTTTATATGCTGCGAGGTTTACCCTGCGGACTGGACTCCACCGCCACCGCTTGCCCGAACCCTCCGTCCTACGTCCCAAGGTTTTTTACTCGTTTCTCGGACCAGATGTCCTTTAGTCAACGGTTGCTCAACTCGATTGTTAATGGGTTGGAGCCGTTGCTCTGCAAACTCATTTACTGGTCCTCGGAAGACATGGCATCCCGGTTTCTTCAGAAAGACACGCGTGTTTCTGAGATCCTGAGCTCTGGAGCGATGTGGCTGATGCGGTACGACTTCACCCTGGAGTTCCCGAAGCCCTTGATGCCCAGCATGGTTCTGGTCGGGGGGATCAACTGTGCCGTGAAAAGCGCTCTGTCACAGGTGAGAAGCGTTTGCTACTACTAACCTACAAACTCTTAACTGACGTGGTTATCACACTAGTTACACATTAACCACGTGCTTGACAGATTTCATAGATTGCATGGTTTAAGCTAACCCTAACCCTAATGAAATGACACAAAATAATCTATTTGATTTAACATATGTACCATTCAAAAATGATGATATTTTTAATATGGTTAGCAGCGTTGAAGGGGTTCGGCATAAACGTAGGGTTTTTGTCTCTAGTAATGGAGGTATGGTGAAGGATTCAGCTTTAATTATGAAGCCCTTTACATTCCTAGTGTTTATGGGATATCACAATCGGTTGTGGCACATACACACACTCTTCAGTTGATTGTTTTATTTGAAGTTTAGAAGCTCGAATGCGACAAGGAAGAAGAAGGGAGTGAGTTTGTCAATCTGGCCACTAGGGGGTGAAAATTCTTCTCTTCATTTTACCATCCAGTGAAGTTTGTTGTGCCAAAAAGAGCACATGATTATAAACATCCAACTGTGTAAAACGTGAAAAATTAATGTAATAACTGACCACACACGACGAGTTTATTTTTACATGTGTTTTCATCTCAAGTTTTTCATTGTTACCAGACTCAAAGTCAAACTGTCCTTTTATTCAAATGAAGAACCTGTGACTAGTTTAAATTTAGATTGGACGTGATAAATGAATGAATGACTGAAAATACTTTTATTTGTCCCACAGCGAGGAAATTTATGAACATTAGCATGACTTGCTCTATCCATTATTAAAAACGAATAATTGCTGCTCTTAAGCTTGAATCTCTGAGTTTGACAAGGTTTAAGAATTATTAGGGTAAACACAATATTATTCGAATCAAAAAACGTCCTACCGGCTAGAATAGATCAAAAACTTTATTTTTCTTAGAAATTATCGTAAGGAAATAACTTTAGCGCCTCCTGTTGTTCAGTGAATGCATCTGACGAGAAACCTACGATTAATCAGAGGTGGCGGCGAATAATCCATGTCATTTATATTCAAACTCAAAGGGCTGTATGATCATAATATGACACGTCTCTGTTAATCGGATGTGTGAACAAATCCTACAACTTCATGCAGAAGATGCGAATTTCAATGGGATTCTCATAACTGCTGCTTTTTATGCAAATTTGCCAATTTGTTTTCCTTAATCCCCAAATTACGAATCATTATCACTCCATATAGAAATCGAAGCATTTTCAATTGATCATTCTTTTTCCACCCGTGTGGCTTCTCACCTTCTCAATGGCTGCTTTATTACAAGTCCCACCCAAATGAACTTTGGCAAACTGAATTGCGTCATAAAGCCGGTGATATTTGCGGATGGTGAGACACAAGAACCGACCTGTATGATACTAGACATCAACCAGCGATGCGCTTCTGTGTGATTGTGTGCTTGGTGATCGCAGCAGTGGTCACCACCGCTGTACCGGGTCAGAAGCCGAGTGAATGGAGGGGGAAGCTGTTGGTGATCCCCATGGATGGAAGTCACTGGACCGGGGTGAAGGCCGTGTCGGAGGAGCTGGGACGGAAGGGTCATGAAGTCACCGTGGTGATTCCAGAGATCAGCATGCGTTTGGGACCCGGCAAACACTACATCACCAAAACATTTCCGGTCAACTATGATGCAGACTATTTCAAACAAGTGATGGTCGACGTTGTTCAGGAGTTGACCTTTCCGGAACACAACTTCATCAAAAATGTGATTTCCAAGTTTAACCACTTAAGGAAGATGTTTCAGTTCATGGCCTCCACGACTGAAAGTCTGCTGACCAACCAGGAGCTGATGACGTTTCTGCGGGAGCAAAACTATGATGCGGTTTTAACCGATCCAGCCTTGCCGATGGGGGCCTTAGTGGGATATAACCTCTCTGTGCCCACCGTCTACATGCTGAGAGGAATGCCTGCCAGTATCGAATCAGCAGCCACGGGGGTTCCAAGCCCTCCATCTTATGTTCCTCGCTTCTTCACCAAATACACCGATCACATGACCTTTAGTCAGCGTGTGGGGAACGTCATGATGACTTTGATAGAACCAGTGTTGCTGAAGGTGATGTATCAGTTGTATGAGGACATCTCCTACAACTTCCTGCAGAAGGACATGAGCTTCACCGAGGTCCTGAACACCGCTTCTCTCTGGTTGATGCGGTATGATTTCACCCTCGAGTATCCCAAGCCCTTGATGCCCAACATGCAGCTGGTTGGAGGGATTAATTGTGACGTTAAGAACCCACTGTCAAAGGTAAACCCGGGGAAGATGTTGGAGGGGGGTGTTTAGTTTAAAGTCTTAGTATCTATGAATATCTCTCTATTGGTATTTGACGATAATAGGAGCAAAACAGCTGTGCTTGAAAAATGCCTTTAATTTATTATTATTTTGATAAATAATAAGTAAATACTGTGTGTATGTGTATTTGTACAAACATTGTACGAGTGGGGAGCGTGAATATAAAAGCTGTGTTTGTGAAGTAGGGCGTAACTTTTTTTGGTTTTGCAGGCTTTAGTTTTTTGCCGTTTGTTGTTTTAGTGACACAGCACTTTAAAAAGCCGACAAAAGGTTCAGTCCCAGATGAACTTTAATTGAACCCAGTTGAACAGCACTGTCTTGCGTTCCTGGATCCACACAGTCTACATACGTAAACCCCAAGAGTAAAAATATCCCAGGGTCTATGGGAGTGGGAGTAGAAGGGAGTAGAAGTAGGAGCAGAACAACAAGCACTGCAAGAGATTGATCACGGACAATAGCAGAACAAGAGCATTTGTGGCTGGTCAAAACTAACAACAGCGAACGGCCTTAAAATCCAATTCAATGCAAGCAATTCTAGGGATTGTATCACCTAGTCTTTTTTTATAATTAGACCTTTTATACAGTAACTAAATCACTGCTCACAGTGACTAATATTATGCACTCCCAGTTATTACAGTAATTAAGGCATGAAACTGCAATTTTTGTTGTCAGATTAATTTATGGAGCCAAAATAAATTCATTGATATTGACTATTATGTTACAGTTGACCTCATTTAAAATCAAGATAAAGTGCAGCAAGATTGATTTAAATCAAAGTCAGGTTCAGTGTCTTTCTATTGGACAGTTTTAGAACCTACCAGACTGGGATTCAACCTTGCAAGACTTGGGTAGCAGGTCCAATAATAGTAATTATTAATAATAATTCATTTACTTTATGAGGCGCCTTGCAAGACACTCACGGTCGCCATATTCACCTGAAGAACCTGATGTTTTTTCCATTGACTCTTGGGTGACTCTCAACCGCTGGATCACGACTGCCACCGCATGGTGCACATTTATCTGGGTTTAACCGTTGAACTGATATTTTTTTTGCGTTTACTTCAACGGCTTAAAAATCTGTCGATAGTTTGAGGCAGTTTGTGAAGGCAAATCAAACAGGTTCCCCACTGTCCGGTGGGAGACCGTTGTTCCGGCACCCGGTGTTGTGGGAATTTGCAAGATACTGGCCGGAAGACCCAGAATACAAGGATCCCCCGGCTCATGTTGAGAGGACGCTGGTCAGAGTACTGGCTACAACCCTTCCCCAGTCTCGGGACTTTCATGGTTTTGTTGATTCTCCTCAGACACTTCAGGCGAGTGTGCCTTTCTCCCTCATGCATCTGTGTGGGTGATCTGAACTGTGAGACTCGGCTATGCGCTACAGTTCGTCTGCAGGCCTCTGGACTATGATTGCGTCCTCGCCCTTGAAGGACGCCTGGGTTCTCAGAAAAAAGCACCATGTTAGCGAAAGGCACTATTGAGGAGGTGCCTCCAGCTAAGGCAAGGTGCGGGTTTTACAGGCCGTATTTTGTGATTCCCAAGAAGGCCAGAGTTATGCCGCCCGTTTTTGATCTGAGAACCTTGAGTCGCTACTTTCACAAGTTTCAGGATGTTCACTTAGAGGAACATTCTGACGGCAGTGCAGCCTCAGAATTAGTTCCCCTTTAAAGATCTTCAAGAAGTGTGCTTTTATTTTAATACTTCCTCGACGCAAACCCTTTCTGCCCTGTAGTTTCTTGCTTCCTCAATGGCTAAATTAGTATAATATGATACAACGCTGATGCTCAAGGTGATAAATCAGATGTGTGAAGATATATTCTAGAACTTGATCGTGATCTTCACTGGGATCCTGATAGCTGCTTCTTTTTGTGAAAATTGTGTTGTTGTTTTTTTTATAGCAAAAATTGTGAATCATGATCATTTCATGTATAAATAGATAATTTTTCAACTCGTGTGGCTTCTCACCTTCTCAATGGCTGCTTTATTACAAGTCCCACCCAAAATGAACTTTGGCAAGCTGAATTGCACAATAAAGCCGGTGATATTTGCCGATGTTGAGACACAAGAACAGACCTGTATGATCCTAGACCAGCGATGCGCTTCTGTGTGATTGTGTGCTTGGTGATCGCAGCAGTGGTCACCACCGCTGTACCGGGTCAGAAGCCGAGTGAATGGAGGGGGAAGCTGTTGGTGATCCCCATGGATGGAAGCCACTGGACCGGGGTGAAGGCCGTGTCGGAGGAGCTGGGACGGAAGGGTCATGAAGTCACCGTGGTGATTCCAGAGATCAGCTTGCGTTTGGGACCCGGCAAACACTACATCACCAAAACATTTCCGGTCAACTATGATGCCGACCATTTCAGACATGTGATGGTTGACGTTGTTCAGGAGTTGACCTTCTCAAAAGACAACTTCATCAAAAATGTAATTTCCAGTTATAACCACCTGAAGAACATTTTTGAGTTCATGGCCTCCACGACTGAAAGTCTGCTGACCAACCAGGAGCTGATGACGTTTCTGCGGGAGAAAAACTATGATGCGGTTTTAACCGATCCAGCCTTGCCGATGGGGGCCTTAGTGGGATATAACCTCTCTGTGCCCACCGTCTACATGCTGAGAGGAATGCCTACCAGTATTGAATCAGCAGCCACGGGGGTTCCAAGCCCTCCATCTTATGTTCCTCGCTTCCTCACCCAATTCACCGATCACATGACGTTTAGTCAGCGTGTGGGGAACGTCATGATGACTTTGTTGGAACCAATGATGCTCAATATGATGTTTCAGTTGTATGAGGACGTATCCTACAACTTCCTGCAGAAGGACATGAGCTACACCGAGGTCCTGAACACCGCTTCTCTCTGGTTGATGCGGTATGATTTCACCCTCGAGTATCCAAAGCCCTTGATGCCCAACATGCAGCTGATTGGAGGGATTAATTGTGACGTTAAGAACCCACTGTCAAAGGTAAACCCGGGGAAGTAGTTGGGACAGGATGTATGAAAACCTATGGTTATTTCATTATTGATCTTTGAAGATAAAATTCTGCACACTATAGGAGCCAAAAATGTATACATTGTACAAAACGCAGACCAAGAATACAAAAGCAGTATAGTGGTACGCTGACTTACAAGTGTCTCTTGTCTGCTAATGTAAAATTTGAACAAATTAAAAAAACTAAATTTTGTCCCATTACGACATTTTTCCGAAATACGAAAGTACCGCATCTTATTCTTACCGCTAGAATGCAGTGAGATGAGAGAGTCCAGGCGTGTTAAAAAAAAAACAACGTTGTTTAATCTTCACACACTTCAAATAAATAATAAAAAATCAAGAAAACACTAATTACGTAGTTTCAGAGATCTTGCTTTCAAATTAGAAAATAAGGTTGTCTCCCCCCACAAAGGCGACGGTTGTTTTTTTTTCACCGTTTGTTTTTTCTCTTTTCTGCATCTGCGTCGCACTCGCAAGTTGCAAAAAAAGCTGCTGTTTTCACTAGTGCTGTCAAAGTTAATGCGTTAACGCACACGATTGATTTTAAGTTCTTGAATACGTCAATTATTTTTAATGCCATTAATCACAGTTGCATTTTTTACCTTAGGTTTAGCATCATGCTATGAAAAGAGAGAGCCGCTCTTGGTTCTATTGGTTCACACTGTCTCTTGATGTGCTCATTAAGAGCCGCTGCTCACAGTCATTGAGAACAGGTGCTGTCACTTAGGCGCAAAGTGCTTAAGTGACACTGACCTACTTTTCACCTCACATCCAGCAACACAGACACAGTTTCTTATCAACTGCAAATAACTTGCTAAATTCAAAAAGCTGAATCATAGATTCATACAGATTAGATAAACAGACAACACTTTATTAACTTACTCTTTTTTTTTTTTAAAGCAGACATTCTAAGCTTTATGTAGACATTATTTCATGTTAGAGTGATATGTACTTAAGTTACAGTTCATTTTCAGCTGACAAAGAGAAGACAAAACACGCTTCACGTTTTAGTTTTATTATTATTTTTTTCCCAAAAAACACAACGTCCTGTTTTTACTATTGGAACCTAAAAAAAACATGTACTTTTTTGTGTTTTATGACTCTTTATGAAGGTTAAAAAAAAGACAATACATTGCAAATTGAACAAAAATTGTACACAATTATTTTACAGTATTTAAACGAGTGTTTATTTAGTGTTGAGATTACATTAATTTACATATTACACCTCAATACTCGATATTACAACGTTCAGTCATTTAATCACGATTAATTTCTTCAGGGAAGTGCGATTAACTAGTTAAAAAGTCAGTGCCGACACGGCACCAGGCAACGTCACAGTTCTCACGAGATTACGGAAATCTCAGGACTATTTTAATAACAATAAGTTATTTTCTTATTGGCAACATAAACAATGTGAGATCTTCCGCTGTACGCATCGTTATATACTGTACCTTTATAAACAACTGCCAAAGGGCAAACCAAACAACTGCTATTAAATTTATTACCAATATTTTATCATGTTTAATAAATCATAATAAATCATGTTTGTCCGAATTTAAGAAATCTTGGCACCGATTAGATGGACTATATTCATCTACATTACGTTGATTCCCTTCCGCTTTTTAAATCGAAGCTCAAACTCACATGTTTCTGTTAGCTGATGAATAAAATGTATTATTATTATTATTATTATTACTATTAATCCATGTAAAATGCAGGTCAGCTAGCTTTTTACAGCAACAAAATCACACTCTCCCAGTGATTACAGTAATTAAGTAGTGTTTGTGGCATGACGGTGCGATTTTCTGTTGTCTCAGAATATTTATGGAGTCACAATAAATCAATTAATCTTGACTATTATGTTACAGTTGACCTCATTTAAATGAGGATAAAGTACAGAAAGATTGATTCAAATCAAACTCAGGGTCAGTGACTCAGTTAGAACCTTCTGGACCGGGATTCAAACCTGCAAGGCTTGTGTGGCAGATCCAGCTACTGGACCACAACTGCCACCACATGGGCACATTTATCTGCGTTTAACCATTAAACTGATATTGTTTTGTGCTTACTTAACGGTTTGACAATTGTAATGTTTTACATTGGTAAAATGTTTTCATTTAAGTATGGTAAGAAGGTATTGTCACTTTTAAATCGTCTTTGTTATTGTCTTTTACACGTGCTGTGTATGGTTATAATTTTGATTTGATTCAAAAATGTAAATATTATTTGTAACAGTAGCTTTTTTTTTTGAGTCACGGTTAACATGTGTAATATGTGTAAATTGACATGATTAAGGTGATTTTGTAGCATTAGGGGCTTGACGAAGCCATTCAAAGTGTATCAGATGATTCGGTCATGGAGCCGCAATAGATTATTTAATCACAGTGACTGTGAAGTTTGTGTTGCAGTTGATCGTTTAAATCAATTGGATCATTTAATGGAACTTTAGACAGAAATATATCATTTTCAGGCAAACTTTAGCTTTGGTGTTAATAGTGCCCACTAGTGGTCACAGAACGTTTCTTTAAAGAAAAAGTATAAAAACAACAACAGGAATATTTTTTTGTAACAGACATGTTTCCGTGGATGTGTTTGAAAATTTACAAGCGTGTATTTTGGCCTCAGTAGTTGAGCGTTTGCGTCTAAGACGGATCGGCTTTGGGTTTCTGAAGCGTGTGGAGTAAACATATGCGTTAAGCATGATAAATGGCTTACAATTGGCTACTCAGCATGTTTTTCTACAGTTTTGCTGCAAAGCATGTGGCAGGCTGCTATTGTTATCTCAGGAAAAGCAGAGATAGGAAGGAGAGGAATGGCAAACTTCTCACGCAATCTGGGTTTAAGGGAAGGGGGAGGGGCCGAAGGGGGGGCGGTCCTGACAGCACCAGCCCTTCTGTTTCAGTCAACACGGCTACGGTTACCAACCACCTTCAGCATTACATCACCGGATCAAAGTTTGGACGCGCTTTTCTCCGTTTCAGATGATAATTAGCACCATTTGTGACTGGAGACTGTTATGCAACGGCCCTGCAGAACATGCTTTCCCTTTCAGGAAATGAATTTTTTTTCTGGCAGTTGTCCCAAACGGACGCTTGATAAACATCTGCCCGACTGGCACGGCCTCTCGCTCTTATTCTTCCTGGCACTTTTGTTTCTCGGTCACGCACCAGAGAGTCTAAACACAGCCCCCTTCACGGAGGAGGAGTTTCTCCCTTTCTTCCCCGGCGTGTGTGTGATCTTCAGACCCAGTTATGCTGAGGAAGGACTGGACGTGGGGGCTGCTGCTCTGGCTGGGCGCCTGGCTGAGGCCTGCCGAGGGTGGCCGGGTGCTGGTTATGCCCGTGGAAGGCAGCCACTGGCTCAGCATGAAGGTCCTGGCCACCCAGTTGGCCCGGCGAGGACACGACCTTCTGGTCCTGGTTCCGGAGACCAACATCCTGATCCAAAGTTCCGAGCTCTTCCGCACGGAGACCTTCCCGGTGCGTATGTCCGAGGAGGACCTGTCGGCCAGCTTGCAGGGCTTCCAGCGGGACGTCTTCAAGGAGAGCCCGGGCGTGCTGGACCTGGCCGTGCAGGTGAGGAGACTGATGGACTTCACCAACATGCAGGTGCAGGGATGCGAGTCGCTGCTCTACAACCAGCCTCTGATGCTGAAGCTGAAGGCCGAGGACTTTGAGGCGGTGCTCACCGACCCCTTCCTTCCCTGTGGGTCCATCATCGGCGCCGCTCTGGGTCTGCCCGCCGTCTACTTCCTGCGTGGCATGCCGTGTGGCCTGGACCTGCTGGCCAACCAGTGTCCCTCGCCGCCCTCCTACGTCCCTCGCTTTCACTCGGGCAGCACCGACCGAATGAGCTTCTCACAACGTACCAGGAACTTGTTCATGAGCGGCGTGGAGCTGCTGCTGTGTCGGATCATGTACCGGAGCTTTGATGAGCTGGCGGCCCGGTACTTGGATACGGACGTGACGTATGGCGAGCTGCTGAGCCGCGGCGCCGTGTGGCTGCTGCGATATGACTTCACCTTCGAGTTTCCCAGGCCCATCATGCCAAATATGTTTTTCATCGGAGGCATCAACTGTGAGAAGAGGGCAAACCTTTCTGCTGTAAGTGCTTCTCGCCTGGCCTGGCCAACCGTGCCAGGGTTTTTCAAAGCTACCGTAATTTTTTTTTACTTTACATGCACTTGGAGAAAAATCCTAAACGTGTTTAAGAATTCAACAAATGCTTAAACGGTGTCAATTCGAGCGTTATTGGGGGGAACGTGAAAATAAAATTCAAAAAGTGTTTATTATGGTGCGCCTTATCGTCCGGGAAATACGGTAAATTGCCTGTTTGAACGCAAAAAAGTTTGGTGTTTGAACGTTTTTTTTCTCACTTTTAGTAGTTTGACGGATTATTGTTTGCATTTTGGTTTTCAGTTCTAAAGTGCATTGTGTTTGTCGTGGGAATCGGACTTGTTTCGAATCGAATGTCAATCTGAATCGGACATGTCTGCACGTGCACTTGGAAAAAATGCTAAAATATGTTAAAAAAAAAAAAAAAAAATCTTTATTTTTTATTTAAAAAATATCTTGTGAGAAATTAATTCCGCAAATTTGGATTTGTTGTCCGGTAGATACAGTAAATAACCTGGTGCAGAAGTGAAAATCTTATGTTTGTCAAGTAGTTTTACGAATAATTGTTTGAATTTTTGAGCCGTGGTTCTTGGATGTACCGTGCATTGTGTTTGTCGTGGGAATCGGACTCGTCTTGTGGGAGCAAAAGAACTTTTCAGTGTGTTTTTGCAGCCGTCCGACTCCTTTCATTCTGGCTTCACACGTTTTCTTTTTTTTTCTTCATTTTTGTGCTGCCACGATTCCTTTTTTCCTTGGGGACAAAAAGAAGGATCTTTTCCCGGAGCCCGGGGCCTTTTTGGCAAAGCAGTCGCTCCTGACATCAACAAAACCACGTAGATTGTGCAGAGTGTGAACGGTCTACACTGCAAAAAGTCCACACGAAAGAAGGAAAATAAAAAAACGTAACGAATAAAAAAAAAGCCTAAATCATGTAAAATTGTCTACCAATGTGGTGAGAACATTTTACTTGGTAACACAACATGAAACAAGACCTATTTTCTTCAAACAATCAAATGAATCTTTCTTAATTCTAAGCTCGTTCATTTTTTAATTTTAGATTTTTTGTTTACTTTCACAATTTTTTGGCTTGTCAAGAATTATTTTTTGCAGTGAGGGGAAGAAAAACGAGAAACGCAAACTGAATGACGATTTCATGATAACGTTGATGATCTGATTGTGATTTCTCAATGTAAATGTGCAGGAGGTGGCGGAGTTCGTGGAGGGCTCGGGCGAGCACGGCGTGGTGGTCTTCACGCTGGGATCCATGGTGTCGTCCATGCCGGCGGAAAAAGCTGTTTTATTCTTCGAGGCTTTCAGTCGGATTCCACAGAGGGTGAGGAAGCCCTTCAGAAGATAAACCAGCAGCGCGTGTGGAGAGGGTGGGACGCGTGACCTGAACCCGCTCGGCTCAGCATTCCACATGCTCAATCATCAGGATTTATGGGTCGACTTTACACGCTTGTTTCACCAACATCTCCACGCTGAGATTTGCTTCCAAGCAGAACATCTGTCTTTCATTAGTCATCGCTGGCTGTTAAAAGAAAGGGGGGTTCAGGTCTCACTGGGATTGGGTTTCTAAGACACTTCCCAGTCACTTCCTAGTAGGGCGCATTCACACTAGGTTCTCCAATCAGGTGTAGGTATCAAAACGGCTCAGGTGTAAAAACCACTAATGATGAGTTCAAACTATTTGATTGGCTGTAAGTTCACATGATGGCGTGTAAGATAGTGATTGGTCCAGACCGTATGCAAAGCTTTAAAGAAATTCTAGAACTTTCCGTTATTCGTGACAAACTCGTGAGCAACATGGATAACTTGTACATCGAAATGGCTCACTACATTCCACAAGGGACTTATCAAAGTCTCATCCTCACTTAGTTCTTTCAACAAGTTTGGAAATGGAAATATAACCTTTGCAGTCAAATGCTAAATCTGATAAGGTTCTGTAGTTCCATAGTGTGGAATTTGAATACTGTAATATTTAGAACTGTAGGACGCTGCTTTTGATTTATAGTTATCAATGTGACTGATTTATAGTCATCAATATGTTAAAACCCACATTTGGGCAAATTAAACCAGACTGCACACTATAAATAAGTGTTTTCTATACAGTCATGCGTTTACTCACATAATAACAATAATGATAATAATAATAATTACTATTATCATTATTATTATTATAATGTTAGATACGACAAATAATTGTCAAACACACCTTAAAATTAAAAATGGTATTATTAGTTATGAGTCCAAGAAACTTTAGGTTTTGAAAGGAAAGCGTAAACTGTAAACAATAATATGATGAGCCCAGAACATCTCGATGATACATTGTTGGTCCAAGTGATACCAGCTCTGGTGTAAAAACAGTCGCACTATTTGTTTGGTTGTAAGTTGGCACGATGAGTAACGTATACATTCCGACTCATTTTGAATCCAAGAAAACGCACGAATCTGTTTTTATTTTGTCCGGATTTTCTAGCTTCAACAGTACATGAATGACAAAAGTAGCATGAAAACTGACGCCCTCTATAGGCAACTACCAGTAGTACTTCATAAATATCACTTCTACTGATCTTGTGTTCCGGCGGAAAACGACAATTGTTCACAAAATGCTGTAAATGTTTACTAAATTGCGTCTCGAATGCTTTAGGATGCTAAATATCTATGTTCCTGGTAGGTTCTGTGGCGGTTCACGGGTGAAGTTCCCGAGAAGGTCCCGGAAAACGTCAAGCTGATGAAGTGGCTTCCGCAGAACGACCTGCTCGGTGACTTTTCCTGGATTGTTTTTCTTTACTCTCTTTTTAAGAAGAATGTTGTGCGTTATAACAACACTATTTAGCCTCCTGTTAATAATTCATACTTTTGATAGAACATATTGGCTATTTCAATGATCATATGCGATCGGCTTTTTCCAGTTAGTAGATGAGCAAGTTCTTCTGGAAGTGAAGGATGAAAATTCCACGTGAATCAGTGACGCACACACACACCCACACACACACACACACACACACACACACACACACACACACACACTGTGAGTCCCGCGAGCGGTTTAATGTGATTTGGTAAAGCCGCTGCAGCGCGGATCATTAAACAGAGAACACAGAAGCAGCTTGTGTTAAACAAACTGTAAAGTATTTAATTTGCCTGGCATGTCAGGTATGATTGCAATCTTATTCCAACACAGGCTAATCCTATTAGCGCGGGCGGGGCTTTCAACAATTACCCATCCATCCAATCATTCACTGAGAAAATATTTGTATTAGAGGACTAGAGTGATTTACAGGAAATGATATATGGGTGTGTGTGGAATAGAATAGAATACTAGAATAAAATAATAGAGTACAATAGAATAGAATAAAAATGTCGCCTTTGCATTAGATGGTTACAATGAAATTAAGAATTACTCCGTGACTCCGTTTGGTGCCACAAAAGGAAAATAATACATTTATACATATATAGTTTGAGTGTGTGTGTGTGTGTGTGTGTGTGTGTGTGTATATGATGGGTTATACGTATGTAATATATACTGTTGTCGACAACATAAATGGCCCGGTGGATCAGCCGTTATTTTTATGTCTTAGTATTGCCTTATAACAATTACGTTTTATGTCTTAGTATAGTCTTATGTCTTAGTATAGCCGAGACACAATTTTTGTTATGTCTTCATATTGTTTTATGACAAAAGTAATTTGTGTCATATTTTTATGAATGAATAAGACTTTATCCCTCTAGGGGAAATTTCTGTATTTATCTTAGAATATAGCCTTATGATACATTTTATGTTTTAGTATAGCCTTTTCACAATTATTTTTATCTTAGTATAGCCTCATGACAATTTTTTTTTATCTTAGTATTGCCTTATGAATTTTTTTTTATCTTAGTATTGCCTTATGTTTTAGACTTTAAAGACTAAGTTACAGCCTCATGACAAAAACATGTTTTGTCTTAGTATAGCCTTATGACAAATACAATGTTCATGTCTTAGTATAGCTTTATGACAATTTTTTATACCTTATTGCCTTATGACAAAAACATTTTTATGTCTTTGTATTTCCTTATGACAAAAACATTTTTCATGTCTTAGTATTGCCTTATGACAAAGAAAAATGTTATGTCTTAGTATAGTCTTATGAAAAACATTTGAATGTCTTGGATTAAAAAAAATTGTCATAAAGTTATACTAAGTATAGCCTTATGACAATGACATTTTTATGTCTTAGTATAGCCTTACGCCTTATCCTTATAACAAAAACATTTTTTATGTCGTACATTTGCCTTTGGGGCAAAATTTGGGATCAGTGTCCGCCGCTTCCACCTGAGCTCGTGGTTTTGACAGTCGGGTCAGTGATTTTCAAAAGACACTTGCCATCTTATTCAGATAACCATCTTATTCAATGCAAGTTGAACAAACAGCGCCCCCCACTGGCGATAAAGTAGTTAAAATTAATCGCATGCATTAACATGCTAATTTTGACAGCCCTAATGGGTGTGTGTGTACATACATGCAAACATATCACAAATATACCGTGAGTGTGTTTGTATACAAACAAAATGTTTAAATATTTAATTCATGTGACATGTACAGGTCACCCGAAAGCCAGAGCCTTCATCACGCACGGCGGGACGCACGGGATCTACGAGGGCATCTGTAACGGCGTCCCCATGGTGATGCTTCCTCTCTTCGGTGACCAGACCGACAACGTCCACCGGATGGCGACACGCGGAGTGGGCGTGATCCTCAACATCCACGAGGTCACCGCAGAAACGCTGGTCGACGCCCTCAACGCGGTGATCAACGACACCAGGTGTGTGTGAGGAGGATGAGGAGGAGTATGTGGAGCGTCTCTCAGGCACCAGTGAGCCGGTGTTCTGAAAATTCTTCCTACATCTCAGAAGTTCCTACATTGCGCGCTGAGCATGCGCGTTAGAACATACGTCACTGCTCAGCTGTTCCTAACCATCGCGCTGCGCGTTAAAACTACGTCACTGCTCAGCTGTTCTGCGCTCAGATTTTTCTACTTTCCGCGCTACATGAGCGTTAAAAAATTCGTTATATCTATCGTTTCTTCTCCTACTGGATCGTACAAACATTCTGTACTTTTGTTGTTAGTACTTTTGATATTGTAGAATGAATAAACATAAATGCACTAAATGAACACGGACACTTATAACAGTACACAGGATAATCGTAACATGCTACTATATTTTGTAGTTATTTCTATTAGTAATCTGTTTTGACGTATTTTTAACGCGCTTGCTAGGAACAGCTGATCAGTGACGTCAGTGTAGGAACTTCTGAGCTGTAGGTAGAATTTTCAGAACACCGGCTTCTCCTCAGTGTTTTTTCCTCGTTAGTGAGGTTTTTTTTTACCTGGCCACTGTCGCATATGTGCTTGCTCACTGGTCTTGGTCTTTGTCATAGTCATAGTGATAATCATAGTCATTTACTTAACACCATCATCTCTGCTGTACGTACTGGACGTGCAGAGAGTCGAAATTGCTTTCTCTACTCATCTTTGATGATGCTCTTTACAAATAGACATCAATTATACAAAATTACATGTACAGTAATCCCTCGTTTATCGCGGTAGACGCGTTCCAAGCCCGACTGCGATAGGTGAAAATCCGCGAAGTAGAGGCACAACATTTATGTATTTATTTAACGATTATTCAGACTTTTGAAACACTTTTGAAAACGACATATGAAGAAACAGATTCGCATCTCCGCGCTGAGGCACGTCTCGAGGCACTGCGAGCATCCTCCGCCGAGATACGGTCGGGAAAAAATGAATCCGCGAATATACGTAATAAAGAAAACCCGCGAAGTAGCGAGGGATTACTGTAGTACAAAAATGTGCAATTTACAAGAAGTACTAGTACAAAGTTTACAACAAAAAAAAGTGGAATTTACAAAAAGTAAATTGAATAAAATGCAACAACAAAAACTGTGAAAAGTGCCTTACAAATGCTCAGAACTTGAACTTCTCCTCCGAAGCTACAAGGAGAAGATGAGCAAACTGTCGGCCATTCACAACGACCGGCCGGTGCAGCCGCTGGACCTGGCCGTCTTCTGGACCGAGTTTGTCATGAGGAACAAGGGCGCGGACCACCTGCGATCCGCCGCCATCGATCTGAACTGGTTCCAGTACCACAGTCTGGACGTGATGGGCTTCCTGCTCCTGGTGCTGGTCTTGGTGGCCGTGGCGATGGTGAAATGCTGCGCCGTGTGCTGGAGACGCTGCTGCAGGACGTCCCGGAAGAGGAAGGCCGAGTGATGGAGGACACACACCCTCCTGTAGTCGCTTTTGCGTAGAGAAATTACATTAATTTGCCAAAGTCATGGCAGTGATAAACACGTCAGACTGGACTGAGGTTATTCTGTTCCAATCAAACTGTAGGACAATCTCTCTGGGTTTAAATGTGTCTGATGGTACCGTACCCGTGGACTGAGGCGGAATCTGTGATCTGAGACTTTGTGCCCCCTTTTTCTCCTGGTTTTTGTTTAGAGAGGGAGTTAGGGAAGATTTCTGTTGTTTATTTTCATCATTGTGTTGGGTTTGTAGGTTATTTAGTTCACTGTAGCTGTGTGTTTTGTTTGTTATTTTTGGGCATTGCACACCCGGTTGGCCTTATTGATTAAATTCCCTGATCTGTTAATAAATATTCTTTGTTATTTAAGAGTTGCGTGTTCACTCTGGGGCTGAGGTTGGGAATGTTTCCTCTTCGTTCATTTCTTTCATGCGTTGCGTTCTAGTTTTTCTTCTTCTTTACTTTAACCTAACTGTTTTTGTTTTATCTTTGTTACACCTCACAACCGAACCCTCTAAGGACGCGAGCTGAGGTCGTAACAGTTTTACTTCTGAATTAATAGGGATAAATTTTACAAGTTTATTTGGAAACCTGCCTGTAGTAAACAGATCATATAATTACACACACACACACAATGCACATACATACGTATATACATAAATACTAACAGTACACAGAATAAATATGAATAAATATGCATAAATAAATAAATACACACACACAGAGTATTTCCATATTTATAATTTCATTAAGAAATACAAAATTATGTTTTAATTTTTTAATAAAAGTCTTTTTATTTTTGTAGACAAAGTGACATGTATAGAAAACAACTTGGGATTTTTTTGTTACGGTAACTACAATGGTTTTCTCTTATCAATCACTTTAGCGACTGATTAATCATTTATTAAATAAAGGGTGTAATGATATCAATCTGATTTATTTTCATTGTCTTTTAACAAAGACATTTGTATCTAAATGATCGTAATTTATCAAATTAAATTTTTTCCATTCATTTCCCAAACCATTTAGATTCTAATTAGAATACTAATCATTTTGAATATATATGAATATATTGAAAATATATGAATATAGTGAAATTAATATGTGATGTATTATTATAACAAAGGCTACAGTGTAAAGTTCAAACTAAAGTGAAGCTTAAACAATAAAGTGATACGAGTATGTATGGTCGTATATTATCTACTAAAATCATAAATGCATAGCCCATATAAAACATTAGCCATTTACAAAGACACTTATTTGAGAGCTTTGCACCTACTGTAGATAATCCTGAACTTATAGATTGTAGTTCTCGCATGATTGGACTCTACTCGCCCGTCACACCTTCAACATCCCGACTTTACCAAGCTAAACCGAACACTAATAATAATTCAAACCTTTACGTAGCTGCCACAGTTAAAAGCGCTGAACTAACAGTTTCAATAGGTAGAATTATCATATTGCATATACTTGCACGGCTAAAATGGCAGTGTTTAGCTGTGTTAAATGTATGACAAAATGCACAAATATCCAACAAACCAGTGACAAAAATCACTCAGTCTAACCAACTAACCAACCAACTGACCATCCATTATAGCTAAGTTATTGCAGCAAAAAAGGGCGAAAAACAGGACAAATCCACACACACACACACACACACACACACACAAACTAAGAACAAGAATAAATAAGTTTTACTTTCTGAAAGTAAAGTGCAACCACTAACTTCAATATGCCGCAAAGAGCCTTTACATGACTTTTGTGTAAGGATTTGTAATCTAGTTGCATTTAAAAATAAAGCTTCTTTCTTAGCGTATGTGAAATCTGAGGCAGGTATTTCTTGTCGGGGTTTTTCAGATTGTGCTCGAAGACGATTCTGTTCAGCTCGGTCATCATGTCCAGAAACTGCAACTTCCTGCCAAGAAACAATACAAGAAATAATGGTTTGTTCCAAATAGAAAACAATACTAAAAGAACAAAACTGAAACAATAATGAAACTGAAATAAACCGAAAAAAGTGTATATAACAATGAAACAACCCCATACTGAAACTATATTGAATATCAAGTTCAAGTTACAACCGTCTCAAAAGAAACAAACCGGAACATTGGAGAATAAAAAATTCTTGAAATGTAATTCTTGATTAAAAAAAATTTATTAAAAGAATGAAACTGAAACGATAACTAATAGAAACAAACAACAAAATGAAACAAATATTATTTGAAATAACAACAAACTAAAATATTTGTAAAAAAATAAAACAAACAACAAAACAAAAAAACATAAAATAGTACAACTGAAACAATAACTCATAGAAATAAATAACAAACTGAAACGAAAAATAAATTAATTGAAACAGTTATAACAAACTGAAACGAAAAATAAATTAATTGAAACAATTATAAAAAAACATGTTAAAGAAAAAAAAACCAACAGTAAAGAACAAAAAACATTTTAAAGAATAAAACTGATATAATAACTAATTGAAATAAAAAAACCAACAAACTGGAACAAAAACGAATTGAAACAATAACAAACAGAAAACATTTGTAAACAACTGAAGCCGTAATGAAACAAAAATGAACAAAAAAAAGCTAAAACCAATAATGAAATGTCAACAAACGGAAACGATATTGACACGAAAATTAATTGAAACAATAAGAAACTGAAAAATGTAAAAAAAAAAAAAAAAAAAAAACGGAACAATGAATGCAGTACAAAGTTGAAAGTTTCCCCGTACCTGCCACATCCCAGCAGCAGAGCAGAGTTCAAGGCCTGCAGATAAACCGAGCGGTTGCCAGATCCTCCCAGCAGACGGGCTTCAGCCGTGCAGACGCTCCACACCACATCAGCAGACTCGGGGATTCTCTCCGTCACCTCGGGCCCGTCCGTCTCCAGACACTCGTCGTCCATCACAGATCTGGGTTCCTCTGTGCTGGTGTAGAGCTGCGTGAAGAAGAGCTTGGGCTTCCCGCTCAGAGAAGGACAGCGGGCTGGACTGAAAAGCTCCCGGAGATCCTCCAGGTTGATGCCGGGCCAGTGAGAGTCGGTGGCGAAGAGTCGCGTGTCGGATCCTCGGCTGATGAGGCAGCAGATGAAGCAGCCCACGTGATGCCCACTCACCTGCCGCCTCACGCCTTCCAGAACCTTCTGCGTCTCAGCCACACCCAAGAGGGAGTGAAGAACCACCCGGAAACCCAGACGCTCAAACGTCCCGAGTAACATCTCTGAAAGGAGACGCAACCAGCTGGTTACACACGAGAGCTGTGCAATGTATCTGTCCCTGTTAGAACGTCTGCAAGCTTCAAAAAGTCTACAGCATTTGA
Source organism: Paedocypris micromegethes (assembly GCA_028031935.1). Lineage (NCBI taxonomy): Eukaryota > Metazoa > Chordata > Actinopteri > Cypriniformes > Paedocypris > Paedocypris micromegethes. The sequence goes on from CM051497.1 coordinate 11,434,887, forward strand.
AAAAACTTCAAAAAGTCTGCAGCATTTTAAAAAACTTCAAAAAATCTGCAACATTTTAAAAAACTTCAAAAAGTCTGCAACGTTTTAAAAAATTTCAAAAAGTCAGCAACATTAAAAAACAACTTCAAAAAGTCAGCAACGTTTTAAAAAATTTCAAAAAGTCTACAACATTTTTAAAAAAGCAAAAAAAAATTAATAAATGAAAATAAAGTTGTCTAGTGTCTTTACTGACTGTTCTGTCTAGTACATTTCTTTATATAGCTCTATATATTCTTTCTTCATATTGTTTTCCTAGCCACTGTCGCTATCTAGCTTGCTCTTCTGGTCATAGCCCAGAGTCTGAACAACAATAGACAATGGACTCTTTTTTTTTCCCTCATTTTTGAACACAGATAAATAATGGACATTTTTCTTTTTAAAGACTTTTTTCCCTCTAATTCGCATAGCAACTTTGCGTTGGTCTCGGACTAAGAAAAGCGCTATATAAATAAACATGAACTTGATATAGATGTGTGAACATCTATTGTATATTTTTTTAGACAAATTGCTTCACTTCCTTTTTTTTGTAAGTCGCTTTGGACAAAAGCGTCTGGCAAATGACTGTAAAGTAAAGTAACAGCTCATGAACAAAAACGGCGACCGCTCATTAACAACTGACGTCCGTTTGTTAATTTAATTTGTTCTTTTGTGTACTAAAAGTGATTCCATAAAAGTACAATTATAAGCATTAAAATCTTTACCATATTTTTAGGACGTTATGGCGCACAAATACCTAAAAATTATTCAAAAGTTGCCCTATAATCCAGAATTAATGGGAGAAAAAGTAGACGTTTATCAAAGATGCGCCTCATTTACCGTACTTTTGGGATTTATAAAGTTAACGCTTTATATTAAAATGTCAAACATCTGAAGCATCACTACAATGTGAAAACGCTGAGGAATGAGAACCGGTTCATCAGCATTGGTCAGTCACATAGTTTCAGTCGTTATGGGAAATTTGCTACAAAGGTTCAATGTTTGACAAACCAAATACCAGAAGTTTCAGAGTAACTTTCTTTTGAAATAAAAAGGAAGTGAACAGTGACTCATTATCTATTCAAGTTGATGATAAACTTTACCTTCTAACGCGGTCGGTAATAAATCAACACATTTACGGAAGTTCGGCAACTGGATGAGTAATCTAAATTATCAGTACATTTCTAATCAGTTTAATCACTGACCTTGATTTGAGAAAAAAAAGATAACGGTAATTTCCTCAATCAACAATTGAAGAGTTTAAAATGTATTACACATGTGAACACACACGTGTAATACAACATTATAACACGAGACATGCTTACCGCCATCACACCCGACACAGTCGACGATCACACACAAGCCCCTCTGATCAGGATTCATCTGATATTCATCCAAAGAAACCTACAGCGCAGACATTAGAAAACATACACATATAAGTGTCTATGTTTATTTAAACCCATGCACATAACATGTATTAATTTATGTGTGTATAGTACAAATGATCATACTGTATTTACGCAAATAAAAGCACCCCGCAAATATAAACAACCCCTTGATTTTTCAGGCACAAAATAAAATTCCAATACATTTATTTATTCTTTTTTTTTTTACATTTCTGGTTTAACTACGTTATTTATCTCTTAAAAATATTTTTTTTTCTTTATTTAACAAACCTAACTTGTGACTTCATCGTATCATTTCGATTGTATTGTTTTGTACATCGTTTTACTTGAATACTAGATAAATAAAGTCGATTTTAGTGAGCTGAACTCAAACTCCCAGAATTCTCAGCCGAACCCAAGAGCCTTTGCACCCCAGTTCGTGCAGATGCAGAGCAACACCGTTACGAGCTGTTTCCTTATCCGACACCGTGTGGAGAGAATCGTAGTCAAGGATTATTGTAAAACCGAGCGTTTTGATTGTGTCTGTTCCCTGCTATCGACTCCATGCCTGCATTTTCGACTTGTTTCCAACGCTTTTAGACTTTGTTTCCAGCTGTTAGCGCTAATTTACCGGATACTCCGTCTCTTCCAATAATAACAAAAAACATTTTTGTTCTGACACATTAATTATCTCCTGCTAAGTGTCAGTGTTTATTTCTGTTACTGAGCTAAAAAAAAAAACAAAAGTAAATAAAAGTATTTCCATTTCTTTGTGACTGCTCCTCACTTGAAATATGGAAAAACTAGCACTTGTATTTACGTGCATAATTGAAATCGGAATAACGGAAATGTATTATAAGCACCCCACAAATTTTTGAGCTGCTAAAATTGGAAAAAATCTGGTGCTTATAATCGCGTTATTACAGTATTTCATTTTTACACACACACACACACATAGAGGCACAGACATATTTTCATGTACAGTGTTTCCAAATCATTTTTTTCACCTGTCTGTTCGATATCCCTGTTTCAGGCACCGAAAGCTTCAGTTTGCTAAAATCTACAAAAAAGAAAAAAAAAAAAAAAATCAAAACCACCTCTGTAATAAGACCATCGCTCAGAAGATTGTTGAAGACCACGCACCTTTTAGACCAGAATGAACATGTTTGATGGGCTGCCGAGTACACTGGACAGGAGGGTTCTGGAATAAAAAAAAAAAAGAAATTATTTCATGCAGCAGATACGAAATTATTTACAAACATACTGTATGTCATATGAGTGTGATGAGACACATCCCACGAGACGAGACACACTGGGTTCACAAGATGGAGACGAGATTTAGATTGTTTTTTATAATGAAAAAAAAAATGATCAAATATATGGAGAGCAATAGTATTTTATTTAACAAAAACGTTCAAAAACTGTTGCTGAATTTTGTAATCACATTTCTATTTTTGTCAATTGCACGCAGCAATAATCAACATGTGAACTCTGCAAAACATGTTGCCATAAATTGCCATGCAAATCTTTTTTTACAATTATTGCCAATAGTATAAATAAAAAATAAAATTAAGCACAGGCAATAAACACACTATAAACACAAAGACAAAGAGTCTTCCAGTAACTTGCAAAAAATGGTAGAATTATTTTGGCTTCAAGTTCAATTCGAAATCATTGTTCTTGATTAATCATTGATTAACTTCACCGTTTTCCTTTTAGATCTAAAACCCCCAAATCTTGTATTACAAGTTGCACTGCGAACACAACATGGCAAAACAGAACACAACATGTACAAAAAACAATATTTATCCAAAGTGTTCAGTCAGAGAACAAGTGAGGAACGTGAGGTTCTTTCCCATCACAATGTGACCTTCATCTCGCCGAAATCAGTTTTCTCTCATAATGCGCTACTGCAGCGAGAGAGAATCGTTTCACTAGTAATCTAATACATGTGTATTAGTTTCTTCACTTAAAAACAAAAACAAAAAATCCCGTACTACGACATCTCGTCTCACCCCTAGTATGTGATGAAAAAGGTTTAAAATAGAGAAGTCTTCATAAAGTGTGGTTACCTTGTAGGATTTCTTTATCGGACAAGGAACACTCTTTTTGCCTAAAAAAAAACATGCAATCAATCAACAGTCAATTATTGTGCAATTTACCACATTTCACATGGTTGAAACATAATTACAATCAGAGTTCCTACACTTTCTGAAAGACAAATTTCAAGCATTTTTCAAGCACTTTGAATGTTCAAGTTTTTTCAGCACCCTACATAAAATATAAAATGTATATTTAAAGCTATGCGTAAACACAATCCAAATGAAACATCACTATTTTGAGGGAAAGTTTTATGCTATTGGTTGAAAAAAAAAAATAGACATTTACTAACTTACTAACATTACAGGCAAAATTTGTATTCTAACTTTATATAAAGTACGAAATTAGACATTCTTCTCCATTTTTATCAAAGTGTGATTTAGTTCAACAAAGCCGTGAACACTGCAACAATGAAGGTGTTGATACTTCCCACTTTCTGCACTTTTAATCAGACCTGGATCATAGTGATCATGAGCTGTTTATTCACACACTCACTTTATTTATCTGTCTCTCTGTCTCAATCTTAGAGTTTGTGAATAAAAAGTCGCGTGAAACCAGACACAGAGCAGGAGAACCGCCTACGTTCGGGTCCGGTCTGGAGGACGTCCACTTATCTAGATTCTACTGTAGAATTTCAAGCATTTTCAAGCACATAATTTACAATTCAAGCATTTTTAAGGGCTTAAAAACACATAATTGAAATTCAAGCATTGTCATGGATTTCAAGCACCAGTAAGAATCCTGTACAATGCATAAATCACACAAACGTGTTCATCGCTTTGAATCGTAATCTGAAATTCCTAATCTGTGTAGTTCTCTCAGTTCCACATTTATTCTCACATTAAAGTTTATTTACCTCAAAAGTGCATCAAAACATACATATATAACATCCAGTGGATCCAGAACCAGCCTGTTTACATACTCAATTCTAACCTGGGAAAACGTGATGAGAATGTGAGAAGAGCGACGGACCGTGAGACATATGATAGGAGTGAAAGGTTTGATATCTGAGAACCAAAACAACAAAGACATGTGATGCTTGTGTGTCCTGACCTTTGTTTTGGTAGACTTGAATCCGTTTGACCAGATCCATTCTACGGATGTTCATCAGGATCTGCTCAAGCAGCTCGAGCTTTTCACTAGACACCTCGTCTAGCTGTTCCAGCTCCACCACCACGTCTAAGAAGCTCTGAGGAAACCACAAACGACAACTTTTAACAACTCCACAGAAGCAGATCCACTTAAACAGAAAGTGCACGTGTGATTTGAATTCAAAGTAAATAAAGGATGGGCAAACGGGTTTTTCAAGATGTGTAGACGTACTTTGGCTCTTTTCAGTCTTTCTTTGGGCAGCCTGTTGGTCAGAAGGAACATCAGCGACTGTAAGTCGTCCTCATCCAGGTTTTCACTCACTTCAGCCATGAGAACTCTGCAGAACATATTCAGATTAGAATTCACCGCAATTCCAACAAGACTATACAAAAAAAAATACATCTTTTAAAAAAACTTTAATTACTAAATTATTATTATTATTATTATTTTATTATTATTATTATTATTATTATTATTAGTAGTAGTAGTAGTAGTAGTAGTAGTAGTAGTAGTAGTAGTAGTAGTATAGCCAGTACTGTATATATATTTATATATAAATATACTGTGCATTTCAGGTTTTAAGGTGCACTTAAAATCCCAAGACAGGTCAAATCTTAAAAGGTGAACTTAAAAGCTTCATAGTGCATACAAATTAGGAAATGTTTAGTTATGAAATGACTATATATTATTACAAATAATTATCCCTTATTATTAATTATAATATATAATATAATTATAATTATAATAATTATGCCCCTAAGGAAATATTAGCGGTTTGCCGTATAGTCCTAGAAATATGGTAAGTAAAAGCCTTAAGTTCAGTTTTATGGAAAATCTCTTCTCAAAACAAAAAGAACCGTAAGAATACTGTATTTATGTAAACACAAGCACCCCGCGACAATAAAAAAAAACCTAATTTTTCAGCCACAAAAAAATTAAAATATAAAAAAAAACCCTAAAATTTCTGGCTAAATACTTCTCTCAAAATACTTGTTTTTCTTTGTTTAACAAACCCAACTTGTGACTAATCTATTGTAAATAATAGATTGAAAAAAAATTCTAGTGATTGGAACTCCACCTCCAAAAATGTGCACTTATGTTTATGCAAATACACTATATTTGAAATATGCACATATAAGCACCGCCCCAGCTTTTGAGTTATTCATGCAAGTACAGTAATTTAAAAACAACTTTGGCTAAAACCAGCGAGAATAAACAACAACAAAAAATGAAGAGAGGAAAAAAAGATGTAAAGAAAATGAGATAAAAAAAGAAGCAGATCAAAAATAATGACAAGAAAATGAGAGATGGAGAGAAGCAGATCAAGAATGAAGAAGAGAGACGCCTTTCAAAATATGGTAGGTAATCCCTGAGGGAAATTATTTGGATGTTTTAGTGCTAGCAAACAAAAAAAACTGAAGAAAGTGAAAATTAACCGCGGCAGAACCGGCTCAGTACCACAGGCATCTTCCTCCATTCCAACCACAACAAAATCTTAAATTACCTGTAATCTGAGAGGACTTTACTATTCCTCAGAAAGCCCTCCACCTCCTCTCTGTTGGTCCCAAGAATCTTCCTCAGGATGTCAAAGCGCTTCATGCGGTACATCAGCTCCATCAGCAGAGCATTACTGGTGGGAGTCTGATCCGACTGGTTCTGTGTGGCGAAGGCCAGCAAAGCTCCTCGCACGTCATCCCCACAGCTATTACTGAACAAATCTGAGCACAAGTACTGCAAGGTTCTGTGTTCCTCACGACTGAGAGACGCCGTCACGCTGTTTACGGTGACTGAAAGACTATCGGACATTTTTCTTTACGATCTGTCTGACATTTTAGAGACAGATTGAGCTGCCATTTTGTGAACGACAATGTCAGTACTATGGGAATATTATCATTGTACTTACTCTAAAATAAATGTTTTTTTTTCTGATTGTATTTTTTTTTTTTTTTTTTTTACAAATAATTAAATACTGTTACAACGGCCTCATTCTGGTTGAAGTCAAAAGCCACTTTGGAATTTACACCTGTGAATAATAAAGAGAGTAAAGTGTTGGGTGAAGTTAATATTCATAACTAGTGGTCAAACACACGTTTAAATACCTTCAAAGTCGTCGGGATGGAGGGCCAAGAGTTTTCATGGCCTTTCTCCTGAATCACCAACTGAGAAGCAAAACAGAACACAAAGCTTCTGTATGTGCAGTGCGGATTATGAATGAAGGCGAAACAAGAAATATACGTTGGAAATTGTAAATTTACATAGTATTCAAATGGCTTTTTGAAATTTGAGGTAATGAGGAAACCCCATGACGTCAATAAGAGGAAATGAGTAATGAAGGGGAAACAAAACTAGCAAGAAAACCACCATGCATAAGACATCCATTATTTTTTAGACTATATTTTTATAACAGTGAGCTACTCATAAGAGATCGCACCAAACCTTTTGCACTCTCTTCACGCTGCCACATATTACTAGACATTATTGTCCCTTCACACAACAAGTCTCATCAAATTCTGACGACAAACTGTAATTTATTTGATTTATTCTTTTTTTTATACATTTTCTTTAATAAAAAAAAACAATCTTTTGGTGGAGAGACATCAAACCACTATCAGATATTACTAGACAATATTGTTCCTTCACACAAGAAGTTTCATCAAACTCTGATGCGTAGTGTTTTTAATTACTGTACGACAAACTGTAAATTATGGGATTTATTCTTTTTTATAAAATTTTATTAATAAAAAGACGTTATTGGTGGAGAGATATCAAACCACTACCACATATTACTAGACATTATTGTCCCTTCACACAACAAGTCTCAATATTTAAAAATAAACCTACAAACAACAACAACAGCAAAATAAAACAACAGAACAAAAAATCATTTTAAATTAAAAACTAAATTAATTTTAATCAAAATACTAAATTATAAAGCAAGTAATTACCGTAATTGGCTCGAAATCAATAAAACGACGTGGCAACCAATGTTAATCAAACAGAGAAGAGTGTTTACGTTTAAACAGCTTTCAAACCACGGCACTGTGACGGTTATGAAATGGTTATTAACCATCGGCTTTACGTTCGGAGAAATATGAGTAATCTTTTGAAAAACACCTTGAAAACAGCCTAAAATAAACAAGCTCCGTTTGACAAAAAGCAGTACTGCTTTTCGTCAAGTTCCGTGAAATTGTTCAAGCTGTCGGAGAAGACCGAACATGGTAGAAAACTATCAGGTTCTCACGCGCACATGCACAGATTCAGTCAAAAGCCATAAAGAGAGGAAAAATTACCTTGAGACTGAAGGTTTCCATCTCGTCTGACTAGTGACGAGTAAAAACGAAAGTAGTAAACTGAGCATAGCCGGAAGTACACCACGTGACACGCCCAGTTACTTCTGAGTAGTGACTTGTAAAAAATTTTTTTCATAGTTATTATGACGTGGCACGTGACTACAAAGTAAAGCTTTAAAAAGCCGTTATTCCGTTATATGTTTTTTCAAAGTGTTTTTAAAAAGCCTTATAACACAGGCACACACATACACCCTTGCTTGCACACTCAAGATCACACACACTCGAGATTAGACTCATCACACATCTCTCATTTCTCTGTTACACATACGCACACACACTCACTTTCTCACACACATATTTGTTACACCCAGATACAATTAAAATGGGTTAACAACTTAAAAAAATAATATTCCAATTAAGTCCTTACCCTAAACAGTAATTAATTTTTGCTATTCGAGACATTTGTGATAAAATAACACGCACACTACATGTAAAAATGGTTTATTATTTAAAGGACATTTTGTAACTCACGACTCCTCTGAGACATCAAACTCCCTGATATCGTCCAGATCTTTCTGCTACAACACTGAATCCTGAATGTACAGTAAACAGTACAGTACGACTTCAGGTAAATAACAATTTACTGGAAATGTTTTTCTTTGTAATAATGCTTTTTTTGATCGAGGTCATTTCTTTTCCAACATAATAAAAGCACCATTATAACATCAGTAAAAAATCCAAAGCACCGGTTTCACACAGTGATTTCACAAGTGGATTGTGACACACCATCAACAAAAAAAAAATGGAATTACGGAACACAATGAAATGTCATGAATCAGTTCAGCAACAGGAACCAAAACCACCGCAATGAGGAAACACAGAAAGCATCACTTCCACACACATACGTAGTCTTGGACATTTCACCACAGTAGTGATCGACAAAAAGGCAGAAAATTCCTTTTAGTGAAACAATAACATACCGTAATTGTCAGACTATAGGGTGCACTCGAATTCCTAAAAAGTGTTTAAAAACGGACTTCCGTATAGTATGGAATAAATGTGTTTAAAATGATCAGGAATAAATGTGGTGCACCTTATACTCCATAAAATATGGTAGATGGCTTTGATAAATCTGTAGTATTGCTTTTTACTTAAAAACAAACCTGTGAATTGGCATGAATATGACAATATAATATCATCGGTCCAAAAATTATTAGCAAATAAAAACAACCGGCTTCAGTTTCAAAGCAAGTGACATTCACGGTGAACGCTCAATAACTGTGACATCATGCTTTACGTATGGAAACGTGGTGTCAAATCAACCAATCACAAAGCAGAAGTCTGCTGGAGGTCCTCCATCCGCTTCCCCTGCAGCGTCCCAGAGAGCGTGTCCGAGTCCAGCAGCTCCACCACACTGTAGGGGGCGCAGTCCTCCAGTCCCAGCTTCCCACACATCCAGCCACAGAAGCCCTTCTCCAGGTCCCTCACCACCAGCCACCACTCGCCAAACACCCAGGAGAGCTGCGAGAAGGCGGCGTAGATGCCCAGACACACGCTCAGCACCATGATCATCAGCGGGTACAGGAGGATGAGCAGAGGACACAGCGTCACCTTGTGCAGGAAGCTGCGCTCCTCGTTGTACACCAGGAAGATGTTGTACCAGGTGAGCGTCCCGTAGTAAAAGGAGGTGATGAAGGAGAGGAGGAAGATGAAGGGCGAGCAGGACAGGCTCCAGAGCAGGACGTGGGGACCCTGTGAGACCCCCAGAGCGCAGGGCTTCTGCTTGGCCTCCACCACTCCGTCACACTCCGCATCCAGACGCTCTTTGGAACGCGCCATGTCTCTCAGCTCTTTGTCCGTGAGGGTCATGTAGATGTCCACCATCTGGCCCTTCCGCTTCCCGCGCGTGATGGTCCCGGTCAGGGCCACGAAGCGGCTGTCGGGGGGGATATCCTGCTCATCTGGGGACAATCAGAAGGGTTCAGTTGGAATGCCAGTTCTCTAATAATACATTTGCAAACATCACACAATAAAGTTTTCGTTAAATTTACATTTCCCCATGGCTAACGGCAAAAGCTCTAGCGTAAGACTACAGAATTTTGTTCTGCGTGACAAACGAAAAAATTTCAATTGTACTGTGGTACCCCGACTTACTAAATTAATCCGTTCCGACGGCCGTTTCGTTAGGAGGGAATTTTGTTAGCTGAGCCGCATTCAATTTGCCTAATCTGTGCCACGAGTTGTAAAAAAAAAAAAATGTTTGTCTGAATTTACCAAGTGATAAACTATTGTTGTGTGGGTGTCCACACCACAGCACAGCGCTTCTCTCTCTCTCTTGCTCTCTCTCTCTAACAAGCGCAGCGCCGCGGTTTTTGCAGGCGCGGCTGGCGAGACCACGCAGAATCCACTGTAGAACACGAGCTCATTTTATATTTTGGAAGCAATTCATTTGAAACAGTGTTTTGTTGTTGCTTTTTGTTTATTAGATGTGCGTTAGGATTAAACGACAGTTTTTTACACTTCTGGGATTTCATTCATGCCTAAGACCATGACGCGCTTGTTGCGTATGGCAACTATATTTTTGCTACTCGGGACGAAATTTTTGAGGTGATGCATTTCGTTACTCTAATTTTTTGTTAATTTACTGTGTTTCAAAAGTAAAACTAAAGTCCTCTTTACAAAGTCGGTTACATTTTTAAGACCACTGAAACGTAAACTTAAGACATTTTAATACTTTTAAGGCCTTATTTTTATATTATGAAATTTAGGACTACACCCTGAAATAGTTTTTCTAAAGCTTGATCGTTTTAAACCAGTGATGCCCAACCTGCGGCCCGTGGGCCAGATCCAGCTGGTGGAGGTGTTGTTTGTGACACGCTCGTTTATTTAAATACTCAAATGATTAATTGGTTATTTAGTGGGTATAGTCCATTTGCAAGGACTGTATGATGATATTCAACTTTTATATGACACTGAAGACACATTTAGAGAAAAATCTCTAGCCAGATGTACGTAAGCCTGTTAAAGAGGGATTGTCTGTTAAGGGCCGTCATCTCTGGCAAAAATAAAGTCCCATCTTTCTTCGATAATAATTCTTCAAAAATAATACATCGTATTCCGATTAAATTTTCTAATACTGAAAAAAGGTGTCAAGTTTGGCGAAAAGTTAGCCATCAGTGGCTGTTTTCGGTCATTTCTTTTTGCAAATTTTGGAAGTTCACTGAGAATAGTTGAGCAAAAAAAATGTCATTCTCTAAATTTTTCCAAATCACAAAAAATAAATGTGAATATAGAAAAGCGGGTCTGATACGGCCCACGAGCCTAGGGTTGGTCACCACTGTTTTATGATTAATAAAAGAACAAATGGAAATATGAAAGCTGTAACGAACGCTCCCACCTTCCGAAGTCATATATAAAGAAGTGGTTCAGAAAATGGATGAGTGGACGGATGTCATTTCAGAAATGTGTGTCAAACCTCAAACGATTACCTTCATCAATCTGAGTGCTGAAGCTTCCATCAGCATCCGCCGAGCATCCCTCCGCAGCATCCTCGTCCTCCAGGTCAGAGTGATAGATGATCTCCTTTCGTTTCTTCTTCTTCTTCCTTCGTGTTGTGGTCCCCTCGTCTTCTGCGGGTCTCTGGAGAGTGTTAACCGGGGTCTCCTCAGTCCTGCTCCCTCGCTCCACATCATTACCAGAGGAAGAGCCTTCAGTCATGACGACATGCGGCTAGAGAGACTCCTACGACATAAAAGACTCGTAAAATGTCGTGTTTGGCGTCTGTCTGTGCTAAGCAATTAGCATCCTAACATCAGGGGCTGTTTCGCAGGCAGCCGACGCTCACTACCGAATCCCGATTTACATTATCCATGCAAAACGTACCTTCGATCAATCGGAGAAATGCAAATGATGTAAATCTTGCGTGCTCGCTTGCAAATAGTTACCACGTGCGACTCTGCAGCGCTGGTTTTATCGTAATTCGTGTGTCGTCCATGAGAGATTCGTCTGTTTTGATTGGCTCTTAAAAATGACTCGAATGTACCGAATCACTGAGGAGTTCGTTTAAATCGGCTCATGCGCACACTCGACTCAACGCTCGGGCGGTAATACGTTCCTGCGTCGACTGATAGCTCGATTGATTCGTTTGACTTCTACATTAACACAGTTCACGGAATCCATAGTTTCCCTTTAACATGGGTTTTGTCTGACCAGGACGCGAGTGTCTGAATCGAGCGAATGCGAGTTCAGCGTGACGTAAATCCCGAATTGATTCGGATCATTACGCTGCACTCAAAGATCCGACTCACATAAAAGATCCGGAATCCTCATCACTAAAGCCCACCGCATCCCCCCACCGCGGCCTGGTCAGCCTTTGTTTAACCAATCACCGGAGTGCGCGCGACTCGCATTGCGCATGTGCGGGCGTTTCTGCGCTCTGCCCGGCAACCAGTTCAGAAGAGTTTAAGCCTTGAGCATCATTCCACCGTTATCCACAGAACGATGGAAACAAGCTGCTAGTTAACGAACTAAAAACAAAAACGTCTTATTTTTCTCATTTTTTCTTATTGTAAACTATACTGTGGTTCCGTTTTACTTAAATTATTGTAAATTAAAGTTGCATTAGTGCTTGACTTGACAGTCCCCTTTTCCTAAATTTATTTTTTTACTATCTTAACTCATACTGAATCCACTGTTTTCTGTAATCTGTATAAATCTAACGTCCAATAAAAAGTTCACCTGAGTAGTTCTAAATTAGAACTTTAGAATTTTTATTTTGGACTACATCGTTAATTCATTTGTATTGGTTTTAATTAAATTAATTTGAAATAACATATTAATAAATAAATCAACGGACCAAAGTTTGACTTTTTCCAGAGTGATAATTCTTCAAAACAAGAAATACGGTATTCACATTTAAGATAAGATAAGATAATCTTTATTGTCATTGCACAATGGTGCAACGAAATTAAGGTAATTTCTTGGGTAAAAGTCTATACATTTACCTAAAAACGATGGTAGGAATTCCTGCTTGGAGATCAAGTGTAATAATAAAATTTAGTTTTAAACCACTAAGAAACCAATAAGTTGTTAAGCAGAACCGTAATAAGCAGAAAACATTTTTGTGGTATATATATGGTTTATATAAGTGGTTTTAAAAAAAACATGTCACTATTTATAAAAAACAAAAACCACAAAAGAACGAGAATTGTGCATTCATCATTTATAAAATTGCAAATATGTGACAACAGCTAAATCACATACAACATACCATCACTTGGGGAAAAAAATCACTTAGCTATAAAATATATATTACACATAGCATTTCAGTTATTTACATTAGTCCAGTATCTTAATCAGAGATATAATGTGAGTTACAAATTCACAGCGTGACCAACCATCGGAGGTTTAAAGTTCCGTGAACCTACTAGAGCTTTGATTTGGGTATTTCCATGATTTCTCTCAGCGTGTCTGTGTTTTCTCCCTCGGGGGCTTGAGGCCAGGCATGGTGGTCTTAAAGAGAAACAGAAAGCTTCACACTCACATTCTGACTAGACTTGAACTAATGTTGAAACAGAAAGAGCGTTCTACCCGGGATTTCCCATATGGAGTGGTACAGGCTCTGGCCCGCATCCACCTTTAGCGTGGCACCGCTGATGTAGTTAGCAGCCGGAGAGAGTAGAAAGCAGACGGCTGGTGAGATCTGCCAAAGCGAAACTTGTTGAAAGAAAAGCATTTTGCACATTTGGTTTTCCTTTTGGTTTCCAATAGCACAGATGTGAAGCTTTTTTGCAGCTCAATCACGTGCTTTACAATCAAGGTGAGGCTTATAATTTTGAATTGTAACGTTATTAATTCTGTAATGTAAATAATGTATGTAAACGAGTTTGGATGAAGCTGATGCTTTAGGGAATTGGGAAACACTGCCATCTAGTGGTCACAATGTACAACAGCGCAGCGCAACAGTATGTAAAGGTCACTGATCAAGAGAATAAAATAAGAGTGACAAACCTCTTCAGGAACACCGAGTCTTTTGGCAGGACTGAAGGGCACAGACATCTTGAACAGAGTAGGGCCATATTCTTTATAGTTTTCCATCGCAGTTTTGGAGATGATTGTTCCCTAAAAAAAAAAAAAAAAACAAATTCAGCATGTCTAGTAGCACATAAACCTGCAAATAGAACTGCAAGCGTGTTTTGGCATTTTCACATTTGGGCCAATTTTTTCTTTTTGAATAATTACCAAAATACTAATTCCCAGAAAAAAACAGGTGTGTAATTTGAAAAAAACATAATACAGTAACACAATGTTTAAAAATAATACAATAAATTATATATAAATAATATTAAAATAATTATTGAAGCACAAAACGATGCTTTTTAGTAGTTTTTGGTTTCTAGTAAATAGTTTACATGGTTTTATTATAACAATATAAGTGTCACTTGAACATAGTTGCATTTTTGTAATTCATTATTATTATTATTATTATTAATTGTAATACTTATCTATTTGTATTATAGCTTCTATAGTTACATCGTATTGGAAAGTTTACAGTCCTGGAATACTGTGAGAACAAGCAATGCAAGGAATTCACTGGTCAGGGGAACTTGTGCATATGCTAATAAACTCTTTGACTTTGGTTTGAGTTTGTGAATTTATATTAGCTCAAATTTCAAAACTAGTCAAACAGGTTACAATTAGCCTAACACATTTCTAACAACATCAAACTGATGAGTTTGATTTAAGTCCATAATTGATGCTTCGTTATTATTATTTTTTTGCGCAACATTTCAGAAGACCAATATTGATCAGTTAGTACAGTAGTACAGTATATGGAACATAAATTATTAAAATAATAAAATGAACAATCCCGATTCCTGCTAGTTTTAGCCAGTGTTCGTATCAGCAAAATTCATGGGTTCGGATTCCAGGGAACCAAGGCTCAATTATAAACTGCAACTTTGAATAAAACTGTCAAAAACATTGTTAAACATTCATTCTAAAGTAAAGTTCAGGTTAAAAGAGCGTGAATAAAGTGAGACGGACCGGAGCGACGGAGTTGATTCGGACCCCACTAACAGCCCACTCGATGGCCAGGCTCTTGGTCAGGTTGTCCACCGCTGCTCGGGCCGCTCCAGTGTGTCTGTGTCGTTTCAATGCTTCGCTTTACAACAATTCACACCCATTCATTTGACATTAGCATCTCTTACGCCATCCCAGGAAAGCCTTTCCACATGTCCGCAATGATGTTCACGATGACTCCGCCGTGGTCTTTCATCCAGGCGTTGTAGGCTGGGAAAAAAATTTATATTTCATATTTTATCTTCATATCTTGTTTTTATTGTATTTCTATTTTTTTTTTTTATATTTTTTGTATTTCCTTTTGCATATTTTGAAAAAGCATATTTTTTCCAGGGGCTTATTTTATTTATACCCATCCTTATGTTTAAATGCTGGAACGATCAAAAACACATTTCACTACATGTTGTACCACGTATAATTTGTATGTGACAAAATTTGAATTGAATTTGATTTTCAAATTCAAATTCAAATTCAAATTTTATTTTTTCACATCCACAATTATTTTTCAACAACGTGAAGTGAAATGTATTTTGCAATCGTCCAGCATGTTAACATGAAAGGGGTGACGGAACAAAAAATTTAAGATGGGATAAAAAATAATACACAAAAGCAATGAAATACAATAATATAAATAAGATAAAATATGAATTAAATACAAGTGATAAAAAATACAAAAAAAATAAGGGGAGAGAAAAAAGGGAGAGAATCAAGAGCACGTTTCTGTGAGAGTGAAGACACAGTTGCCGCCACCAGAGGGCGCTGAAGTAGCGCTGAACCTTCTTTGCAGCACATGAAGGTTCCGTTGAGGTTGGTGTCGATCACGGCCTTCCAGCCTTTAGAGCTCATGGCCTCCGCAGGGCTAGAGAACTGTCCACCGCCGTTGTTCACTAAATAGTCGATCCGGCCGTGAAGCTTCAGAGTGGACGCCATCAGATTCTTCACCTATGTTGGGGAAAACAAACAATTGATAAACAAATAGTTTTGCTCTTCATAACAGATAATGAACGGCAAGCAGCACATGATCAAATATCTACTTTTTTGGTCTCCTGGATGTTAGATGTTAAGAACAAGGGTGGGCATTCATTTTTTTCTGGTGGGCCAGAATACAAAAAAGATTTCTTGACAAAAAAGACTGGCTAAGAAAATAATTCTTGCTAGAAAATGAACGGGTACAGTAATACATTTCATTTTCTATGTATTTTACTGGGTTTTGCAAAATGTATATTGTCTTACGTACATAAATAAAACAACTTACCAAATGCAATGCAGTTTTTGTCAATTCCTAAAGTAAAAATTGTGTGTGTGTGTGTGTGTGTGTGTGTGTGTGTGTGTGTGTAGAAACATTTTATTGTATATCATACTGTGTATTTTATGACGTAAAATTGAAAAAGAAAATCATTTAAAACTGAACTTAGACAGCTGCACGTGAACTCATTCACTCGGAAATTCCAAGCATATTAAAGCTACTTTTGTAACAATTTACGTTACAATCAGGTAACATTCCTGATGTCAGGTTAAAGACAATACCTAATTACATCTAGTCTTGAAAAGATGATACAAAACATTTTCTGAGATCATTTAAATGAACACATTATTTAAATAAAGGGAGTAGAGAACGAACAGACAGACAGACAGACAGATAGATAGATAACGTGCGTTTCTTTAGGCGTCACCTCTTCTTCATTGCGGATGTTGCAGGGAATTGGCGTGACTTTAGCTTGACTAGACCGCGGGATTTTCAGTGCAAGTTCTTCAGCTGCAGGCACCAAACGCTCGAGTTTCCTCGAAGAAATCACCACGCTGCATCCTACAACGGAAAAGGGTCAAACGTGCTCACAACATCCCAGAAAACTCAACACAGAGAAAAGAGGTCCTCGATATCTGGGTTAAAGTTCACTACTGAGAGAGCGGAAAGCACGTGTTTAGCTGAAGTAAAAAGATTTAGATTTGAGAATTGAGATGTTTACCTAACTGTAAAAGTTCCGACGCAATAGCTTTTCCAATCCCCGTCCCGCCTCCAGTTACAATCGCGACTTTCTGGTTGAAAAGACCTGCTCTGAACACACTGGACGCCGCCATGTTTGTGAGGTGTGAAGCAGAGGTAAATAAAGCTTGACAGGAGAAGAATTTCAAAATAGAAGTCTTTTACGAATACGAACCAACGCAAACGTAAAATGTTAAATAAATATCCCACACAAATGGCAGAAAATATTACTAATGTTAATTTATAAAATCAACCAATATTATAATAATAAAAACAAAATATATTATAATGTATAACATCTCTATATACAATTCATGTATCTATAAACCGGCATATAATAATTTATTAAAAATACATTCAGTACATAAAACCATGTGATTTTATTTTACAATATTTACATGGAAGCAAAATAAACTAACAAAAACAAACTGTTAATAATTAATCACCACTAAACAAACAATAATATTAGAAAATATGTTTCTTAAAATTGCTCTGTATTACGAGCAAATAGTGAAATGCTTTAAATAAAAAAAAAGGTAATTTCAATATTAGTAATGTCTACAACACTCAAAAATAACACAAACATAACTGAAATCAGACAGTAATGTCACACTGATTACAAAATCACAGACTCCCTTTTAGTCTAATTTATTTAAAAAAACGATGTAAAAACATCCTTATTGCTTATTAGGGATATGCATTTACAAAAATACATGTGTAAACATTTATACGTGTATATTATCAGTCCGGTTTTGAACGTACATGTACACCTAAACCTTGCAATAATGTGCAAATTTAAGTGAGCGTATAACATAAAAAAAAAAACAATTAGGGTCACTAAATTAAAGGTTGCTCAATTAAAAATAGCATTTGGCTTTATATACTATATATATATATAAAACAAATAGAGGTTGTACAATAAAAACACACAAACGACAAAAAAAGGCAAGACAGAAAAAAACGGGCACTTCAGCTTCGTGATTCTCGAATCATTGCATATAGATAAAATTAGAGGTAATTTTAAGTAGTACCCACTTTAAACACAAACCTGTACAACATGTACACGCGGATCTCTACACACCAACACAGAGTACAACTTCATACTATACACCTACATGATTTAAATACCGCTCTTCAAGCACTTGTGTGGTTAGCGTCGAGTGAGTGTAGTGGCTATAAAGCAAACGTCTCACTTATAAAGACCAACAAATAACTGTGTTCAGGTCGAACGTAACGAATAAATTAAACGTCTCCAAAAGCAAGGCCTCGAAAGCGGGGGAGGGTGAAAGTGCATTCGCTAGTACTGTAGTATGCTGCGATTACGGATCATCGTCCAGCAGAATCACACGCGTGGCTCCGTCGACAGGAAGTGAAAGTGTCACATGACCCGGGAAGGTGCTTGCGTTTGGGAACATGGTGTTTGTTCTCCGGGATCAGTAGCTGTTTTCGTGGCCGGCGAGGATGTAGAGGTTACTGTGTGCGGTGGGATTGTCTGTCGGTCGGCTCTCCAGGACCACCACTCTATAACAGACAACGTGTGTTAAAAACGACATCACCGAGCGGCGTTTGGAAAGCATCTCTCACCTGTCTGAACCCAGGAGCCGGAATATCCTGGAATTGTCTGAGATTTCCTGTGTAATCTGAAAGGGAACGGTGGGAATTTATGCTGGTTTTCAAAAGTGTACTGGAAAGTCAGAAGCTTACAATTCACACATTTTAACCCTTTACTGCTGGCTTCCAGACGGTCAGCTTAAAACATTGTTAGATTGAACAATATTTCTGATAAAAATATAACAAAAACAATTATTTTATTATAATTAAAAAAAAATGTAATCGTATCACCAGAAGATACAATGCGTAATAAAAGGGTCAAAATTTAATTCACAAAAATTTACCACGCCACATTCAAGCAACCCACCAGACAACCATTCTCTTAAATGTTACTGTTCTCCCCCCTAGACCTCAAAAAATATTTTTTTATAAAAATCTGAAAAAATCAATTTTTCCAAATTTGGAGCGGCTCCCCTAGTGGTCACTGCTGCGGAAAAGCAATGGAGCTGTTAACTGCTGCCACCTGGTGATCAAATTATGTATTACAAGTGTTTGTTTGAATTTATCAAGTTTTTTTTAAACAGAATTTTAATTTAAGCCCCTGTAATCTGACAATAAACAAAGTGTATCACCAGTTATACAAAGCACAGTAATGAACAGTCACTTAAATGAACAAACTACAGAGAGAATTGTGTCTTATAATATAATCCCCGGATCTTAAATAAACTGTCAAGGAACATTTCGTGATATATGAACTTGCCTCGTTGGACTTGAAGCTGCGTCCTTGCATACCGTGTCTCCAGAAGGCCAATACACTGTCTTGCAGACAAACTTAAAACAAGCAAACAAATAAATGAATAACAAAGGTATCAATTTACTCCTGCTAATGTCAAACAGAATGATAACAAAAGAACTGTGTACATGTGTAGTAACCAGTGGTGTAAAGTACTTAAGGTAAATGGAAATTTGTTACTTAAGTATTTTTGGCTACTTTGTACTGTAAAAATATGCAATATTTTAAAAGAATATGCTTTTACTCTCTACTTGACTACATTTGTGATTGAGTATCAGTACTCTTTACTCCACTACATTTGAGTGGACACGTACTGTTACTTGTTACATTGCGATTGTGTGCGACAAGTCGGCATCTTTTTCTACTGTGGTTAATTTCTTGGGCAGATGAGGTGATATTGCCATCTGCAGGATGCTGAAGGTACTGGATGCTATTTATCAGTTAAATCATGTGAATGTGAATTGGCAGTTGCATTTTTTTGCACTATTGAGTTTGACAGACTGACTTTTTGTTCTTTTATTTAATCTATTTAATTCATTTTGAAACATTGAGGAGTTAAATTTCATTTCTATATTTGCAAATAAAACCTCAAAGAATATTTTTACATTTCTTGGAGTATTAAGAGTTTAAATTCAGTCACAAAAATAATAATAATCTTTTTGGAATTGGTGACTTGAAAGTGTAATCTTACTATCAAGTATCCATACATACTCAAGTATACTTTAGTTACTCTGTACATCTCTGGTAGTAACATTTGTGGCATTGATTATATCTAGTCCTGCTAATGTGGTGAACATTCAAAAGTCTGTTTATGTCAAAATGTCAATTTCTTGGGATTTTTGGTCATGGGGAATCTGAGAAGATAACAAGAAGTGATTCACTTTATTGCGCACTAAGGATTTCCTGGATCAGGCTAAAATAACACAAGGGAGTCCCACAAGGCTCTGTTTTGAGTCCTATGTCATTGATCCATGTTAATGGGGAAAAAAAGATAAACCAAGTGCTCCCAACAATGTGTGAAATGCAAGTACTGTATAGTATAAAATAAACAGTGAATGTATACAATGCCTGGCCTTAAAGGCAAAGTGTGAAATGTCCGCATAAATGTTGCGTTTCAGGCCAAGAGTAAAATGCCTAGATGGGAAAAACCTTTCAAATCAAAACATCTAATAAAGAAAAGCAAAATAAATGCAGGGAACGTTTATGTGTGATTATATTCTCTAAGTGTCATTGCATTCTTGTATTATTTTTTTTCCCGAATTTCAGACACTGATGAAACGTTAAAAACGTTCTAGTGGGAAAGAGTGTGTATGTGTATATACGTATACTTGTTACGTATACATATGTACAAAGGTGTGTGTGTGTGTGTGTGTGTGTGTGTGTGTGTGTGTGTGTGTGTGTGTGTGTCAGTGTTCATTCAGTGTAAATTATAATTAATTTTATTTTACAGTATATATTTTTCTCTTTGTTGAGGTTTCATTTATGAGAATACATTTATTTGGATTGAAAGAACAGTTCATAAAAATAAGTTCAACAAAAAAAAATGTTTTTCCAAATAAGTAAGATCTTTGTATGTATTGTATATGTTCATAGTTAACTACATATTCAGATTTTTTTTGACATAGCAACTTTAGTAAACATTTAGAATATATAGCATCTATATTTGCGTTGACTAAATCTATACTGTAATTTAGTCAACTAAAATGCTGTGGTATTTTGTCGACTAAAACTAAAAAAATCAAGATGACTGAATTGGGACTAAAACAAAATTGAGTTTTAGTCAAAAGACTGACTAAAACTAAATAAAAAATCTTTGTCAAAATCAACACTAATGTGTGTGTGTGTGTGTGTGTGTGTGTGTGTGTGTGTGTTGACGTCCACTGTTACTTTTCCAACGCAAATGAGGATCAAACCTAATAAAAATAGCAATTACACTTTCTCATACCTATTGATTCAATCTGGAAGTTGAAAGTAAGTTCTGCCGAGAGTTTTCGACTGGACTTGAGACGACCTTGCAAATTCACGATCTTAATGCAGCCTGGACGGAAAGAGCGGAGGAGACCATTTCAGAAGGGCGTGGCCTATAAATAAAGCATGTATAGATACTCACGGTCCAGGCAGACTAGAATGGTGTCTCGCTCCAGCTGAGTCACGTGGATCACGCAGCTCTGTGGCGTATCTGAAACAAAACCCTCCGTGAGCCTCCTGAAAGCCAATGTGTGTGAATCTACAATGATTTCGGCATCTAGTTGTGATCCTTGAAATAGTTCCCACCGGAATCGAACCAGTTGGAGGTGGAGTTGGGGTTGAGGGTCTCAAAGCGCACCACCTGGTTGAGCTCCGTGCCTTTGCTCACAGCTATACAGATGAGAGGATATTGATGCTCCGGAACCACCAGCATCTCAAACACCTCCAGCGGACACGGCAGGGGGAAGTCTATGCTCTGCAGGAAATGAGTCAGGGCTTCATTTGGTGAAGCGTGTTGGAGAAAATGGCTTATAAATGCCAAGTGAAGCAAGTTTACTCTCCAGTCTTAAATAAAAGATCACAAGCATTAGGAGCTTAATTGCAACATTAATAAACAGCTAAAATATGCTACACGTCCTACAGACTCATATGGTATCGGATCGGCCATAGTATTAAATAACTCTGATCGGGAAGCCAAAAAAATGTAAGAGAGAGAGAGTAGGAGAGAGAGAAAGAAAGGTAGAAAGAAAAAAGAAAGAAAGAAAGATTTTGTTTATGTTTTGTTTTGTTTTGTTTTTTGTCTTAATATAAATAACTGATCAGGAAGCAAAAAAAAAAATGACTGAGAGAGAGAAAGACAGACAGAAAGGAAGAGAGAAAGAAAGATTTTGCTTATTTTTTGTTTTGTTTTGTTTTTTGTCTTCCAAATCAGATCAGAGTCATTTAGTATTGGGCCCAATTCAACCCAGGATCCTAAACCAACCAACTCTTTTATATACATATAAATACAACACACATGCACGCACACACACAGAGCTATAAGTAAAGATGTACAGCATATACTGTCACACACTTATCTAAAACAATTTGCCATTTAATTACTGTTTTAAATATCCTTTCTTGTGTAAAATGATTTGGTGGCTCATTTGTTCTGTTTTTGGATATATGCGTAATGTAAATATTCCGATTTGTCCAATCACAAGGCTGCAGTCTCTCTTTGCTTGCTTTTAAAGTCAAGAACAAGTGAAATGAATCACTTAAAATAAAATCGACTGTCTTTACAGAATCAGAGTTAGTGTGAGACTGAAAACAAGATTCGCTCCGTTAGAGTTGTTAGCTCGAGGTTTAATTATCATTAAATAGACGGGTGATTTGCGTGTCATTTAGCAGAGAGCTACTCGAGGCGATGGCTAGGCATACCTCTTGCGGGTTTGTCTTAATTTAAATAGTATACAATATTAGTCATTTAATAATTCACATGATTCAATTAAACAGCAGAAATCCTACTAAAGCAGATAAATATTATATTAATTAATCATATCATCTAATCAAATAATATGGCAATCATTTAAATTAAAGAGTCACAAATAATGCAAAACACACAGAACAAGCGTCTAAACCGGCTGCATTCTACATTTTGTAGTGGAAAGAAACTAATGCAAAATACATGTAGCATATACCGTATTTACGTGAATATAAGCACCCCGCGAAACATAAGCACCCCCTGATTTTTCAGGCACAAAAGTGGTTTGTAGTCTCTGTTTGTTGTAATATAAATGATTGTATTTAGTTTAAACGTACTTCTTCTAGTGTTATTTTGTCCCTAATAAGTGTTGCTGCGAGTCTAATGTTTCTTTATTTCTGTTTATTTCTATATTGAGCCAATAAAAGCCTATACTGTATGCATATCTGCCTACGCACTATTTAAAGACACACACACGTGCTGCTGCATAAAGACGACGTGTTTCCAATTATTTGTGAGTGTTCCTGACTTGAAATACTTGAATTTGGCTTTTTGAGTGTCAAAAATTTGAAACAAAAGGGGTCTGCTTATATTCGCATAAATACAGTAATACATGTAGCATAAATATATCACTACTGTGAGATACAATTGACATATTTATACAATCTATATTGGCCAATCAGGACCAATCCCAATTTTCATGCTAGTATTTGGTTTGGAATATCCCAAATTTATATATATGTATGAATAATAGGCATTTCATAATCGTTAAACCACTGGTTTGGAAACGGTTGGTTTACCTTGACCAACATGAATTTCTGCATGGACTCGACCCACTCGAACAGAACCACGCTGGACTGGAAGGCGCCACACAGGTACTTGTGACCCGTGTATGGATTTCTCACTGTGAATGAAAAAGGAAAACTCTTTTAGCAAATATATCAGAGCATTGTGCGCCAATCTTGAGAATCACAAGTCGCTGGAGTCCAGTGCGAGGAAATCAGACGCTCACCTACGCAGCACTTCTGACATCCTTTTGTTTCCGGGATCTTATTGGACACGGAGAACTTTCTGAAGGTGAGACAGGGAAACACTTGAGAGCTTTTCAGACACCACCAACGATTCATTGGCAGATCGAGGAGGATTTAAATACCTGGGGATTATTTTGTCAGGCAGTTTGTGCGTTGGTATGGCAACAGGAAGCTTCTGCATTTGTCGAGCGTGCTCAAACAGACCCGGCAGGCTGTGAGAGTACAGATGACAGGCTTTTCCTGAGGGGAAAGGTTTAGAAAAATCACAGCTTTTAAATAAAAGTCCCATGGGCCTGTGAGATGAAATCAGTCACAAAGAAATTCTCAATTAGAATATTTATGACAAATTAAGGGTTTTATTTGTACTATTTGAACAAAATTAAACAAACTTAAAATGTATTATTTATTTATTTATTTATTTTTTATTTATAAATATATAAAAAAAGAGAAAACTTCAATAATACAAATAAATTAAATAATAAAAAAACAAATACCAAAATAGAGCAAAACAACAACAAAAATCTATATTTCTCAAAAAAAAGTTCATGTTCAATGTAAAATGCCTTTTTAATTTTAATAATTTATAAAAATGAAATAACAGATTTAAGTTTTTTATTAAAAAAAATCTGAAAAAACAAAAAATTGTTATACAACAAAGGAAAAAAAAAATTGAACAAAAAAGCTAAAATCAACGTCTACATAAAAAAGGACAAAAGTGTTTGTACAATGTAAAATTGCAAGACCATTATATTTTTATAGCAATACAAGAGCATCTCACCAGATATTGATAGCAAACTGTTGCTCATGACATACAGCCAAGTGCATCTTCGTGGAAAAAGCTAAAGAAACACACACAAAGTTGAAAATACAGTATAAAACACACATTTAATTCTACAAATATATACACTGAAATATAATAAAATGATAATAAATCCTTGTGAAATGTGTAGTAACATTTTTATTAGGATAAACTATAAACTACTGCTAGAATGTTTTTTTTTTAAATAAAATGTAAAGCAAAGTACATTTTACACAATGAAATTCTTGTAAAAAATGTTGTGCCTATTTTTCTTTCAGTGAAAAGCTTCTCTCACCTGTTCCATGGAGGTCTCGTGAAGTTCATTCAGATTTAACGTGTAAATTCCTTCCTCTGCTCCAAATATCAGGTACTGGTCTGAGGGCAACGGTGAGAAACATCAGTCACGGTCCAATAGTAACTTAATGTTTTGACCTCACCTCTTGTGTCGGGGTTGATCCATGAGGTAGCACAGTGTATTTTTAATGGGCAGCCATTGAAAACCTTCGAGAAACACGCTCCCATCTGAAAGTAAAAAACATTCAGGAAACGTTGGCTTTCTTAAAAAAGCATAATACTAAATCGGGATGTATGTACTATGACGTCACTAGGGGGTAACTTACTTTTGTTATTGAAAAGAATGCACATATTATGCTAATATTATACAATAATAACATGCTATGCAAACTTACATGGACTTTTGGAGTTGGTGGTAGGCCATTGCTGATGGGTTTCTGTGGAGAAAATATATTTTATTATTAGTATGTTATAACAATAACAATAGCAATAATGCTTTGCTTTTTGTGTCATTTTTGCCAACAATATAGTGAATCATTATAAGCAAAACATAATTTAATAATTCTGTAATCCAGTATTAGTTCAGATAGTATAAGCACAGTTTATGCAAAATTCACACTTTAAATGATTTGAAAGCGGCCATACTGGAAAATCTTTCTTGTCCTTTGGTGTGGAAACAGCAGGGGGCATTGTGGCCTGACTCCCCACTGCGGGGGAGTGTTCTGATTGGCCAATTCCGTTGCCTGTGGGCAAGAAAGGAAATTAAAGTATGCAACAGTATCTTCCCAAAGCAATGTCTCGCTGTGCACAAAAGTAACAAGTCGTAATTTAGACAGCCATGTTTCCCCTAAAAACAAGAAGGGGTTATTTTTTTTAAACGCTCTGAAAGGCAAACTAGTTTTATTTCTGATGCACATCCTATAGCTTATTGAATTTTCTTGTAATAAAAAGGGAGCAAATAGGGGAAAAGGGAACTTGATGTGGCTTTCGGTTTGTCAAAAAAAAAAAAAAGCTAACAAAGCGTTTTTTGTTGTTTTTTTTTTAAATCAAAGTTGGTTTTAAAAAGCATAAGTGTCCAGAAAACGCCATAACAGCACACATGTTATTAGTTTTTAAAATTCAATTCATCCTATCATTACCCCAGAACATTCGGAACATTCCTGAAGCAGCATTCTTATTTCTCGGAGAGAATGGTATGAAAATTGCTAACAGGTAGATTTAGCTTGACAAACAGAACAGAAACTACTCACTAATTACAACTGATTCACCATTGTGACAGGAAAACAATAACTTGACAAAGAAGTGATGGATGGAGCGGGTGAATCAAGCCATTTGGATGGATTCGGAAGGAGGGAATAACACAAAATCTCTCTACGAACTGATGGTTTGATCATCAACACAGCAGGATCTACAACATGGATCTAGGGTCTAAATGGATCTAGGGTTCAAAAATGGACTCCACGAAAGCGCCTCTCTTACTCTCTCCCTCATCTCCATCTTCCTCATCTTCTTCATCGCCAAAAGAGATGCGCAGCCTCTCGTTGAACTGATTATTTATCCCAGCATCCCTCTGGACTTCCCACGGGCCACAATCTTCCCGGCTGGTCTCATTACCTAAACTGCTGAGCTTGTTTGCGGTCAGTCGTGGAGGTGGAGGTCGAGGAGGAACGTTGGTGGAGGATCGAGACGGGCTCTCGGCTTCCGGGCAGCGCTTTATAGTGCCATCGTGATCACCAAACGGGCTCTGCTGTGGTCCAGGACCGGGTTTGGGCTGAAGAAAAGCAGGAAATTAAATTCAGATCAGTGTGAATTTCGTTGGCGAAATATTTCCGTCATTGTCTTTGTCATCAACATGTCATCAAATGTGAATCAACAATCACGGGCAGAAACAAAGCGCCATCTGCAGATCGAAACTTCTTTTTTTCACCATACAACCGTTTGTTACTTGTATGCAGTTCTAATACATTTTATTTTACTGTATTTATTTTTCTCTTTGTTGAGGTTTCATTTTTGAGAATTCATTTATTTGGATTGAAAAAACTTCATAAAAATAAGTTCAAGAAAAAGAAATGTTATTCCAAATAAAATCTTTGTATATATTTTATATGTTCATAGTTAACTACGTATTCAGATTTCTTAGACATAGCAACTTTAGTAAACAGAATATATAGCTCTTATCATTGACAAATCTATACTGTAATTTAGTTGACTAAAATGCTGTGGTATTTAGTCGACTAAAATTAGACTAAAACTACAAAAAATTAAGATGACTAAATTGGGACTAAAACTAAATTGAATTTTAGTCAAAAGACTATGACTAAAACTAAATGAAAAATATTTGTCAAAATGAACACTGATTCAGATCAATGAAGAGGCAAAAGACTTTCACCGACTTCCTGGTGCTTGTAAACAAATTGTAAGCAATTCCATTAAAATCCACTAAATAAAAAGCTGAATTTCCCTCAGTATAATGAAGTAACAAGCACTTATTACACGTCAAAACAATCAGGTGAGATGTAATTCCATCACGGCTCGTGGATGATTCGCCTACCTTGGGAGGAAGAGGAGGGGGCATCGTGGGCCTCATGGTGGAGCTTTTCGTGCTGAGAGAAATCAGATAACCAATTAGACGAGTCTCAATGCTAATCACGTATGTTAATTATGCGAGGAGCGCGGTTAGCTGCGTCTGACGCGACTTTAAAACAGCACCGACGGGAGGAAAACAAGACAGGAAACATGCGACAATCAAACATGATCACAGAGAGGTTTGAGAAGAGGTTACTGCAGTGTGTGTGTGTGTGTGTGTGTGTGTGTGTGTGTGTGTGATGTCCCAGAGAAGTATAAGAAGGATTTATACAGAATAGAGACTATTTTACTGCTTTTACTTACACACACACTTTTTGAATTTTCCACTAGAATTAATACAATCAATCTGTCTATCTATCAATCTGTTTGTTTCTAAATGTCTGTCGGTCAGTCTTTTGGTTTAATTACCTCACTGTATCCATCTGTTCGGATCCATCTGTCTGTCTGTCCACCTATCTATCTATCTATCTGTCTATCTATCTATCTATCTGTCTGTCTGTCTGTCTGTCTGTCTGTCTGTCTGTTCTTTCTATCCACCTGTTTAACTATGTATCTATCCATCCATCCATCCATCCATCCATTTCTAAGTAACTGTCTGTCTGTCCATCCATCCATCCATCCATCCATCTTTCTGATTCTATCTGTCAGACAGTCAGTCAACTGGTTTATTTATCTCACTCAATCTCTCTTTTCGAATCAACCTATTTATCTATCTATCCATCTATCTATCTATCTATCTGTCTGTCTGTCGGTCTATACATTCGTCCATCTGTCTGTCTTTATCCATTTATCTATCAATTTGTTTGCTCCTGTCTGTTGGTGTGGCTTTTGGTTTAATTGTCTCACTGTATCTCTCTATCTGTCTGTCTGATGTTTTAATTGTGTGTTTGTCTGTCTGTCTGTCTGTCTGTCTGTCTAACCTTGCATAGTTACATCAAAAAAAAAAAAAAAGCATTCAAAGAATGTTTAAAAAATAAACCTTAATTTTTAATAACTCATTCTGTTCCTGATGTAAAAATAGTATTATATTGGGAAACCCAACGAATATCTTCCTGTAAAACATAAATGTGTTCCTGGCGAAAGAGTGGAAGGAACTTACTGTTGCACTTCATCATCATGATCATCCCCATCATCTTCACCCTCATCATCATCATCATCTTCCAAATGCGCCTCATGCCCCCTAATGACGAGTGGAAACAGACGTGCCGCTCATTCAACTCAAGTTAGAACATTCACATCACTTTGTTAGTGTCCGATATTCACAAACACTAATAAAAACCGACAAACTCACACCACAATCCCAAACATCATCTCTACATGCAAACGGGTTTTCAAACTCAACAAGAACTAAGATCAAACTCTCCCAGAGGAAGTGAAACGAATATGGTGACAAAAATATCCCTAAACTCGAACACAGCCGAGCAGATCAGCTGCTGGTTCCACTCGGACAAGCACAAAGGGGCAAGGTTAGGTCACATCAAATATTGATCAGATGAAAAACCAGCTATGCAGAAAGACGGGTGGGGGGAGAGAGATGGACCGGGAGACTTAGAGAGAGCGGCAGAGAAGATGGAGAGATTGAATGAACAGCAGAACACAGCACCGCACCTCTGCTGCAGCTCCTCTTCCACCGACTTCAGAAGACTCCTGCGAAGAAGAAGAAGAAGAGCGGATCTTACCATCTAACATAGGACACGGCGAGGATCCGGGGTCTTGTTATTTCAAGTGAAATGATCACTTTATTGTTCATATTGGGAGACAAGCCAACGTTTGCTTAAATAGTCACGGAGGATCTGATTTCCTGTCTAGAACATAATCTGAAGCTGAATTATTAAACATGTTCTTTGCTAAAGAGGATTTAAAAACTAAAATACACATTGGCAGATAAAACTATTAATTCATTTTCCAAATAACAAACACAGTCTTTCACACAGCGATCACTTTTTTATGGCAAACTCATAATATTTATATACAGTACATATATGTATAAAATATTGATTTAAAATTGATTATCTACCAATACTGTAAACACATATACGTATATATAATATATAAATAAATTATGGTAATATATGTGTGGTCCGATTCCACATCTCAAGCACAATGCAATTTTTTCTACAAGTACTGTAACCTACTGTACATATTACTTTCATACTGTGATTATTTTTTCAATGAACACTAATATTTTTTCTCATGTACGAACTTCTTGACGAATCAGAATTGCTTTTATTGCCATCAAAAATAAATTGTTTTTTTTTTTTTTTTTCAAAATAGTGAGCTTTTTGATCAAAAAAATTGTGAACATTGTCAATATACTGTATGGACTATAGCGCAATGTTCTGTGCGTTACATTACGCCGGCTCTGGTTCAAAACCTATTTTAATGAATTCTGAAATCATTCACATTTACACTTTGAATTAAAAATCATGCACATTAGTCTGGTTGTCATCTGTATGGAACTCACAATTTATGTCCATCTCGGTTTATGACATAACAATTGACATGTCATAAAAATGTGAATCGCCAGGTGGTGAAAAAAAACAGCAAGGTCGTACATTTTAACACCAATTCAGTGTTTAAAATAAAGCTTTCCCCGACTGTACAAATATTTTATTTATAAGTTTAGTTGACTTTGTACAGGGTTCCTACAGCTTGAGAATTTAAATGTAGGTACTTTTTAAGCACTTTCGCGGTCCACGGTCCATGTGTTGAAATATATTTTTAAAGATCTGCATTAATACAAACAAAATGAAACTTTACCATTTTATTCACATTTAAAGAGATATTATGACAAAACAAACAAAGTTGTGCATTGTAATAGCAACTAGTTAAGTGTCACCGTCTGTCTACTGTCAATAAAACAAATGAACAAAATGAACAAATGACTCTTTGTTCAAAATGAATAATTTGAATAATTTCATGACAAATGAATAATTTGTAGTTAAAATAATTTGTCAGTTATTAACAATTAGTTTGATGTGAAATAAGTGTAAATACATTTTCAAGCATTTTCAAGCACTTCTATGAACTTGAAAACAAATATGTAACTGAAATTCAAGCATTTTCAAGAATTTCAAGCACTGCAGGAACCCTGTAGGCACGTGTAATAACAGAGGAGGAACCTAAATCTGAATAGATGGGACCATGAGATCAGGACAGTTTGGGTTCATTTTCAAATCTATATGCTTTATATAACCAACATATAAGCCATCAATACGTTTTCTTTTGCTCAGCATGTAGAACACACAACACTAAGTCATGGGTTCGATTACCAAAGAAAGCAGAAATTTGTTGATTTGTAAAAAAAAATGGGACAAAATCATCTTCAAAATGACTGTATAGTCCAGTACAAGTGTATTACGGCGTAGAATCCAACAGCTTGGAGACATCCAGTGGGACCTGCATGATGAGAGTGGATGGTTCTGGTCTACAGTCCCACTGGATGCCATCAGATTGTATGTGTAATAAGGCGAATCTCTCTCAGACGTCCCCCTGAAGCCCCCCATCCAGCTGTGGGACCCTCCTCCTTTATTACACGTGCAGATGATGATCTAGGAGGCTGATCACTGCTGCTGTGTGTCTGACTGAGAGTGGAGAAACGCTCAGTGGCCATCTGTCGCACGAGAGCAGAGAGCGACACCTCGGCTTTGAGCGACGTTCCATCTGCCACATGGACCTTCTGCTCACTATATGGCAAAGACCGTCCAGTGCGAGATTCAGAGGAATGACTTTGTGCGCATGGACGGAAAATATAAAACGAGCTTTGCATTTTTCAATCACGTTCTTGAAAAAGAAAAGCCGGGGACTTTTCACACTTTAGGTTTTTACTCCTGGCCGCTGTCGACATGGATTGCTCACTGGCTTAATCATGTCTAACTTTTCACAGTAATATTATCTGACTGTGCTATTTTTATTTGTTACTATGAATATTACCTTGTTCCTGATGTCATATTGTACGGCTGGATCAAGATACGAATTAGTCGTGTCAAATGAGTTTGACAGAGTTTGTGAAACGCAGATAAATAGTGACAAAGATTTAAAAGGGGGGAAAAAAAACGTATCTAGTTTTTCTTTGCTAGCTTTTTTAGTCCCAAATATGCAGACCTCGTGTTTCAACTAGTAATAGTGATTAGTGTCAAAACATTTTTAGATAAAATTTTTGAAAAAAATCAATCAGTGATCACAATCATAGCTCATACCGAGGACACAGAATTCTAAAAGACACAAATAATAATAATAATAATAATAATAATAAACAAATAATAAAAAAATTTTTTTGTGCATTTTGAAGCATAATATTTTAAAATCTAACGTAAAGAACACATTTTAATAGGTTTGATATTAGTAACATAATTGTCAATGATTGTTGAAGTAAAAACTAGAATTCTTATTTATTTACTTACTTTATTTATTTATTTATCTTATGTAATATGTCGTTTAAAAATTAGTATATATTATAAATACTATCATTACATATATTATATATTATTTTTAACAGTCATCCAATTTTATTTAAAAAAAAGTTGATTGTTATTTATTCAACCCAACAACTTACTTATTTCCCCCCATAATGGAGCCTTGAGGAGAATCTTGTCCATAATCCAACTGCAAATCCTGCAGAAAGAAAAAACACGAGATAATGCACTGCATAATTTTACACGTGCAAGAATCTGCGAAGTATGATTACAAGATTTCCAGCGACATTCATGCATGTGTCAATAGGATGATAAGGGAATGTGAGAGATAAAAACATGTGGTGCTGGCGAATCACAATCAGGAACGTCAGGATCTCCATTTTAATTAGTAGTTTTCTAGACATGCGACGAAATTGGATGACCAGACCCGAATTAGTGACAATGAGGAGAAATGATGTTAGAACTACATCTTAGCAGCACAGATTAGAATTTAGGCCTAAATTCCACTAATAAATTAGAAAAATGTTATTTGCATTTCAAATGGTATTAATAATTTATAATGTTTTGTTTAAAAAATGGATTTCTGAGTGTTCCCATAAAATCAATCAGTGTTCAAAATCGTAGTTCATATTTAGCACACCAAATTATAAAAGAAAAACTAATAAAAAGAATTTCACATATGTCTTGTAGTCTTAAAAAACAAATATTGTGTGCATTTTGTAGCATATTTTAAAATGTACCTAAAGATATAAACAAAGATAATCTCAGCAGCACTTCAATATTTAAACCCAAATTCCACTAAATACATTTCAAATGGTATTAATAACCAAAAAATATTTTTACCTCAAATGACCAAATTAAAAAACTTGGAACGTGTTTGCAAAAACGTTGAAAAATAATGAATCCTGAATTCTTCCTTTGCCCAAAATTCAGCTTTTAATTTGTGCGTTGTGGGAGTATTGGGCGGCGCGTTATCTCTCTTCCCACTCACCAATCTGAGCGTTCAGGCAATGAATGGAAATAGCTTTGGTGCAGATGAATTAATAGGAACATAAAACACAAGCCGTCGTTAAATACGGCAGCGGAACCATTGGAAAGCCCAATGAGCAAAAAGTTTGATATACGGCATCATCTTCGCACTAAAACTCAACTAGGATTCGAAGAACATGTTATGAATACATTATTGGGGGGGGAAGCAAACTATGTTAGAAATAAAAAAATGATTGGCCTCGGACTCTTAGATGCCAGTAGAGATGCTGATGCTGATGGTCGTCTGCCAAAGATGCCGCACAGGAATTAAATTACTTTCTAAAGTAAATGCCGCACTTTCTTCGGAAAGGAAATTTACTGCCGCTTGGTTCATTAGAGAAATTGTCCTGGCTGAAAGCTTTAGCTTTAATAATCATCTTGTACAGTAGGTTGAATCTGAAGTGCCTGCTCCGTCGGTTTCCTCAAACTTTGCCGCATCCGTTCATCCATCTCTCTTTCTCTCTCTTGCTCATGTCGCGTTCCCTTCATTGATTTCGCCCAGTAGATTAACAAACCAAATTTCCTTTACACAGCAAACTGTCATATCCTTATTCAGTGGCTGCCTTTCTGCTGATTGGAGGCTTTTCAGTTCGAGTGATGAAGAGAGAAAGGAAGCAGAGCAGGAGTGGAAGCTAACAGAACATCCACGTTATTGCTTGTCTGCATGTTCTCCTAATGCTTGTGTGGGTTTCTTCTGGGTCTCCGGTTTAATTCTTCAGTTCAGAAACAAGTTTTCACAAATTTTCCACAGGTGTGAGAGAGTATGAATGTGTTGGTTCCGCTCTGTGATTGGTTGGCCACCAATCTAGGGTGTGTCACCTACCCAGGTGAGATTGGCTGACAATCCCCATGACCCAGAAATGGATAAGATGGATGCATATAACCATGCCCTGTAGTGTGATATGATCACACAAATGTTACATTCAGGCCACCGTAGTGTAACTTTATAAATTCAATTTTCATCTATTTAATGCCATTTACTTGTACAGTATACTGTAAAAATAAATACTTTATTATACATAATACATATAAATAATTTATTTACTATACTTGTACCCTGTGAAGTACAAAAAATATTTTACACTGCAGATTCCCTCATACCTGTTTCGTTTTGATAATATTTTTATCATATTTTTTATAATTGTCATTTTTATTAATAATTGTACTGTTTTCATATTATTACTATTATTTTATATCGAAAAACATTACAACTTTTAGTCAGCACTTTCTATACTTCATAATTTCTTAACTTTTCTTTCTTCATAAACAATTTCATACTTTCCCTGGGGTCATCCAGAATTTCACCAAATTTTAATGTGATTTTTATGTGACCTCTGACGGAGATGTTGTTCCGCTTAAATAATAGTGAATTATGGACTTTCTATTGTATTGCATACATATTGTTCATAATGTATTACATAGAATATAAAACAGTTGACTCCTGTTAATTGGAACACGACCATTTTGCCCCAATAAAGTGGCACAAATTTGCGTTGCTTTGCGTTCTCGCAATTAAGCAGAGTCGATTTGTTTCTTAAGGATACTGTATGCAATTCTATCCACAACGTTAATACACTGGCTAAAATATAATTTCCCTCCACTTTAGTGCAATACTTCTGATTTTTGCTTAGCCCAAAAATATATTTTAGTGCTAATTATAAGCCAAACTAAGCAGAATTGAGTGAGCGGGATCTTTTATTGATTTTGCATTGAAATCTGCGACTTCTGAATTGCGAGACAGCACACATCAGAAAGCAGAATGATAAGAAAGGGATGCAGAAAAAGGCCACATGGAATCCATCCATTTCAGCCGGAGAAGTGCGCACAGGGCCAGAGGAGCGTCTCGTGGCGTTACGTCCCTTCAGCAGAAAGCGCTGATGCCTCAAAGCGAGAGCCGTGTGCCGAGAACTGCTGGCTGTGTTCCTCCTCGCTCACAGACCTGCAGAGCACTTTGGTTAAACCGTCCCTGAGGGACACGCACAGGCACTTCAGACTCTATTTTCTCCACCTCTCTCTTTTTTTGTTCCCCCCATCATCACCACCACCACCACTCCTGTTTCCCTTCCCACTTTACATCCTTTCCGACCGTCTAACCCTAATCTCTCTTTCCCTTCGCTCACTCACTTTCAAGATCTGCCTGATTGTGACAAGGCCTAAAAATAAAGTCCCTCCGAGGCCTCGGCTGCTTAAAATGCTTTGCTTGGCGATTTCAGAGTGCTTTTGATTTACTGAAAAGAGCGGCGGCGTATTGACTTTGAGGGAACGACCAAAAAAACGACGGCAGGACGACGACATGGACAAAGCAATCAGATGAAGACACACATGATCAGGATCAAAAGGATGATTGAATGAAACGAATGGCGATGAAACGAAGACATGAAATGACGGACGTGTGTACGACACGAACAAGGCGCTACGTTAAACGATGAGGGAAAGGCGAAGCAAGAGATTAGAAAACATTTAGATACGAAAAAAAAAATACCAGATTAGATCTTGCAGTGTAGTATATTTCTTCCACGCAATCCAAAAAATCGTCAGTGTCTGGCTGTTTAGTAAAAAAAAAAAACCAAGGAACTCGGTTAATCACACACGTCATGCCTTTGTGGTTTAACAGGAGCAATGCATGATGGGTTGAGGAGGTTTGTGGCGAAGACCTTTAGAATGTTATAGACCAGTGATTTATAGGACTTTACAATTGCCTTTAAGAAGATTCGACAAATGAGTGTTCAGGGAGAGATTGGGAATCATTTGCAGTGCAAACGGTTTAAAAAAATCATCATAAATGCTGGCGAAAAAAAAAAGAAAAACACTAGGGCAATTACGAAGCACTTGTGATGTGAGAATTGGAAAAATAAGAGGATCATGGAGTGTGGGAAGCTTCCACTACAGCAGATGGAAATCGGTATTACTCTGAACTCCAGCTGTTAGAAAACGATGGGGTTTGTGAATGGATGACAAATCCAGTTACAACAGGAGGAATCCGAACGAGGTGGAGATGAGTCAACGCCGCGTTTGTCTGCGGAGCTCAAAGCAAATTGTATTGATTAGATGCCACAGAAAGCCGCATCTAACCTTTCAATTATCACAGCAGTGAAAGTGTGTGAGACAGAAACCGTCACACGAGAGAAAACGTCAGGCGAGAAGACGTGTTTGTGTGTAAATATTACATAACAGATTGTGTCTAAGAGAAAAGACCACTAAAGTTAATGCCCTTGTGAAGGTAAAAGCCGATGTGATTGTAAGTTGGGCTTGAGATGGCTGGTTGGTTATGTGTTCTGTTCCAAAAGAAAATGTCTCTGAAGACGATATTCACTGGCGGATATACTCTATTGGCTTTGGATAAAAGCGTCAGTCAAAGGATAATTGCTTCACGTTTGTTTCTTTTTTTTTTTTTGCTCTACATTTTTTTTTCTTCACATTTACGTTGGATATTTGCACTAATCTAATTCCATTAATAACTGTAAAGTAAATACTTCCAACTATTCATCCATCCATCCCACTCGATCTGTCCATTTTCTCTAGCTTTTTTCCATTATTCACTTACGTTTTTCCAAATCATAGAGAAAATAATTGAGAAGCTATAGAGAATGTACAGAGACAAAATTATGAACAGATTCACACGTCTGATGGAGAATATTAATTATGGTATAAAGGTGAGAACTAAATGAATTAAGCTAGATAAAAAATATATAAAAATCCCAGTGTAAATCATATATATGATTTACAAAAGCTAAATTTGCCGAATGCCAACACAAACCCAAGGCTCTGTGAACAAGAGACACTTGATTTTGGAACAGAACTTTTGGATGTTGGATTGGTTTCTTAAATGGTCACGAGACACTCACCGGTTCATGATGTGGTTTCGTTTCTGTTGTTAACGGTGGGTCAAACTTCACCTGCCCGACTGCAAAAAAAAACCCATAAAAAAGTTTATTCAGTGACACCTACTACCTACAAGTCCAAGTCCAAGAACCGATCCAGTTCAGTCGCATAACTAGCGCTCAAAATTGAAATTTTCTAAAATTTAAAAGAGCTACCGTGGCATGTTGGCATGTTTACTCCAGCCACACGGCGCTTTTCAAGTCACTATTAATATCCGGCTTCACACAGATTCTGAAAAGCCCCGGCAGGTACCACAGACAGATCATGAGAGAGAATTTTTTAGTTATTTTCAGGCAGACAGATTTATTCACTAAAGAACGCAGGCTGATAAAATCAGTCAGGCACGCTGAGAAAAGCAAGAGCTGCTGTCAGGTCCACCCCGGGGAGAAATCCAGCAAACACTCACAGTTAATCTCAGACAGAGTCTTCCCTTCCCGACTGGTACGGCTCGTCGAGCGGATTCGGTGTGGAACCGACACCGGAGGCTGAAAAAGAGGAAACAACACACACAATCACTAAACAGCAGCTCGAGGTTTAATGTCAGTGACGTACATAACATGACTGATCAAATACAATGTCAAGGTCATTCAAGGACATCTTTTCTTTCACAAGATAACCAATCATGTGCTAAGTGTTGTAGTAAATGATTAAAAAAAAAAAAAGATAAATTGTTTACAAATGTTTAACAATTTAAAAAATATTTCTGAACATAAACACATTAGCAACCCACTTTAATTATGAATCAATAATAATTGATCAATACTTGTTCGATTAGTATTGTTTAAATCGTTACTGTTGTTATTTTATAACTGCTATTAGTTCCCCAGAGGCCAAATAATATATTAATAAAAAAAACATACAATTTAGTATCAAAAACCATATTATTATTTTATAATAATATTATTATTATATTGGATATTATGTTTAAAAAAAAAAAGAATCTGTTATATTTAGATGCTACAGTTTACAGTCAAAATATTACAATCTGTACAATTTCGATGTTACAGTTTATTGTTAAAAATATTATCTTGCTCTTATTTTAGATTTTCTTATGATTATTATTTTGGATATTTTGGATTCATTAAAGAATCTGTATAATTTAGAGATTACAGTTTACTGTCAAAATGTGATAACATTTATTTATTATTATATATATTTTTTAAGTCCTTTGCACTTTGCACCCGTTAATTGCCCCACGGGGACAAATAAAGTGTATATGGCATAATAATAATAATGTTTAAAATTTGTATACATCGATAATGCACGCACTGAGGATCAGGAACACGTCCTGACGTCTGCATTTCGCTCTCTTTATCTGCCCACTTCCTTCTGGCACTTGTATTTGATAAGTACGAACATTCCGCCATACGAGATTATGGGAAACATTAAACCAAACATCTAAACTCGAGATGCTTTTAATCAATTCCTTGCAGATTAGCGTCTCATTCTTCCCAGATCAGAAGCCTGGTTAGGATAAAAACGCAGTCAGCAAAACCATCCGGCGTCAATACATTTAAGACAAGAGCGGCTTAAACGCTTACACTTCACATATCACGTCAGTGGCATGGCCAGAGATGGAGTGGAGGGCAAAGTGTGGAAGCTAAAAATACACGCCAGCTCTCGGTCTCTGATAACAGCAGGGGTCACCACGCCGACCCCTCCAATCCCTAACCTGACACGGCCCAACACAAAAAAATCATTACGGCCCGACCGGGCGTCTGATGACTGTTCAGAAAAGTTTCCTGTCATTGGTGAATCCGAGATGGCCTACACCTACGAACAGTGTTGGGTGAGTTACTTTAAAAAGTAACTACGTAATTACTTCTTACTTTACAATTTTGTAATTAAATTACTTTCCTAATTACTGTGTCTGAAAAGTAACGTAATTACTGAATAAGTAACTTAATCAATTACTTTTTAATATTCCTATAAACCTTCAAAGAATAAACATTTTTAAAAACATATTCAGTAAAACATAATAATACAAAATAGTCGATCCTTTTAGCTGTCTGAATCATCTTTATTACATTCTATAAAGCATTCTAAAATAAATAAAGTTATATGTAGGTAATGCTACCTTATTATAGGTAAGAAACAAATTTCCTGAAAAACAAAATATATTCTGCAACAATAATTGTGCACCAGCCATAAAGCGATTTTGAAGCGGAAAACTAAACTTTTACAAAAAGAAGATAAACTAATAAAATGAAATAATGAGATTCAGCAAATGTAATTATTTTATATTGTAACGCAAATACATTGTAAGTAACTGTAATTAAATTAATTAAAAATTAACAGTAATTTGTTACTTTTTCAGTGAATTTACTGTCATTACAGTAACGCGTTACACCCAACGCTGCCTACGACACACGCAAAAGTCCTCGGAGTCGGATGAACGGGCCTCGCAGCTACTACTGACAGGAGCAGGAAACAGAATAGTCGGTGAAGGACATCCTTCACTCCTCTTCCACATTAGCCCAGCTGAAGAAGATGTGATGAGGAGAGATAACAGGGAAGAACAGACGCACGACCTTCAGACAACAAGGACACAACGGGGCACGGAACCAGAAATAGACTGAATGACAAACAGCGCTTCTCCCCTCAGCAGTGAACAACCTCTCACACTTCTCTAATTAAAGCTATGACTCGCAATTTTTGTTTTATTTGTGCTTAAGCGCGCACGCACACACACTCGGGCCATTATAATGCATGCTTTTATAGGATTGTAAATGCTTGCAGACAAAGCTATTGCAATAATAATAATAATTCATTCGATTTTTTATTTATTGGCGCCTTTTATGACACTCAAGGTCGCCTTACATGACACATAACATTCACACACACACCAATTGCCCGGTGAAATAGCGGCAGCCAATCTGCGCCAGCGTCCACTTCACTCGGGCATACACACCACACGCTCACACACCCACACGGCCAGATTAACCTGAAACGCATGTTTTTCCTCACTGTGGGGGAAACCGGAGCACCCGGAGGAAACCCACGCAAGCACGGGGAGAACATGCAAACTCCACACAGAAAGGCCCCGACCGGCCTCGAACTCACACCACGAGTCACAGTCAGAACCTTCTTGCTGTGAGGCGACAGCGCTACCCACTGCGCCACCGTGCCGCAATGTAATATGTTGTTTGAATGAATAGTTTCTACAAAAATATGCGTGTGTTTACAAGACATACGTACACACAGCATTTGAACGTGCCCTGTATAAATTAAACATAGTACGTTTATTCCATATGATTAATGTATGTATGATAATGTATGATTCATTCATGTTTTGCACATATAAAAAATTGTATTATATATTTTATTTATACCTAAGCATATCTCTCTCACTCTCTCTCTCTCACACACACACACACACACACACACACCAATTCTAATTTAATTTGTATATTTTAATAACGTATATTGTAAACCATAGTACACTTCTATAAACAATGGTAGTTGATTTGGAATGAATATTAAACAAAATATTATTGTTGAATAATATTATTGTAATTAGTGTGTGAAACAATGAAACATAATTAAATGCAAATGTATAATAAACAATAAAATAAATGTATAAATGTGTGTTTATAAAATCAAAAATCAAACACACATCAAAGATTAAAAAGTAAATATATGATTTAACACATGATTAATGTACTGTGTCATATGCAAATGTAAAAGCAATGGGTCTGATTCGTCAACCGGTTTTGATTAATCGGTTTTGCATGACAACACAACACTTTGACTATCATTATTCGATTATCTGATTGGTTGGTCCAAGCAAAATACATTACGCCCAAAATAAAATTGATCTCAAACGGCGTTATAAGTCATATTTTCATATGCGCTTTATTAATCTCTCATTTCTTTTAATAAATTGTGTAGAAAGTATCAAGGCCAGAAAAACATCAGCTATCAACAGCATCTAATCCATCTTTTAGGACAAGCTTACATTTGAAATGAGGGAGAACAGTTCAGATGGAAAAAAAAAAAATCCGACACACAGGAATTGTGTTTCACACTTTTGGCACTTCAAACTCAAAAACACAAGAGCATAAACCATGTTAGCAAGCGACTCGAGCATCCAAACAAACCACACACACATAAGCATGCACTATAAATGCATCACTTACAATCCTTTTTTCAGTTTATTTTTTCAAAATTTCCAGATACACACACACACACACACACACACCCCCGGTACCTTTCTGCGAGCTGCAAAGCGAAACACCCGTCGGGAAAGAGGAGAGACGGGTAAAAACAATCCCTTGTATTTAAACTGCAAAACCAGGTGGAGGAAGAAAAAAGAGATGGAGACGAGTAATAAAGAGATGAAATGAGAAACGCATTCATAAAACACCCTGGAACGAGGCCAAATGATTTTACCATTTTAATAGCGAAAATAGCCTTGTGGCAATTAGCATGACAGATGGGAGACGGATCATAAAAACGGAGTTACAATCAAAACAAACGACCGCCATTACGACCCCTATTACAGGCCGATAACACTCATCATCTTTTATTTTATGGGTTATGATAAGTTTAAAAGTTATGGGGCCAAAAAACACATGGTGTCGGTCAAGTGAGATTCCGCTCCCACGTCGCCATGTTTGCGAATAAGGACTAATGTCATTCCTGAAGTAAAAGCTATGGTGATGATGACATCATGGCGGGGGATTTGCTTTACCTCAGGTTCTGGGTCGTCGTCATCCAGGTCTGTGTAGGACGAGTGGTCCGGGTTGTTGGCTTTATCCAGCAGCTCTATGGCCAGGATGCGGCTCAGTGGTTGAGACACAAAGGGATGCTGGGACGTGATGGATAACATGGAATTATTCACACTATTAACAATGTTCCAAAATGTTACCGTAATTATGCGAATATAAGCAACCCTCAAGTTTTTGAGCGTCAAAATGAGAAAAAACTTAGGGTGCTTATATTTTGCATACATTTCAAATATGTGCAAAACTATAAGTGCTCATTTTCCCATATTTCAAGTCTTGAGCAATCACAAAAATATAAAAATCAAGCGTAAGATAATGGCTAATGGCTGGTGCTGACTGGAGTGCAAAGGCTCATGGGAGGTGAACCGCTGAGCTTTCTGGGAGGTGAAGTTTTAATCACTAAAATCGATTTTTTTCTACTCAAGTAAAACGACATTGAAGTAATACGAGTCAAAAAAGTCCATTTGTTAAAAGAAGAAACTTTAGCTTTAATTTTGTGCCAAAATAGACGGGTGTACTTACTATAGTTGCGTAAATACGGTATTTAAAAAAAGCAGCAAAACCCATCTGACCTGTAGTAACTTGTCAGCCGGTGGTCTTTTCTTCGGATTTTTCGTCAGTGCCAATTTCGTAAAACTGTGAAAGTTGTTGGTCCTGGAAAAAAGCAAGAAAATCGTGTGAGTTCCGCACATGACGGTGGCTTGGAGCTGTTTGCTCTCTAAATGTAATCAACCTAATTCAATTTGACGGAGCTGCAAAGTAATGGCGGGAAAACACCCTGAACTGATTCATAATCAGCCGTCCAATCACAAGTCAGAACTTTTAGAAGTTTCTGGAGGAGAATAAGACTAGGTCTCTTGGATCAAATTGCATATGTCATTAATGGAACGAAGGATTAAATCAAATCAAAAGGCTAATTAAAATCTGTCTTTGTTCCAAAAATGAAACATCTTGGTAACCAAAGTGTTAATTGACTTTTTAATTACCACTTACCATTTAACCTTGTCTTTTAATTTGGGGGGTTGAAAGTTGCTTTTCGTCATTAAAAACAGAGCCCTGGAAGGAAGAGGATGATTATGGAAGAAAGAGAAAAAGATTATGAGATCCAAAAATAAAGAGTATAGATAAATATAGATATACATTTAAAGTAGATAAAAATGAAAAAAGTAGTTAAAATGTAAAATGTGACAAATGAAAAAAAAAAAAAAAGTAACACTACATGAAAAAATAAATAAATATATATTTTTTTACTTTAAATAAAGTATGAAAACTAGAAGAAGAGAAGATAAAAAAACAAGCATAAAATAATCATGTCAAATAAATACATACTGAACTACAAAAAAAAGTATATTTTGTATGGGAAGAATGGGAAACAAATAAATAAAAAGCATCAAATAATCAGTCAAACAATGAAAAAACAACCTTTAAAACTCCAAGGAAGGATAAAAGAAATTTAAAAATGTAACGTGTGTAAAATATAAAAAGAAAAACCTGACTGCGGATGAAAAAGAAAAAGGTCGGCCAAATAAAAACACAAAAAGTGCTTTACATACATTATGTGAAAATCGTACAAATGTGCAGAACAAAATAAGGATTTACGGTAAAACTGCGACAGGTCAAATCAACACATGCAGAGGCGTTAATTGTGCATCCCTTCACACCCGTACCGCATTGGATGAAGGTCAAACATGGGGGGCTGCAGCTCAGCCAGCTCAATGGCAGTGATTCCCACAGCCCAGATGTCGCACAAGTGGTTATAACCACCTTTCCTCTCCACGGCCGCCACCTCTGGTGCCATCCTTAAAGCACAGGTCACAGGAGGGTCTTTTACAGGAG
Source organism: Paedocypris micromegethes (assembly GCA_028031935.1). NCBI lineage: Eukaryota > Metazoa > Chordata > Actinopteri > Cypriniformes > Paedocypris > Paedocypris micromegethes. The sequence goes on from CM051497.1 coordinate 11,478,206, forward strand.
GCTGTGAACTTCTAAACGATGAACTCTGAGGCTACACATCTCAATACGCTCAATTGTGTATCACATAAATATCACTAGGGGTGTCAAACTCATTTTCACCACATTAGCATAATGGCTGTCCTTAAAGGGCCGGATGTAACTTATAAATGTAACTAAATGTAATCAAATGTAATGTAATATAAATGTAACTGCTCCTTAATGTTAAATAACTAATGTATTGCGACATATTCAAGTGACAAGTGCAGTTGCGTGTAAATTTTGTCAGCTTATGAAAACACACATGACTCCATTGATGAAGGATCAAATTGTCCAAGTGAGTAAAGATAAATAACACAAAACTGTGGAAACATTGCTGCCGCTACCGTAGTCGAAAGGCATTGTGGGAAATGTAGGTTTTGGTCAACGCACACACTTAACTTTAAGCTCTCACAGGGGCACATTAAATGACATGGCAGGCCACATCTGGTCCGTCTGGTTCGACATATGTGCTATACAGTATATAAATGTATAAGAAATACCAATAAGGAGTCCCGATGAAGGATTTCCTCTTGGCTAGAGTTGCCGTGATCTGCGCAGACACCCCGAAATCAGCTGTGAAACAAAATTTGCACATGACGTTAAATTCATGTAAGGTTATTTTTTAATCGATTTGGAAAGCGATTAACACTCGTCAAACTCTTTGGTCAACCGTTTTTCTCTTGAACGGACGGTAAAAACTCAATAAACGTTTGCTTTCCTTACCGAGCTTGACGTAACCGTTGTCCGTCAATAAAATATTGGCTCCCTGTTTCAAAGAAAACAAATGAAAGGAAACCAGTAAATGCCTCGCTATTATAACTCTTATCTGCAGAAAGGGAAAAAGTGACACACGTTTAGCATTAATCTTTTCTAAAAAAACGTTCTCTTTCAACATCTGCTTTCATCTATGATCAGAGATGGGATGGCACCATCTAACTCATACTAATTAAATAAGCGTAGATTTTCTCTCAAGTGACTGGTGTCTGTTCCAAACCAAATTTTTAAATCGCTGAGTGAAGATTCGTTTAACGAATTAAAAAAAAAATGTATTTTCCAAGCTATTGTCGTCTACTGGCTTGCTCACTAGTCATTGTCATAGGCTCTTTTTTTGTTTCTAAGTCGACTTGGTTGATTTAAATGCAACCAGAAATAAATATGGAGAAAAATATTTCCAAATGTGCAAAAGAAAAAACGTTTGTGAGACACTTTTGTCAAAATAGCCCCCCGGATAATAAAAGATTGGGCAACACAGCCATACTGTTATGATATAATTTAGACATGTCTGTTATTTTTTAATAGCAGTAATAGCAGACATGCTATTTTTTGTTGGCCATGCTTCTGTAACACTGCTTTGATATAAGATATAAAATGTACATGTAAAAATGTACTTACATCTCTACTTATATCTTTTAAATTTAGTTTTTATAATTTTCTGTGGCGATATAGACATGAAACAGGTTTTTGTCCAAACATTATCACTCCAAAATCAAATCAGAAGGTAATTTATTCACATTTCTAAAACAAATAAATTCATGAAACAGATCTGATGAGAAAAACAAACGTCACCTTGATGTCTCGATGCATCTTTCCTTTGTTGTGCAGATAATATAATCCCTGAAAGTTAAACCATAATGAAAATTCAGTGCAATCAATATTCATCCCCCAGAAAGACATTTGCAATTTGCCTGGGAGAGGCATAACATGGAATATGAAATATCTCAACATGCAAAGCATTAAAAATTCAAAAGGAGCTTTCGTAATCGCAGCAGATTGCAGCCTGTCAAAACAGAGTCCAATAAAACGTCTTACCTGTAGAGTTTCTCTTGTTACATACGCGATCTGCGATTCCGTTAGTGGCCCGGTGACTGTGGAGATGGATTTATTGTGTATTAGAACAATAAAGTATTTCAATATACATAAAATGTCTAATTTATTTTTCTTCTTCAAAAAAAAAAATAAAAATGTAATTTTTTTGGTTGTATGAAATGTATATATAACCCAAAAAATACCAATTAACTATTAGATTGAAACAAAGTGACACAATCATACTATTGAAAAAATAAAAAATATATAAATACGTGATCAAAAAACATTCAAATACTGTTTTTTAAGAAATACAAATATATGTATTAATTGAAATGAGAAAACACTATAGGTATAGCATTAGGCAATAACATAATATTATTATTTAAAACAAAAAAGAGTAAACCAATTTAAAATTGGAAAATTGAAACAGTGTAACACAATAATGCAATGTATAATAAATATGAATACATAAATAATAAGCATTCAATTAATTTGTAAAAAGTGATCAACACCAATTTTATCAACCGATATGAAAAACAAAACCTAGAAAAACATTTAGAATACACACATTTATGCTACAATTCAAATTTTAAATGTCAAACTCCAACAATTCACATTTTTGAATTGCCAAAAACATTGCTGAGTCTTAAGGGAAAAAAATTATATATATTGTGCATATATTGTGTGTGTGTGTGTGTGTGTGTGTGTGTGTGTGTGTGTGTGTGTGTGTGTGAATAAAAGGTAAAATAAAAGGTAAAAAACTCCAAACTCAGTTAGACAATAAAATTATCTTTCTAAATGGGTAAATTCTAAAATGCTAGCCCCCTTCAAAAATTGATATTGATAATTCATCAAATAGCTGTATTTCTCAGTGTGTTCACTCTCTTACCTCATTCCACCGCTTCTATCAGTTCTGTATTTGAAGACGTGTTTGATCAAGCGGAATTTTTCATGCGTTCTATGTGTCTCTCTATCGGTGGTGTGTGGGAGGACTGGAGCTGATCGGCCTCGGCACTAATCAGACCTGAGACCCTGCGGACGGGCTCAGCCGGGGCAGCGGGGGGTGGGTACTGTGGGACGAGGGGCCGGGCACTCAGCTAACACATTAGCACCACAACACAAGCTAACTGGTCAGACCCCCACGCACAGAACCCACGACAGCTCTAATGATCAGACGCTGTACTGAGATCAGCTCAACGTACCTCCAGGGAATATGCTGAAAGACTATTTAACATGGAAAATATTGATATATGCAGAGAAAAAATTTCCCCACTGAGGGACTAATAAAGGTTGAATTATTATTATTATTATTATTATTTAGTCCACCTGTCAGAACCAGAACTCTTCAGAATTCTTCATTTTGAACCTTTCGGAATATCATCACTGAACAAAAATACCGTTTTTGTTATTTTCCTTGTGATAATTACAGTTTATGCATCCGTATTATTCCATTTTAGAAGAAGCTTGGAATCAAACTCATCATTGTAATTTTATAATTTTAAAAGTTGATTTAACATTGAATCAACATTTTACTTCCTCTTAAGGTCAAACCACCAACCTTGGAGTTGCTGACACCAGTTTAAAGAATTTAGCTACAGGAAAACATTAATATACCTGTAGTAATAATACTTTTAATAGCATAAAATCCCTTTAGGGCGGGGCTTATGATTTCAGTGCTGTCAATTGTCCAATGAAAACAGATCGCTACTATTATTGGTACGCGTCACTCTGGTAAGAAGTGACCATTCGAACAGACGTTTTTTCTGGAACGTTCTTCTTTCCTTTTTTTGTTTCTCTACTTTCTCTAATCCCTTATGTTGGTATTTTTGTTTTATTATTGTTTTCTTACCAGGGATTACCCAGGTTACACGTATATATACGAATACAGTTGGATCTGGTTAATTCTGATTGGATAAGCCTAATTTTACTATCTCTTTTGGACAAAAATGTTGCTGAATGAGACCAAAGAACGTGCAGTCAGAAGATAGCTATTTTTATTTTGACAAAGACAAAGAAATGCGTAACTGGTTATTAGGACAAAAATAATCAGGTTCGGATTAAACAGAATTGTTCTTATCTTATATTATTATCTTAAAGTAGGGATGCCCCGATCACAGTTTTAGGATAATAATACTTCCTTTAAAGCCTTATTAATCAACATTGTAAATCTCAATTCTTTTGCTTAATAATATAGTTGTGTGTTTATTCAGACATGTGCCAACACACTAATCTAACAGAAATTATTCGAATGAAAAGTAGCTTTTTATTTTTACTGAACAGCAGTGACAGTGATTGGTTGAGATTGGTCCAATCAGGCGATAGAAGAAGCTCTGGTTTTGACGCGACATTGTGCTCGTTTTCCTGAAGAACTGACCGAGAAGTCAAACCATTGTAATCTAACTGCAAAGGTCAACAGCTCAGGACAGGAAACGCTATCCATGATGCCACTTAAATTTCTCTCCGACCCTTCCACTAAGCGTCAACTTAGTATGCGGTGCACCAACAAAGCGGGAAATATCATGAGCAGAAAGCCACCGCGTTGGGTCTCGGGGTCTGTTGTGTGTCGTCCAGTCACACACAGCATCTTACCGTGATATATGTCTTGCAGTGAGCCTCCTCCACAGTATTCCATGCATATCCATAATTTATCCCTCCTGAAAGAGCAGAGAAAGATAAACACCAACAAATTATATTTCAATCGATTTGTCTGGAAATAGTCCCCAGGCTGCCCCATAGGGAGAATGAAAGGATGCACACTTTTCTGGGTCATGACACAGCAAGCAGAAGACAGAGTCATAACTCACAAGCAACCTGCTTCCACCAAACACACCCTTCTCTATTTCTGCCATGTACTGATGATGTCCACTCTGACTTTTACCGTTTCACCCGGTGCCGAATATAAATCAGACCTGAGTAAATGTTATACAGAGAACATGATTCAACAGAAAGGGTCTCCTGAGGGCAATATTTGAACTTATTGGGGGGATTGAAACTGGAGGGCTTGTATTTGTTCGGATTTTACTATTATTCCCCATGAGCGTGACAAAAAAAATAAAAAAAAAATTGAGATGGCAAAACGGAATGTCTTAGGACCAGGACCTAAAGCTTTAAAAGAAAACAAAATGATCTAAAAATCATCTAATGTTTGATCTAATAATAGAAAAATTATCTAAAATCTAAAAAATGATCTCAAAATGATCTGCCTAATATTTCTCCGTTTTGTATTATTATTCCGCTAGTGCAGTGCGTTTCCAAACAAGAAAAAAAATTGCGTTTGCCTTCATATCTCATAAAATAATGTCTTGTCGTCAAGTTCTTGCTATCATTGGAGTTGGAAGAGCAGGACCCAAAGCTTTAAAAAAAAAAAAAAAAAGATCTAAAAATGCCTACGAGAAAACGAGAGATTTTCGAAAATGTTATAAACAATATTCTAAAATTATTATTAAGTAAATTAATTTGTAGCAAATTAAACAAACGTAAAAAAAATTGCCCTTAAGGAACAGTGGGAAAAGTTTACAATAGGTTGGTACAAAGTCCAGAGCTGCTGTGATTGGTTCCAGCTCCCAATGACCCAGAATCTGACAAATTGAGACAGAAAATGGAAGAACAAGTTCGACGTGAACATTGAGTCTTGCACAAACATTAAACAGAAAGCTTTTTATAAATTCTGTGGAAGGCTGAAAATGATTTGACGTTATTCAACCAAGGACACCAGGCAGTTTACAACCACCTACAAAAATCATGTCGCTAATGCACAACCAGACGTTCCACCAGGAAAGTCCAGAAGGAGGATAGAGACAACTTCACAGCTCAAATTCTGCAGTTAGACAAGCATGACTGAACAGAACCACCTCCAAGAATTTAATTTCTGCTTCTGGTGACCAACTATCTGCTAAAAGCAAAAATTAAGCTAAAATAAACTTCCACAAACAAGTCTTGGATGCAAATGTAAAGATTGACAAATATTTCATCGAGGATAATTTTTAACCTGACTTATCAATATAAACTCATCACTAAATTAAATATTCGTAGTATGTATGTAACCTATACGAATAAATACACAAACACGATAAACAGTCATTACTGATAATTTTCACAATAAAGGTTATAAATGTAAAAGATTTTCACAGATTGAAAGAAGATACATAGTTATAATTTTTTTTTTTTTTTTTTTAAACATGACAAATATTTTTCTAACTAATGACTGTACGGATACCTTACTGTAAGAATTCCTTCACATTAATTCCAAGAAGACTTAAAAGTAGAGTAAAATTTGTGAAGTATACAATTTTTAAAGAGCTGAAGTATTTTACTCAAAAAACACCAACAAATGTGGAAAAACGAGAAACTCTATGAGATTTTATTTCCTAATAGAGAAATCAAACTAAACACCTCAATGTTCCAAAAGGCAGAAAATAATAGATATAAAAATAACAAAAAGCCAGTCTCAGTCAAACGCAAATGTGCAATAAAGTGCAATCGCAAATTGACTTTCACGTGTATTAGTTCATAAAAAGCATCCAGTACCTTCAGCATCCTGCAGACGGCGACATCACCTCATCTGCCCAAGAAATTAACCGTGACGGAAAAAGATGCCGACATGTCGTGCACAATTGCAATGTAACAAGTAATGGTAAGTGTCTGTTCAAATTTAGTGAAGTAAAAAGTACAGACACTCAATCAAATGTAGTCAAGTAGAGAGTAAAAATTGCTCAGTACAAGTAGCCAAAAATACTCAAGTAACAAAGTCCATGTACTCAAGTACTTCACACCACTGTTAAACATAGGCTTCAATAGAAAAGCTTGACAATGAGGTGCTGAATTTAATAAAAATAAGAACGTTCCTGCAATGAAACTGAGAGACACGACCATCAGAACAAAGTGACGACTCAAAGCCCGAGCCAGGAACAGGAACTGACAGAACAGGAGTGGAGAGGAGAAGAAAGGGTGAGTGAAGGAGAGAGGAGAGAACAGTGACCGTTACCTTAAGTAACTACCGAAGTAGGCTACGATGTTAGAGTGCTTGCAGTCTTTCATCATGATTATTTCCTGTTGAACCACGGCGAAGTCTTCGCCTGTCGAGGAAACACACAGAGAGACGGGGACAAGGTGAGTGTTAACATGGAGGAGAAATTCCCTGGAGACCCTCCGAAGACACAAATGATTAGAATTACTGAGGCAGACGCGAAGACGCGGCACTAAACAACCTTATAATTCTTTAAAAAACAATTCATTACTCTGTGAACTCAGCATAACTTGTAAGGAATAATGATTATACTAGTTAGATGTATATGGGATGGTCATTATAAACTATTAATGATACTAAAATCAACACAAAATTGGTGTTTATATTTCAATTAAAAATATGTTTTATATGATAAAGTATTGGGTTGTTTTTTTTTCATATTTGGAAAAATTCAACATTTTCAAATTATGCTCTACGTTTTCTTGCTATTATTGTGTCACCCATGCACACACACTTTGCTTATTAACATATAACAACACATGTCAGACTTATTAACATATAACTCACCCCACACACACAGTTTACAAATGTACAGATTATACATTCAGATACGCACACACACATTTTGGGTTTATTGTACAAACATGTCGAGACACAAACACTTTAAAATGTTACAATTAACCTCATATGTAACACACACACACACACACACACAAGTTTTAAATACATAAAATTACATTTTCTATACATTCAGAAACACACACACACACACACACACACATACACACACACACACACTTTACGTTCTTGTTTTAAATTTCTTGTACATATAACCATACATGTCAAAATAAACACTTATATCATCACACAGTACCTTATATTGTACTGTTTGCAACACACAGAAGTGTTAAATACATAAAATTACATATTTTTACATCCAGAAACGCGCACTCACACACACACAACACACACACTTAAGGTTTACTGTACATATAATTGTACATGTCGAATGAACACTTTATATCATTACACAACCTTGTACTGTACTGCATGTAACACACACACAAGTTTAAAATACATACAATTACATATTCTATACACATAATCACACACACACACACACACACATACACACACACACTTTAGGTTTACTGTACATAGAGTATAACCATACATGTAGCAACACACTCACTCACACTTAATATACTTCCAAAAACTCATCGCAATTTTCAACCAGATTTGTAGAAACACACACAGAAGAACCTTCCAGCAAAGAACGGTCCAGATCGGTGTCATTAAAAAGACCTTTATTAAGGCATCGGGCACTAAACCCTGACGGCAGCTACATACAGAAGCTCTTTAATCATGCAGAAGACGCTCGCCAGCGGTCCGGTGCTTATGTACATACGGCCTATACAGCACCCACAGCTCTTTAGCATTCAGGAGGCATCTCAGCCCAGATGCACGGCCTCATCGAAGCTTCCTTCTCCTCTCCAGGAGCATCCAGTGAACGCTGAGAGGTGTTTAGAAGAGCTCTTTGTCACAGAGACGTTTACTCGCTCCTATAAAGAACGAGGAGGTGATGAAAGGAGACAAAAACGAGGAGAGAAACAGATGTGTGACATTGTGGAAGCTTCTAGGTGGAGTGGTGAGTGATGTGATCTCAGCTGATGGTTGACACCAGAAGGCTGGTGTGGAAGCTTCTGGCTCGACTCCATTTGAACTTGATCTCTGGCTTTGGTCGGCGTGTATGAGCAGCGAGGGAGAGGAGAAGGAGAGATGGCGGAGGAGAGAGAACAAAGTGACTTTGTTGTGACGGCTTGCTTAATGATGGAGGCTGCAGGCTTCGTTAAAACTTTTTTTTTTCTTTTTCGTTTTTCCCTTTCTCTCCCACTGACACTTTTAACTCCTTGCACTCCCACACAGAGGGCAGAGATAAATATTTCATCTTGCATAATTCACTATTAAACTAAAAAACCCAAAGTGGGAAGCCGGTGCCGGTAGTTCAATAGGAAAAAAGGTCGCAGAGCCGTTTTAACTGTGTTAACCTCGTCTCAGTTTGAACTCCTCTAACGCTGTTGGACGGATGGATGGATGAAAAAGGTAGATGGAGAGAGTAAAGAGAAAAAGATAATGAGAATATATTTGTATACCAAGTAGAGATATTGGAGTAGAAAGAAAAACAGAGTACGTTTGTGCATTTATATTATATACTGTATGCATGTATATACCAGTAGATTAATAGCATATATGTATGTATGTGTGTGTGTGTGTGTGTGTGTGTGTGTGTGTGTGTGTGTGTGTGTGTATGTATATGTAAATATACTGTATGTGTATTGCTGTGTAAATATGCAGATACAGAGAGAGAGAAAGAGAGAGAGAGATGGAGACAGATGGATAGATAGATAGGGATGGATGGAGTGATTAAAAGGATGATGGATAGATAGATAGATAGATAGATAGATAGATAGATAGATAGATAGATAGATAGATAGATAGATAGATAGATAGATAGATAGATAGATAGATAGATTCATAGATAGAATAAAAGGCAAATTAATGCATTGACAGAGATTAATGTGCAAATAGATAGAAATGGATAGAAAGATTAAAAGGCTAACAGATAGATGGATGGATAGATATATTAAAAAGATGATGGAATGATGGATGGAATTACAATGAAATTAGAATTGTTACTCTGTTTGATATTAATGGATGGATTAAAAGGCAAATGAATGGATGGATGGATGGATGGACGATGGGTGAATAGACAGATAGATGGATAGAATGAAGATTAAATAGCTACTGGATGGATGGATGGATACATAGATAGATAGATTAATAAATAGACTAAAAGGCTAATTGATGGATTGATTGATTGCTTGATGGATGGATGGATGGATAGATGGATAGATGGATAGATGGATTGATGGATAGATGGATCTGATGAATGGATGTATAGAAAAAGAGGCTGAGAAAGAGAGAGCGAGAGAGATAGAGAGAAAATGTAAGAGAGAGACTATTCCCAATTAAGAAATAATTCAAAATCCTACTCTTTACTCTACTCTCTCTCTCTCTCATTAGATTATTCTATCACATTATGTCCTTTAAATCTAGGTGTCTGCAAAAGTCAGTGTGTCCCTGAGGTTCTTAGCGGGGCCGTGACATTTCCCTCCTCACGCGGGGCAGAGGCTTCGAGCGGCGGCGGACGCTTCCGGAAGGAGGGAAACAGCACGCAGGAAGGAGCTGAAACGCGGCGTGAGACTAATTGATGTGCGAAAGGTCTAAAGGTCTTAATGTTTCTGCGGCGGTTGGTGGTGGACAGTGAGGAGCGAGAGACCAAAGGACCGTGAAGACGTGGAGGTGAAGTTTGGTCAGGCAGGAAAAGGGTTGACACGTGAAAAACAAAAAAAGAAAAAAACTTTTTGGGCCGTCTTTCAGCATGAGCAAGTGCGTCTGGCCATTATCACCACACAGATTCCATTACTTTACATGGACAAGTGCGAGCAGAGCCGAAGATGAAAGCGGTAGAAGGTTCCGTGTTTAACTGACGTTTCTGATGATCGTGATAATAAGGATGACTGAATAAAATGATTTAAAAGACAAAAGAACGACAAAAGAAAAATCAATACAATCACACGCATTTAAAAAGAGGGCAACTCTTTTGATGCTACATGCTAATGCTAATCCGAAAAAGAAATATAAACAATAATCTGTTTATCTCTTACTGAAGCCGCCAAAGAGACAAATTTTCGAAACATTTTTTCTGAACTATTTCATGATCATATTTCATTAACATTGTATGGCCGCGAAACTGTTGATAAATTGAGAATTTGTCATTGTTTTTGCTCAATAAAACACGAAATTTGAGGGAAAACTGTCAAAAATCTAAATTCTACACTGCTATGCAACGATTTTTGTAATACTGTAATAATAATTACATGTAACTAAGCAACAAAAGTTCCTGAATACAGTAGTATTTATAGTGGTTGTGATTTCTGTGTCATTTGAGTACTAAAAATGTTTATTGGCTTTTAATCTCAAGGGTCCAAGCTTTCAAACAAGGTACAGTATTCCAAGGATTAATTAACACAATTAGCATAAATATGCAGATTAATTAGTTAAGTTCCGCCCAAACCCGCAGTCACACAAAGAACACCAACAAGCCTTGATGTTCCTTTACACTTAGTCCAAAGTTTTTCTTTTAAAAAAAAAACTCACCTTTAAATATTTAAACATGTCACAATAGCAAAAAATAAAACATCAAAATGGATCAAAACCAAATGCTAGCTTTTATGTGAGGTAGAAAAACTATTTATCTGATGAATAAATGGATACAGAGAGATGGTGAGGGAGATGGAGAGAGAGATAGAGATAGCGAGAGAGAGAGAGAGAGAGAGAGAGAGAGAGAAACAGACAGACAGACAGACAGATAGATAGATAGAGATCTATCTAAATTAAAGGAAGAAGATGCTGTGGCCGCGGGGTCGGATCTCGCGGTCTGTCAGGATGAGTTGGTCAGCTGTCAGTCGTTTGACTAGCATGTCGGCCATATGTGTGTGTGAAGGATCTTGCTGACGTGACGAAATGTGTTGAGAGTGTTAAAGAGAGAGAGTGTGTGTGTGTGTGTGTGTGTGTGTGTGTGTGTGTGTGTGTGTGTGTGTGTGTGCCTCTCTCTTACAGCACAGATAAACACTTGTCCTGACGCTTTATTTGTGGGAGACATGTTTACTGACCCCACATTGCCGGACAGACATCTTACGCACTTTAGTCGCTTTACATTAAAAATTGTGATTTTTGTGCCAAATAAGTTCGAGTCTAAAAACTGAAGAGGAATTCCCCGGAATGAATACATGAGCAATGTAAATATGATTGTTCCAGCAGATTTTTACATCCTTTGGGTTTGGAAAATTCTGAGTTGTAATAAATAAACAGTAATTAAAAAAAGAGGTGGATAAACAGAGGTGGAGACAAAAAGTAAAAACTAAAGTGAGAAATAAAGAGACAGAAAAGATGGATGGATGGATGGATATAGAGAGGCAGGCAGACAGACAGATAATAATACAGGCAGACAGAAGAAAAGGACAGACAGATGGATAGAGAAATAAAAAAATGAAAAATGAAAGTATTTTTTAACAAAAACGGATAAATTCACATTTGGTATTTGACAATCACTCAGCATGAGAAAAAATAAAGCTTTTTCTTTAATAAGAGTGTGTGTTTCTGCTGCTAGACATTAATTCAGAGTCTGATTGTGTGTGTGTGTGTGTGTGTGTGTGTGTGTGTGTGTGTGTGTGTGTGTCCTCTGATTTTCTCTTCACATCAGCACTATATTTTCCTTAAGCTTGTTGAGGCTGAACCAGCTGCACCTGTCCACACACACACACACACACACACACTCACACACGTGACTCTGTGGGGACTCGGGGTTCTGGCACTTTCCCCTCCCATTACATCCAGTGACATTTCTGAGGGCTGCATTTTAAATGAGCGCCCTGCTCCTGAGCGGCTGATCCAGACCACCTCCTCATCTTTTACAAGCCTGGGAGGAATCACAGCCTACAAAGACGCAGCATGGGGACGCGCACGCCGACATCGCTCCAAATGGCAGCATAACATTATCTTGTCTTTTCAATACTTCGGGGGAAAAAAGGAAAGTCTGGTTGAAAGTCTACAATTCATACTCGCTTTTAAAGTAATAGGGCAATTTTACAGCGTCTTTTACGTCGCGGACGCATTTGTGTTGTTGAAAAGTAGCACGAGACTTTCAGACTGTCACGTTCAAAGACTGCCGACAACGATTGTAAAATAAGATCTTATAAAATAACCACAAGAAGATACTACAAACAACCAATAGCTTTCCAGCTAGCTCAGGAGTTTCTTGCTAGCTTTACAGTTTAATTTTAGCTCTAAAGCTTTCCTGCTAGCTTGATAGCGTTCCTGCTAGCTTGATAGCTTTCCTAGCAGCTTGATAGCTTTCCTAGTAGCTTGATAGCGTTCCTGCTAGATCTGTAGTTTCTTGCTAGGTCTATAGGTTTAGCTTGTTTTAGCTTAATAGGTCAATAATAGCTTAATATCTTTCCTGCAAGAAAGAAAGTATCGCTGTTAGCTTGATAGCTTTCCTGTTAGCTAAATAGCTTATGTGCTAGCTTTACTGTCAGCTCAAGAGTTGTTTGCTAGGTATATAGGATTTGTGTTAGCTTAGTCGCTCAATGGCGTTCCTGCTTGCAAGAAAGCATCTCTGTTAGCTTGATAGCTGTCCTGCCAGCTCTGCAGCTTTTCTACTAGCTAACTATTGCCTTTGTGCAAGCTTTCCTGTAAGCTCTGTAGTTTCTTGCTCTGTTTTGTGATAGCTTAGTAACTTGATAGCTCCCCGGCTAGTAAGAAAGCTTCACTGTTAGCTTAGTAGCTGTCCTGCTAGCTCTGTAGTTTATCTACTAGCTAAATAGCTTTTTGATGGCTTGCTAGCTGCCCTGCATGTTCAGTAGTTTATTGCAGTTTTAGTGTTAGATCTATATCGTTCCTGCTAGCTAGCTATATCCTGCTAGCTTGATAGCTTTCCTGATAGCTCTGTAGAGCTTTCCTGATGCTTTTTTGCTAATAAAATACTTTCCTGCTAGTTGAACGTCGTTCCTGCTATCTCAATAGATGTCCAGTTAGTTCTGTTGTTTTCTGCTAGCTCAATAGTTTATGCTAGCTCTATAGTTTCCTGCTATCCTTAATCAGCAGAGAACACCAAAGGTCATGACCTTGTTTTCATGGAAAAACATGGAAGTTGCGAGATTCTTTTGGCGTGAAGGAACAAAAGGGCATCTGTGGTTGCATATGTAAAGCAGTAGAACAGACGGTTTAGGAATGCTGCTTGAGCGGCTGGAGCGATGGCTTCCATTGCCCCTGACATTTGAAAAGGGAATCTGGTTCAGTGCCGTGGTGCCAGCTTTTACAACCCAGTGTGGCAAACACCCAGAGGTGAAATGGTATCCCAAATCGTTCCTAGCAGTTCGGCGAGCAGAACGCTGATGTTTGGAATACAAATCATGGATTCCATTTCCAAGAACAGCAGAACGTTGAAGAGTTGTTAAACAAAACTACTGTTATAAGTTTGGATAAGTGCCTGAAAATTGCACGTTTGTAGTATTTAGCGGTAGGAGCCATCAGAAGTAGAAACCCTTTAGATTATGAAAGGTTGCGGATTATTATATTATTGTATTTGGTTCCAAACTGTCACTTTGTAATCATTGGATTTGGAATCTTAAGATGATTGTAATTTGTCAGAACAGAGTTTGGCAAACTATTCTGTTATATTTTTCAAAGAAATTTATGGAAGTTCCGTATCAATATTGAAATGATTTTTAAAAATCGCTGAAATATTCCACACTGTTGCAGCCATTCTGAATTCGTGTTTAGTTTTGGCTATGACTTGATGTGGATGATGCTGGGTCACAAGAGTAAACAATATAAAGTAAAGTACAACCACATCAGCTTGATCACACGTTTACACTGTGATCAAGATTATGATTTAATCTTGTGAGTCTTACAGCAGCTTTATTTTATATTTAAAACTTACAAAAAATAAACAATGATTATTTAATAAATCAATAAGTGACAGTGGGCTCAACTGACAATCATTATAGAAGAGGTTAGTCAAGTAGTTGAGATTAACAATGACTTAATTCTCCAAAAATGGTTTAAGTACAGAGTTACTAAATGTTGTAATTTTTTACTAGATGCTTTATAAGTGCTTGCAATATACATTTATTTATTTAATTGAATAATCACAACAAAATGTTAATTAAATGCAAACAAACTTCCATCACTATGGCAACAAGAATACATTTCATGAGAAATTAACACATCCAGTGATAGCGCTATAAAACTGAAATAATAAAAGTAACCAAACAGCTCTATAATAATAACAACTTAAAATAGGAAAAACTCCAATAAATAATCAACAATTCACCCAAATATGAATAGACTCCAACCCAGCAAAAGCTGCTGGCGGCTATTTCTTTTTCTCTATATCTATTGGTCTGCTTGTCTTAGTTTTACTGATTAGTAATCAAATTATAATCCAACTAAATGAGTAATTGAAGCAAACTAATCCAGCATATTTTCAACATCAAAAACCTAGATTTAAAAAAAAATCTGAAACGTAAAAGTGAAGAGTTTAAGTGTCAAGTTTGGCGTGAGCGCACTTCCTCCAGCGGGCGGTTTCTGGCCTGTCAGTGTGAATATGCTACACTTAACTTAACATCAGGATGGAGGAAAGATAAGTGCTTGCTCATGTGGCTGCCGACTTTTTACGAGCAAGAATAGCCTTTGCAGCTCAGCAGTCCACGGGAGCAGGTGCGCAAAACCGCATCTGAGGACACGTTCAAACGGCCGAGCTTGCATTTATGCGTCGGCACACTCAGACACGGCCGTTTCAGATTCCCCCCAAATATCATTTCCTCCACTGGGCCATTTCACAAGCAGCACAACACTTGGACTTCCCAAAGTCCAATATCTTGCGTTCATCAATAATGGACGAAATGTGTTGCACCAACATAGCTTCAGCCGACCAATCAAATGCATTCGCACGGAAAAGAAAAAAAAAAAAAACAGCGAGTGGTGACTGGTTTTCTCATCTCAGGCCAAGAGCGAATCCCACACCCCGAACTCTTGATGATGGTCGGCGAACACATTTATTGGCTCTTTTTAGCCGAACCCCTGTTGATTAGGTGAAGCTAATGAGCTAAAACTCAAAGGCGCGTCTTCATCCCAACAGAGGCGGAGAAGAGTGTGTTTTCCTTCCTCCCCTCGTGCTGCGTAAAGGCCAGCTCTGCGACATTAATGACTTACAACAGCAAAACCGCCTATGCAATCAAATGCGATGGGAAGCCACGCCGCATGTTAATCAGAATTGTAAATTGATGTCAACAAGGAACAAAGGCATCGCCAGGAAAAACGTATCCATGGGACATCTACGCTAATATCCTGCTTTTCTAATAAGACTGACTTCCGATTGACGCCTTGGAGATGAGAAGGTGAACGCGGGACTAATAACGGATTTGTTTGTTTGCTTTGGCCGCGCATGTTCCTTTCCAGCTAATAAAATTATCCAGATATGAAGAAGGACAGACCTGGGGCGACAGGATTACTGTACGTGTGTGTGTCGTCCGCTGCCTTCATTTGGACGAATGGAAGTCTAATTTACCGTATTTGTCGGATTATAAGGCACACTTAGAAATCCTAAAAAATTGTAAAAACTGACCGTGTGCATTAATATCAGGAAAAATAGGCGCATTGCAATCTACCGTTGCAATATTTTAAAAAAATATTTTAAAAATGAATAAAAATTGAGTGTGTGCCTTTATTTTCCGGAAAAAAATGTGCATTACAATCTATCATTATCTACCAGGTTTTTCAGACTATAAGACGCACTTTTAAAAAAATGGATTATTAATAAATAAATAATTATTTTGATTATGAAATAATTATATATTATTAATAAATAAAATCACCACTATGCACACATTGTGTTTGTTTTGCAATTACGAATAATGCACAAACATAAACTAACTCACAATGTGATTCGTTTACAAACTTAAAACATGATCAAAATATTTGTGCTGTCCTAAACACGTATTTGGGATCCAAACCACAACTCTGCACCAATAGCAAAAAAAAATTGTGTTTCAACTACAATTTTAGCTCAAATAGCAGCGAAACATGCGTTAGGGAGCGACATCGACCTTGTTGAAGTGACAACACAAGACAGGAAATGCATTTTGGAATGAAATACTTTTCGCCGCTATTTGATTCAGAAGGGAAATGAAGGCTTTATTGTTGAGTAAGCTGTTTGTGGCAATTTTGTTCAGACAAGTCTTGTCAAAATGGATTGAAATGGATTTTAAAAAAACAATTTTGAAATAAAAAAATCATTATTTTGCCCATGCTGAGTAATGTGTAGATCGTTTCTACAAGATCTTGGTAGTGTATTATTCAATCAACCCGTAAGCAGAGGTGTCAATAAATGAAGTTAAAATACTTTACTTAAGTAAAGTATAAAGAAGCCACAATTCTACTTGAGTAATTAATTATTTTTGCTCCTACTTTTTGCTTCTACACGGTACATTTTTATGCAAATATCTGCACTTTCAAACCAGTGATTTTACTTGAGTAAAAAGGTTGAGTTGATACTTCCATTTCCACAGAAGTCTTTTTAATCTCTTGTATCTACACTGCTAATTGAGTAATGAAGGTGACTACTTTTGACAACACTGCCTGTAAGCATCAGAAGTTCTTAGTTGTAAGTTTGTGGTCCTATAAAGGTGTTTAAAAAATATTGTCATAATGACATCAACATCTGGTTATTAGGACCAAAATGATCCGGCCCGGAGTAACTGGAATGGACTGCAGAGCTGTTTAAACTCCTGCCGATCCAAGCAAGCAGCTCAGACAGAAGCTCTGACCTGAACAGATGTTCTCCTATAAATCAACAAGCCCTTTATTATCTCTAACTACAGTTAAAGAAGCAAAGTTCAGAGGCTTTAAATCCTCCATTCCCCCAATAAAGCTCCCTGACTGTGGTATGAGAGGCACGAGGTAATGACCAGGGTTAAACCGAATACACTGGATCCGTCTGTTTGGAGCTCAGATGGTTTCTGAATTCCTAGTCAGGGATTAACCTGTGTACGAAATGGTCGTCCAGGGTGAAAAACAAACCGATTGTCAAGCGTCTCTTGAAAAATTGTCAAAATGAAGCGTTTAATTGAAAATATGCAAAACTTTCTTTAAAATAATCTCTAAAAAAGTCTTTAAAAACTGTTTTGTTGCTTAATCCAGAGCGTAACGATGTTTTAGAGGCAGTTGTTAAGCACCATGTGACCATTTTGATGACTTCCTGTTCCAGCGTCCAAGATCCACCTTAGTTTGAATAAAATTGTGTTGTTGGAAATTAGAGTTTTTGGAAGTTACAACTAAAACTATTTTTTAATTCTTAACTTGAGAATTGCCAGCACTTTAACTTAAAAAAAAAAAAAAAGTTATTCAGGACTTAGAAAGAACATCAGTGTGTTCGCTGACTGCCATGCTAATCTGTCTAGTGAATTTCTTGATATACTCTTGTGTGAAGTATTTACTGTTTTCTACACACTGGTAATAACACGATATGGCTTTGGATAGAAGTGTCTGCTAAAAAGTAAAGTAAAAACTGTAAAGTAAGGTAAAGTGCTTCAAATGCTTCCCATTGTGCAGTCCTCATTTATGTTTTGATAAAAATATAAAAACGTTAAAAATATAAAAAAAAACTCTTGAGTTTTAAATCATTAATTTCCAAATCGCTCATGTTCATGGTTGTCACAACACGACATTTTCATTACAATTATTAACGTCATTGTGACGTCATTCTCTATGGAATCAGATTACTGTCAAAAACAAACTCTATGCATTTTTGTTTCGGTTTTTTATTTTTCACTTCCAGACTATCCACTTCACTATCCAGACGACAAATTGAATAAAAAGCATCATTTCCTTTACATATTTACATGTGCGCTTTGAGACAGTTAAAACTGTGAAAAGCGCCTTACAAATACTCATTATTATTATTATTATTATTATTACTTACAATCTCCACATTGCGTTTCAGATTTTTGCGTTTGGACTTTTGGCACTAGTGTAGCAGAGTGGGCGGAGCCTGCGCCCTTCGGGGTTTGTCATTGGTTAGCAATGGGGCATGTGCACCAATAGCATAATTAAGCGTCTCATTTCGAATGTGTGTGTCGATGAGAGTGACGTCACATATATTTGGAATGCAGCTCATTCCTAAGGAGTTCTTAGGAGTTCAGCGAACGCATAATAACAGCATTATCATAATAAATTCAGAGACTTATTGTGCTGCATTTTATATTGGTTTATTGGTTTATAGGTACACTTATATTTAGTTTTGTAAAAAAACACTTGTATTTAGTTTTAAACATATGACAATGATTTTTTTATAACTCTCTTAGCCAAAAAGGTCACCGACCCCTGGACCAGACACTAGTCACTATTACTAGTTGAAACACGCAGTCGGTTAGCGCATTTGTTACTGACAATGTGGCAAAAACACACACACACAGAATGGTTAGGAAATGAAACTTGTTTCTCAGATTGTCGTGAGCCTGACTAGGAATTGAAACTTGCTTTTCAGAACGTCGTGAGCCTGACTTGTCGCTCAACAGGCAACGCAGAACTCAAACAGTGATGTTTACGTCCGTCACTCGTGATCAAACAGCCGACACGGTGGCATCGTGATCCATCAGTGCGTGATGCGTGTTTGCCTTGATCAGGGAAACATCTGGAGAGGACGGAATCCAGATGCTTCAGATCCACGAGGCGCCAAAAAGCAGCCAATAGAATGGCGGCCTGGCCCTTTTTGCACCACAGTGATGTCGAAATTCTTTGACTCGCTCAGTCATTCCGCAAATACTTTTATCCGAAGCGACTAGCGGTACACAGCCGGTAAAAGCCCCCCAGAGCAAAGCCAGATTAAGTGTCTCGCTCAAGGACACGGAGCTCCGTCAGACAGCGTACGTTCTGCTCGGGCTTCAGTACTCCTGGAGTAAGTACATGATCATAAATCACGGGCAGACAGCACGATGGCTTTTGTTTAGGAGGTTTGAGGGATTCGTACCTGGTTCCAGCTTGATGACCTTGATAGCAGCCAGCTCGCCCGTAGTGACATTGCGCGCCTGGAAGAGAAGAACATCGACACGTCTCAGTGTGATGAGAACATGGCAGTGATATTGCGGACGGGTTTTACACTTTGCTCTACTGTATTTAGCCATATTGACAGAGAGAAGCAGCGTGTGGCTCAGTGGACACACACACACACACACACACTCCATTGGGAATTAAAGAATTAGCTTTAAATTTGCTATTGATTGTCAATCGTCTTTTTGGTCAAATGTGTCGAAGATCTCGATTGCAAACTCAATTAGGCAAAAAACACAAACCGACTCTTTTACCGTATTTTAACTGTGTTGTCTTGTCTATCCATCCATTTATCTATCTATTCATACAATCATCCATCCGTCCATATATATATTTATCTATCTTTCTATCAATCCATCCATCCATCTATTATGCATCCATCCGTCCAATGCATTCATCCATCATCTATTATGTCCTCTATCCATCCATACGTCTATCTTTATTTCCTATCTATCTATCTATCTATCTATCTATCTATCTATCTATCTATCTATCTATCTATCTATCTATCTATCTATCTATCTATCTATCTATCTATCTATGCATTCATCCATCTCTACATATATCTATCCATCTCTCTACATCCATCTATCCATCCATTCATTGATCCATCTGTGTCTATCTATGCATGCTTCTGAATCTATCTATCTATCCACGCACCTGTGTCCATCCATACATCCATCCATCTATCTATCGATCCATCAATCAATCCATCCAACCATCCGTCCCTATCTATCTAATAAAGCATCCATATCCAACTATCGATCCATCTATTCTTCCATCCATGGACCTATCCATCTAGCTATCCATCCATCTATCTCTTCATATATCATCCATCTCTCAACATCTATTTATCCATCCATCCATCCATCCATCCATCTAGCTAGCTATTCATTCTTGCATCTATTTCTCTCTACATCTATCTATCATGTGTCAATACTTCCCCGACTGCTTTTTTTATTTGCCGGCTGTTAATCTAAAGAGTCACGACGAGTCTCCATGTTTCAAATTCTGCCCAAAAGTTTCATCACCTCTACAACACGGGACTGCTTTACTAAAACCACAAGGTGGGAAAGCCCGACAACCAGGCGGACGCGCACCAGAAAACACTGTTGTTCACTTCATGACCACATTATTCCATCACGACGTGACAGCAGGAAAAACATTAGCCAAAATTAGCCGGAATCTAATTGAGATGTCGTCCGCAAAGTGGTTGCAGTATTTCTTTTTTTTTTCTCCTCTCCTAGCAACAGTGCAAGATCTGACAGTCGGCAACAAAGGGAAAAAAAAAACGAGTGGGGGGTTGACTAAGTCAAGCATTATCATGCAGACTCGGGCTGACAACGTCCCACCGGAACAAAACACTAATGAAGAGCACTTTTACAGAAAAGAAAATCTGGCTTAAACTACGCGAACACAGCACGGAGATCCAGAAAATGTCATATTAATTAGAACGTGGAGAGCGTTATTGTGTAGTCAACCAATGACTTAAGACGTGCCGAATCATATTCAAACCGCTGATGGGTCGTGAAAGGTGACAAATCAATTAGTCACCCGAAAACACGTCCATCAGCGAGGCGGAAGTTCATCTCGGAGTCCATTTTAAGCGTAAAAATATAAATAAATATATACCGAATGAATCAGAGCAGCTCATCAAAACACTTAAAGGCGAAGTTTGCAGTTCCCTGAGTGTTTGTGTGGGTTTCCTCCGGGTCTCCAGTTTCCTCCCACTGTCCAAAAACATGAGAGTGTGAATGTGTGTCCTAATGGTTTGGCAAATTTGGTCAAACCATTTAAATCTAAACTTAATGAGTGTTTTTTTTTCTCAGTATAGTAGTTAGTGTTCTGCAATTAACTCATATGAATTGAATTCATCTGAAACTAATCCAAAAATCTCAAATGTGAAATGCATAAATGTTTGTTTACTATACAGGGAATCAATTAAAACATCAATTAATTTCGATACTTCATAATTGATTGGTTTCCATATTGTTATTCTTAATTGTCATACAAACAAATTAACTAATTCTCCGGTTTCCCCCCACTGTCCAAAAACATGTATTACAGTGAATGAGAGTGTGAATGTGTGACCTACTCTGTGATTGGTTGGACACCAATCTTGGGCGTGGCCTGCAAACAGTGGCAGAGTTGCTGGAATTAGTTCCAAGCTCTCCCTGATCTAGAAAGAGTAAAGCTGTATCGAAAAACATAAGGATGGAGAGAAGCTAATATAGTCAGGCACGGGCCATTATTTGAACAAACAGCTTAACCAACTCAATGGTTCTGCAAAGACTAATTAAACAGGGCTTTCCAAAAACCAATTAATCGACTTCAAGTAAACCACCAACAAACACGTGGTTTTCTTTTTCAGTCAATTATTATCATAATTGTTCTAAACTCATTTATTCTGGACTCAACCAGGCATCTTTTGAGACGGCCAGTCACCCCGATTGAAGCGCGTCATCAGTTATGCGTTTCTGTTTCGACATTCCGCTTAAAATAATAAAAAAAAAAACTTGGAAAAACATCCGTGGATGAGTGTGATATGATCTGAAAAGGACGCAGCAAAACACAGACAGATCCCGGGTAACTAATGCGTCCACGTCAGAAGCGATACGTCTACACTGAGATTGTGTGAGGACTCGGTTTGAGTCGCATGTCAAAAACGCTAAAACACAAGTGAAAGCTTCCCTTTAGGAGCTCGATGATGCTTTGCTGTTCATATGTAATCTTTAGGCAAACTAATGCGGAATCCTTCTAGCAGCGATATAGTCGGCTCTGACGCGAGTCTCAAAATTCGCTTTGAGTCATCGTTGGAAAATGAGAACAAGTTTAACTTTTAAATGCTTACAGTTGCACTTTAATCTGCAAAATTATAATAATTACAGAAAATGATAAAATATTAAATTGTGAATAAATATTAAATAAAAATAAATATGATATCTTCTTTGTCCTAGTGTTTTTCCCGCGTCGGTGCAAAGATGTCACTTATATTTATATATAAATATATATATATATATATATATATATAAATGGCATAATATTATAATCTAAAATTATTGTGTAATATAGGGTGTGTGTGTGTGTGTGTGTGTGGTGTGTGTGTGTGTGTGTGTGTGTGGTGTGTGTGTGTGTGTGTGTGTGTGTGTGTGTGTGTGTGTGAAAATATTACTTTTTTCTTTTTTTACAAACGGCATTAGATGTTTATAAAAAATATTTATGGTTCGCACACTGAAAGAAATGTAAAATGTAAATAATATGTAATACAATTTTAAAAATTCATTGTAACAATTTGGCCAAATATTATTCCAAATAGTAATTGTATAAGTACAATTTACTGCTATAATATTGAAAAAGCTCATTTTGAATTAAATCAGTAAATTGTACTTAAAATGGTGTGGCCAAATATTCACAAGGATTTTATTAATTTAAACTTTATGAGTGGGTTTTGCAGCGCTGTAGTAAGTGTTCTGCATTAAATATAATGAATAGAATTCATATAAAGCTAATCCAAAAATTCAAAATGTGAGATGCAAACATTTTAAATGTTTACTATACAGGACATCAATTACAACATTTAATTTCAATTCATATCATAATTGGTTTCAATCCTGATTATTAATTACGCAAACTATTAAACTCTCGGTCAAAAGAGGATTTAACATGTAGTTACGAGTATCTTCATATTAAAGTTTAATAAAGTAGTATACAGTTACTGAAAATATTATTACTTTATTTCGCTGCATTATCCTTTACACTTTTATGAAATCCCATCATATGCACATACATAAAATATGACTTGCAACGATCTGAGATCAAAACAAACCCAATGTCTTTCTTTTCATTAGCAAAAAAGAAATGGAGATTAGTGACGATCAATAGCTTCATCAGGCATCAGACACGACGGTCAATACGCGGCGCTGCATTCAGGCAAATGGCCACGTCTGGGCTGGTTTGCCATGTGCGCTTATGATCCGATATAATGAGTCTCCGACTAGACCAAAAAAGGTGAAAAGCACGGATCGTGGGAACCAAACGCAACGAGAGCTGAGAAATCTAATACAATAGCATGTGATGCGACCGGACCCTGTTGACTTCCAGACCTCGGCAGTAATGGGTCGGTCTGGCCAAACGACTAAACTTCAGCAGAATTTCCTTAAATGGAATTAAACGTATATATAACCTAAAGGTAATAACAGTTTGACCTCCAAATCACAGACACGTTTAATTAAATAGACAGTGTTAGACAGTGTAGCGTAAATGGACTTTGTTACTTGAACTTTTGGCAAAAAGTTTCTGAAATTTTTATCAGAAATTTAAATTTAATTTAATTTAAATCGTATATCAACGATATACATTATACAAATTATTTTTTTATTTATTTTTTTTTTGTTTCCATTTATTTTCTTCATTTATTGTTTTTACCATTGGGGCTGCTGCAAAATGTAAATGTGAATTTCTCTTTGTTGAGACAAACAAAGGATTTTCTACTTCAACTTTTACTCTCTACTTGACTACATTTGTGATTGAGTATCTTTACTTTTTTCTCCACTACATTTGAATGGACAATGCGTTACTTGTTACATAGTGATTGAGAAGTTGCGCCAAGACCGGTATCAGTTATTGACTTTTTTAGTTAAATTACAGTATGTGACTAAAGTTGCTACCTGTAAATTTAAATAATGTTTTTATTAAGTACTCTGTTTCCGTATCGGCGAGTACTGAAATGCAAGTATTCGTACTTGTACTCATTTTCCAAAAAGTGGTATCGGTGCATCCCTAGAAGTCAGCATCATTTTCTACCGCGGTAAATTTCTTGACGGACGTGGCAATAACACCATCTGCAGGATGCTGAAGGTACTGGATGCAATTCATGAACTAAATCACGTGAACATGAATTAGCAGATGCACTATTTTTGCACATTTGAGTTTGACTGACTAACCATTTGTTCATTTTTATTACCTATTGTGTTCTGACATTTTGAAACATCGAATGTCATTTCTACATTAGGAAATAAAACCTCATAAATAAAGAGTTTCTTGCTTTTTACATCTTCTGGTGTTTTTTGAGACATAAATTATGTATGGGTAAAATACTGGATACGTAACAACTTTTACTCAAGTCTTCCTGAAACTTGTGACTTGGAACTTGAAAGAGTAATTTTAACAGTAAGTTTAATATTTACAGTCAATCTTACTGAATTCATTTTCACTGATTTTGTGTTAAGAACAAATAAGGTCTTCTAATTTATTTTGTGCCATTTTTATAGATTTTATTTGGCCTAAATTTATTTTTGCACGTGACGTTGAACTGTACTATGTAGTTATGTACAAGATAAGCTTTGGTTTTTAAGTCACTTTGTTGTTGGCTGAATTTAAATGCAGGGGGTGTTATCTTTAATCAGATTGGATGTATGTGTTTATGCTCCTATGTTTTACAGTATATTGCCTTTGTGTTTGAAAAAAAAAAAAACAGTATTAATGAAAAACCAAATAGTATGTTTATTTGATTTTTATGAACAAATAATCGCTTGGGCAATAAAATAATCGCTAGAATAATCGAAAAATTTGTTGACAGATTAGTCGATTAATCGAAAAAAATAATGGATGGATGAATCGAAAAGCAAATAATTGTTTGCTGCAACCCTAGTGGCCATATTGACAAACTCGCCTTGCTTTCTTCACCACCGTGTCAGTGAGAAATAAACTCACAGAAATAAACAACTAATAAATAAATAAATAGAATTAAATCACAGAATTTTTGACAACCATGGCACATGCCCCCCAGCAGCCTGGCGGTGCAGGCCAATCGCCCACAGCTCCACCCGCACAGGTGCAGCACACAGCGGGTCTGCGAGCGAATGCCACGTCAGGTAATTAAAGAAAGGCGGATAAATCACTGCAAGCTTGGCCCCCGACCAGCCCAGCCAAATCTAGGCCAATCATTTTCTGCACTGGCTGGCAAATCGGAAGCGGTGTATTTATTTACTGTGCCAATGCGGCACTGACCTCTGATAAACAACCGGTTTCCCTCTCTAATGCTTCTCCGCGCTCCTCCTATCAAACATTTCATCGGATTCATTATTCATGCGGGATTGCGGTTAAATGCACGGCCCATAATGCATCAAGGCTTCTCGTGCTGACAGAAGCGTGCCCGGGCTCGCCAATGCCTGATTACCAAACTACCGTACAAATGAGGCGACGGTGTGTTTGCTGTGGACTTTGCGCGTATGAATCGCTGGAAATGTGCGGTCGATTAAACCGTCGGGCTGGAATTCTGTGAGCAAACATGATTAAGTAAATTGCATTCTTGTCCAAACAAAGGTAGAATGTCAGTCTGTTGCCGACACTGTGGGAGTATTACAATTTCCCTCCGCGCCCGCGTTTGTAGGACAGTAGATGAGTCTGTCACGCAGCTCTACGTTTCTGCTTACTCATAGAAAGGATGAGGCCTCGGTCTCTGAAATATGGGGGAAACTCATGGATGCAAGGACGTTCTATTAAAAGAATCCGTGTAATCCAGTAAATTGGGAATTTTTTTTAAAGGTGTGAAAGCTTGGAAAACACTTGAGACTTGCTGAGGTGTTGACGGGCATCTTCTGGAAATAAAAAAAGTGATGAAAGGGTGTTCCGTGCGAGGAGCGGGGTGTGTTGACCTCGGCTTTGAGAGACTCTTGTTTTAAGGTTTCCTGAGGGAAAGGGTTTGAAGACTGAGACTGGTTCGGAATACTGAGTTGTGTTCAGAAGTCCTGACAGTTCAGGTCAGGAGAGTCTTTTACTTTTACTGGTAAAATTCACAGGCTTGATCAAACTTGGTAGTGAACCCCAAAAACATGGATTTACAACAGTCTATCCTTCCATCCGTTCATTCTTCGGACCTCCAATCCATCCATCCAACCACCCATCTACCCATCTATCCATCCATCCATCTAACTATCATATATCCATCATCTGATTATCTATCTTTCTATCTATCTGACTACTGATCTATCTATCTATTCATCCATCCATCTATCCATCCATCCACGTAACTATCCACCCATGTACCTATCCATTCAATATCTACCTATCTATCCATCCATCAATTCATATATCTGTCCTCTGATTATCTATCTGACTACCAATCTATCCATCTACCCATCCACGTATCAATTTACTTTACTTTATCAAGTCAATTTACTGACTGACTATATATCTATCCAGCCATGTATCTATCCAGCAATGTATCTATCCACCCACGCATCTATCTATCTATCTATCTATCTATCTATCTATCTATCTATCTATCTATCTATCTATCTATCTATCTATCTATCCATTTATCTATTTATCCATCCATCCGTCTGACTATCCTTCATCCGTCTGACTATCCTTCATCCGTCTGACTATCCTTCCATCCATCTGACCATCCATCCTCAATGAATTACACGGCGTACAAATAAACCTGTATAAATAAATGACCGAAAAAAAAATAAAAGGTGCTACATTCTTTTTATTTTTTTACCTCTGTGCTACTTTACATTTAGAAAAACACAACAATATAATGAATTATATATTTATACACTGTTCACGTGGAGAAAATATAACACCTATGGGTGTTGGAAGCATAACCAATGGCATGTATTGTTCCTTTAGTCCGTGGAGGTGATTTATTCTCAGATCAATACGCCATGACTCAACACGCTGCAATGCATCACAACCGGACGGTGACTAAACAAGGCATCCAAAAACCATGTGACTTTCCTAAAACCACACCAAAAGCTGCACTTCCTGACGCCACACGATAACGCACCAATCAATAATCAGCATTCATATTCACGCCCTGACGGACGATAAAACTCACTGTTTTGGTCGATGGCAGTTACAACCCCAAAACAGATTGGGAATATGTGTCGGGACAATTGAAAGTCATAGAATGTCTCTCCACCGGCCAACAGTAAATTCTGAAGCGTGATAGTGTTACAGGATGGAGCAGGACCCAGTTGTTGAAACAGATAAATAATTAATGATCATTTTTTCCCGACAAAGTCGATTCAGAAATGCCCCCACATCAGCTGCGAGGCTCGGCTACACACGCAGACCTACGCAGCTTCCGTCTTGAATTTCATCCTGTCAGAGTGTTTTCACAAACGCGCTCAGAGGAACATCTTCCTCTGTAATCGGCATGATTGAAGGTCACTATCTCAATCAGGAGTGACAGGATGTGTGTTTTTCATCTCGGGGGGGAAATTCAAGACGGCCCGGGTGTGAACGGTGAAGGAGATTAGCAAAATATTTGCGCAATTAAGCCATTCAGTCGGGTCAAATTGAGGAATTTAATGTGAAATGAAGTAGGCTAATACAGCTATGTTCTCCAAACTATCTGAGCCAACATGAAAAACAGCATTTACAACTAAATTATATTTAAAAATTAGTTAAACATGTTTCTTTCTCACCAAGGGTGAATCAAAGGTTTAAATTTTGTTTTATTGTCTCCATCCTCCAAGACTGTTTCGGACAGAGTTCTATTCAGAAGTCCTGACAGATAAATATAATTATATATTCACAGATTCATAACTATATACTCTCTCTCTCTCTCTCTC
Source organism: Paedocypris micromegethes (assembly GCA_028031935.1). NCBI lineage: Eukaryota > Metazoa > Chordata > Actinopteri > Cypriniformes > Paedocypris > Paedocypris micromegethes. The sequence goes on from CM051497.1 coordinate 11,506,313, forward strand.
AAATTCATAAATATATGACACACACACACACACACACACACACACACACACATATATATATATAATTTTTATATAATAAAATCAATTTTTAACATATTATTTATACATATGTAACATGTCATCAGATATATATATATATCATAGACAAATAATTAAATATATTTATTATAGATACATATTTATACATACATATATTTCTGTGTGTGTGTGTGTGTGTGTGTGTGTGTGTGTGTGTGTGTGGTGTGTGTGTGTGTGTGTGTGTGTGTGTGTGTGTGTGTGTGTGTGTTGAAATTAAAAATGCTTTTTCTTCACTTTTTCAAACCTCGAAACTCTATAAAACGGAAATGTCGAAACAAAAATTATAGCTGGATCTACAAATAAAAGTAGTTGAAATCAAACCATTCAGGCCATAATTCAATATAAACATATTTAGTTCTGCTGACGTTGAAGTACCGTTATTCACCCCCCCATCCACCATATTTGTGCGGCTAACCTGAATTCAACCCTAAAGCGATTAATACCATCTGAAAAACTCACGCCGAGGAAAAGCCAAATGTCCCTGCAAGAGGAATAAATCCGTGTCGGCAGAACCTAGAAACTCGAAAACTGACGCAAAGTGTTTGCCGAGAAACTGGCTGGGCTGGCCGTCTCTCTGGAGCAACCTTAAGCAAAAGAAGCAATGAATCCAGCCTGTATATCGGCTGCTGGCCACAGACTGGACGCACGGTCCTTTTAAAGGCGTTTCTCATTCTAGTTTACAGCCTGATGCAAACATCCCCATAACTGTGGCTTTATGTCCGTGGCACGACACCGATCCCTCACTGCGAACATAAAAATCAGATCAATACAAAACCACTTGCCGAATGCAGCGAAGCCGCAGAAAATACGACGCGGCCGTGCAAGGTTTGAGAAAAAGCCGATGTGAAGTAATTAAAGCGGGCGATTAGTCATTTCCGAACCCTGACGCTGGAGGCTTTCGGGTCAACACTTATTTTCTTTGTGCAATCGATGCTTTACATCTGTATGTGCTTTCAGAGGCTCACACACATTAACTTCAGACGGAGAAAATAATTACTCGATACAATCTAGTATACTGATATATTATGAGCTATATACTTTAGCATGAGATGTTGTATACTGCTGTCACTTTAATTAAAACTTATTTATTTATAAGTAAATTGCACGTAAAAAAAAACAGTTCAATGGATTAAAAAAAAAGTATATTTATTGAAAGGACTTTATTGTTTACATTTTAAAAGTTATTTGAGGTAATACGACTCATTTTATAACTTGTAATTTTATTGAGCTATTTAATATATTTGTTTTTGTATTCACTACACAAACAAACTCATTAAAGATTCCTGTTAGAATACATAAATGAGTTCAACAGATACTCAAAAGCCACAAGTCATTGAGTCTCACTATTATTGGTGGTTAAAACTTCTAACGCAGTATATGTATTATATTTTAATATAATATAATAGTTTTATATTATAATATAATAGCATTATAATAGTTATAATAGCATAACAGCACATAAAAACTGTTTACATTTTTTTTTACATTCAAATATGTCAGAAATTTCAAATATATAGAGCTTTTCAATATGATGGTATATTGGTTTTTCATTATGGTAATATTAGTCAGTTACAAACGACAGTTTTACTTATACGTATATGATTTGTGATCATTGTCTTAAATGTGTTATTACTGTCTGTTCAAAATGACAACATTTTAATACAAATATTTTAACAATAATTACATAAACATAATTACTTTATAATGAGTTTCAAATGCAACTTCCTATAACAACACAGAATTGATCCTCAAATAAACATCCAATGCATTTATAAATTGAACAAATTAAACTTTCCAAGAGATAGTTTTCTGACACATGCCTCAATATAGTAGTTTTCTGAAAGAGGATTTATCTAAACTCTAAACTAAACAGAATGATATTCGGCTCTTCGAGTCCGATATTCGGATATTCGAGTAAATCTCGAGTAGGGGCTCACTTGCAACAGGTTCTCCACAAACAAAGTCTTTAAATAACTCCGTATCTGCAGCGGCACGGTCCTCGAGCCAGACAGCAGACATGCTATCTGTTATCAGAAATCCACTCAATCATCACAAACAGAAGTTCACCTATCTATCGTAAGAGCGTTATCATAATCCCGTAATACGCTGGAAGATATGAAGACTGACGTTGAGCTCTTGACGATGGAGTAGACAGTGAATTGCAAACAGCTTCTGCTCATCTGAGGAGCTTGATGTTAAAGTCTGGATGGGAGATGCCTTCCTCAGATTAGGATTATCCCGCCACAATTCACACCACTTGTAAACATCTTCAGCATCGCAGCAAATGCACATTTATATCAACGAGTCAGACTCTTTGACATCTTTGACATGCTACTGGCCTTCATCCATAGCTTGCCAGGTCTTGCACAAAGTTCCAGCAAATAGTAACGAGATCAATGTCATGGAGAATTACAAATAATCTCACCGTGAACGTTTATCTCCATCTGTGAATGATCAGTTCTGCTATAGCTCACGCTTTCAGTGCTTATATTTCGTGACGTGTCACTTTTGACATGCTGTTTACATTTCTGACACATTGAAATGTATCAGGTATTTATTTTTCATGAGGGATTTGTGGCATTTCAACTGATCGGCTGTTATTATGGATTCTTGGTCATTTACGTGCGCGGACAGACAGGTCATGTGACCTAAAACATGGCTGCGCTCATACGAAATAGACCCTGACCCACTTCATGTAAATAAAAACACTCGTTTCTACATGGACAGACTCCCAAATTGCACACTTTAATGACTTTATTTCTATCCGTTTTACTTAGTTTTGCCATGCTGGTGCAAAAAAACAAGTCCAATTGCCACAGCTTCGCGTCACAATAAAACAAGGACCTTCCATATCGATTTAAAACAGCTAAACTCTGTATAATAATACACCGAATTAATAGCACGAAAGAAGCACTTTAAACGCGGCTTTTCCAAACCAGGACTTGAATGTAGACACGCGTTTTACCTTGTAAACATCCCCGTAGGTCCCGCTGCCTATCCGCTGGATAATCTCGAAATCCTCTTGTGGATTTCGTCGGGACAAATCGAAGCTCGAGTGCATCGTAAGGACTCCGTCAGCTGGCGAGAAATGCGAGATTTTCTGGAGGCCCGGACGCGACGCGAGGAGTAAAATCGGTGTGGAATAAACATACGGCGTCAAACAGGAATCTCAGTCTCGGTACTTGACTGTAACTTTAACATGGCTTCCCGTGGTCTGCTGTGCGCATGCGCAGCTCTCAGTCCCGAGAATGCCTGGAATGAGGGGATGAAGAGAGGAGGAGGAAGAGGAGGATGGGTCAGGTCAGATGACCAGAGGGTGATTGACACGACCAAACTCACCACATTTCGCTGAGAAATAACAAATCAGCTTAAATCTACTTCTAACTAGGTTGGAAATACTGTATTTGAAATACCGTTATATCACCAATGCAAGAATTCTTCTAGATTTTCAGCTGCTGTAGTTTTTGTCCTATACTCTGTAATATATTTTGCTAAATTTTATACAGCTGTGGAATCTATCTATCTATCTATCTATCTATCTATCTATCTATCTATCTATCTATCTATCTATCTATCTATCTATATTTCTGTCTCTCTGTCTGTCTGTCAGTCTTTCTCGCCATCTGTCCATCCACCTGTCTGTTCGTCCATCTGTCTCTCTGTAGGTCTCTCCATTCATCTATCAGTCAGTCTGTCTGTCAGTCTGTCTTTATCTGAATAAACAGAAACTTTAAGACCGACTGAAAAAATCTAAAGATCATAAAATGTGAAATAAAGCTAGTTTTTTTTTTTTTTCCTTCAATTCCCCTTGAAATAGGATAAATAACATTGAATATTTGGTCTACATGTGAAAGTGTAAACATTCCATGTCTGCATTAATATGTAATTGTGTTAACTGGGTTAAGCCGTTCAACAAAATACACAATTTTCCATTCATCCTCGTTTGTGACAAATCAGTAACAGTTGACAAATTCTCCATGTGGTTCTGACTGACAAAACATTCTAATAGTTCTTCTCCATATTCTTCTCTTTCAAGTCAGAGAGGATGGTGAATCAGCGCCATTCATTTCCAGATCGCAGATCAGTGAGAGCCAAGACTGAACACATTTGTACTTACACCATGTGGCTGTTATGACGACTTTGTGAGCCAGAACTAATCAGTCAAATGTATTTTACAAATGCAAATCTCATCCAAGATGCGGTTAACTGAGGGATTATTAAGACATACACTGAAAAACGTTCACCAATGGCCGATTATTATTCATCTAATTTAAGTAAAGTAATGGCCCTGCTGTTATCAGTTACAAATAATGTATTGTCTCTTAAAATATTTAAATCTGCTTTATTTATGTCTCAGACTTTTGTTGATTGTTGGCTAAATTATTCTCATCTGAGAAACTCAAACCGAAGGAATCCCTGTTATTAATTATACATATACAATTACATATAAAACATTTTATTGTGCAAACCCTTCTAGAAATGTGTTGAATAAACCTTTAGATTGTGTTTGTTCTGTATATGGTTACAGACGTCAGTTTGTCTAGACCATTTTATGAGCAAAACAAATTGACAGCAGCATTAAATAAGGCCTCTCTAGAAGAGCTGAAATAGTCATAAAATAATAAAATCAATATTCTTAATATAACCAGAAGAGCATCCTTTCACGAAAAGAACGTAAGGAAATACAATTGTAAATTTCCCTATCTTGTGTGTGTGTGTTTGCGTGTGTCCTCCTTTGTGATTGGCTGGCCACCAATCCAGGGTGTGGCCCGCCTTCAAACCCTCAAAGTTGTGGTTGGCTCCATCTCCCATGATCTATATAGAAAAAAGTAGCCTAGGAAATTTGATGGATAACTTGGCAAAATTTGGATTTCTGTTTCACCTGGTGTTTACTGTTTTTGATGCACAGAGATGATTTTAGTGTCAGAAAAGTCATCAAATGTTTAATAATTAATTAAAAAGTTAATAACAACAACAGCACCAACAATAAAAATAATAACATTACATTCAATAAAAAGTTGTTTAAAAATCAGATGAACAAATTACAGACACTCTCCACTATATTATAAAGGAATGTAATTACATCAACTAAAAACAGGAAAACAGAAAAAATTACGTGTGTAACTCAAAAAGTACAGCTTTTAAGCCGAAACAGAATTTATGTTTGAACAAACAGTTTTTTCAGTTTAATAGTTTCTATTTTTCCCCACATATACAAATCATAAAACATCTAATTAAGTTTCAGGATGCTCCCACCCACAAATGTGTAACGCTCGTTTGCTGCATTGATGTTTGGCTACTGAAACATCATCATTACCACCACAACCACCATCATCCTCATCATCCTCATCATCATCACAACAGTTCAGTCGCGCGCGCGCCTCGCCTGTCTCCTTGACACACCCTTCGTTATTATTGGCACAGTATGCGCGCGGCATCCTTGGCATTTCCGCACGCGCACTCAGTTGCGCGGTGAAGCTCCACAGTCTGCGGATGGATCGCTCTTATCAGGAAAGAGGGAGATAGAAACGGGAAGAAGAGAGAAGAGAGTGCAGGTAAACAGGCGCGCGCCCCACATAGATGCCCACGGCGGCGCGCGTCCACCTGTAATGACAGATCGCGTCGTCCCGGGTTAAGGTGCGGAGAGTATGCCTCGCGTAAAAGGCTCCGAGTGAGTTGCGCGGATGTTGGAGACATGGAGAAGCAGGCGCTTGTCACGGCGATCAGCTTGTCCATGAGCCTGCTCGGGCTGATGCTGCTGGTCACGGCGATCTTCACCGACCACTGGTACGAGACCGACACCCGGAGACACAAGGAGAACTGCGACCAGTACGGCTCCGAGTCCAACGACCAGAAGAACCGAGAGATGCCCATCTACCACTTGCCTCTGGTGGACAGCGGGAACCCTAAACGCAACCTGGCTCTCATGAAGCCCATCCATGTGGGCAGTCGAGAAGAGGAGCTGCTGGAGAACTGGAGGGCGATTTTGGGCATGGGGATATTGGAGACGGAGTGCGGACGTCCACTCTTCTCGACCTACTCTGGACTTTGGAGGAAGTGCTACTTCCAGGGAATGGACAGGGATATCGACAAACTCATTTTAAAGGGTAAGAGCTGGGGTGTTAAGATCAGCTTGTTAAAAAAAATGCATCCAATCTGTGCTGGTCTGATCGTTAATGCTTTGTTTGATACGGGTTTAAAAGCACCTTTGTTGATGTTTTCTTTTTTAACTTAACTACGGTCAGTTACTGTAGCAGTTCGTCCTTCTTCTAACGGACGGCGCAGAAACACACCGAGCGTTTACTGCACTGGATCTATAGCGAAGAAATGATTCACAAGAGCCGAATCTTTTCAGTGAATCACAACAACAAGCATCGTGATAAGTTTAAGATCATGAGCATATACTTGAATCCAGGCACTTAAGATGTATTTTAAAAAATTATTCAAAGCCGATAGCTATGGTTTTGTCCTTTTATCACAGTGGACAACTTTGATAAAAAAAAAAAAAAATCTATGATGAATATAAAACGTTTTACAATTGTCAAACATAAAAAGTGTTAAAGCATTATAATATGTATTGGTGTTTGTTAAACTGGCAGAAGATTAAATGTATGACTATAGGTCCAGGAAATATAATTGAGTTAAATGTAATCAGTTAAAATTAATGTTACTAGATTGGATTGTGTGTGTGTGTGTGTGTGTGTGTGTGTGTGTGTGTGTGTGTGTGTGTGTATGTGTGTAATACTGTATGTATGTTTGTGTAAATACTTAATATGTACAGTTACTTACTATATATTTATATGTTTGCATGATATACGTCCAATATGTACTGTATATGATTTATTTTAATATATTTAATTATTAATTATGTATTCTTTCTTCTATTCTATTAATTTGTCCTAGTATCTATTTATTACATTGGCTTAATATATTCCAAAAATTATGAAAGATGATTAGATGCAACTTTTTCTGAAAATATCACCTCCAGATTCTATAATGCGATGATAATCTGCATAATGTATTGAGTCTAAATATACAGTGTCTAAATATTCATCATTCCTGCATGTTTCCAGGAAGAAATATTGATTAAATCCTTTTTGTTCCAACACTTACCTGAACTTATGCTTAATGGACTTTTTGCTGACCTCAGTGCCTGACACTTTTTAAGCATCTACTCTAAGTCAATTTACACACACACACACACACACACACACACACACACACACACACACACACACACACACACACACACAAAGCGTTAATAAAATGTCTTTCTCTACTTTAAATATAATGTGTATTTACATGTGTGTATGTACGTGTGTGTGTGTGTGTGTGTGTGTTGTGGCCATAATTCAATTACAGTAAAATAGAAGTTTTAATCCAAGCCAAACAGAAAAAAGCAGTACGTGAGTGATGAATCACAGTCAGTAGAGATTACGGATCTGATCATGTCAGGATTAAAAGCGGAAGCCGTGTGCCACCTTGCATTCAAATCAAGCCCAAAGTCACACAGATCACTTGACCTTCAACAACTTGGCTTTGATTTGTGACACAGTCTATTATGAGTGAGTCCCAGAATCAGCTCATCAAAGAGAGACACTCTAAAGAGCTTCTCATCAGATCAAAACCCAATCAACTTATTCTGAGCGCGCCTTGCCTATTATTACACTCCTTCATAAAATTTTATATCTGCTCCTTGGTTATAAAATGACAATACAGTGTAGTGAATTCAATAAATAATAAAGTGGTGAGTGATTATGATAATAATAATAAAGTGGTACGTTTATGCAGAAGCTTTAGTGAATTAGTTTGTTTAGGGAATTAAGCTTTGTAAATATGGGCCAATCAAAAATTGTTATTGCAATCAGAAATATGCATTAAAAATATTTTTTATTCTTTTCTTGTATATATTTGCATATGTTTATAAATATGTGTGTGTCTCTCTGTGTGTGTGTGTGTGTGTGTGTGTGTGTGTGTGTGTGTGTAAAACTGCACAGATCTTGAACTATATTAAAAAAACTGTAGATCTATATACTATAATTGATCTCACACTAAATCATATTTTTTTCTTGTAATTGTACTGACGTGTATTCGAAAGTCTCCAGAATTCTATTAGAAATGTATTAGTGATTTTTCTTTCTATACATGTGTATTTTGAGAAAACAAGCTTAGTGCTGATAATCCGGTTCCAAGCATAAACATGACGTCGAAAAGCCAGTTGAATAATTTATCTGTGCTCGCAGAAGTAAAGGTTTTAAATACTCTCACTTCAGGACAGTATGAATTAATTTGACTGTATCTCCCACTGGCATTGGAACGTACCTTTGGCTGATAGACCCAGGGGGTGTTTATGATACAAGCTTGCGGCACGATTATTGCAGTCTCAACGCCGGCCAGATCCACGTGGTGCGGTGTGTGTCAACCCGGGCGGAAATAATGACAGAAGGTCACTCCGTCGGGAAGGTGGGAGGTTCGTCTTCGCCTGGCTCTTTACTTCAGTCTGGCTCGGGAACAGCCAAGCCGTCCAAATCAAATCAAATCAAATAAAATCATCTTTATTCATTTTTTACACTTAAAGAATTTTATTGTCCAAACCCTTGTAGAAATGTGTTGAAAAAACCTTTAGATTGAGTTGTGTTTGTTCTGTATATGGTTACAGACGTCAGTTTGTCTAGAGCGTTTTATGTGCAAAGCAAATTGACAGCAGCATTAAAAAAGGCCTCTCTGAGAACTGAAAAAGTCATAAAATAATACGACATTCTTAATATGTATAGAAGAGCATCCTTTCAGGAAAAGAACGTAAGGAAATTCAATTGTAAATTTCCCTATCTTGTGAGTGAATGTGTGTGTCTGTGTGTCCTCCTCTGTGATTGGCCAGCCAATTATTCATAAAGCACTTAAAAACAATCGAGGTCGACTAAAGTGCTCTACAAAAAGCACATAAAACAACCAATGTTTGAGAACAGTATAATAAAATGTGAATAAAATCAAATTAGTGGAAGCAGAAGACCACAACAAGAAAGGAACGAGGAGGTGGCGATGTTCCTATTCAAATCAGACCTTCATGTCACACTGGAAAATGGTTTTATCCTCCAGAAGAGCGTGTTTGTCTTGTGGTCAATGCGTGTTGAATAAGTGTGTGATTCCTGCGCAGGTATTGCCGACCGATGCACATCTGTCAAGTACCATTTCTCTCAACCCATTAGACTCAGGAACATCCCTCTCAACTTGACCAGAACCATACAGCAGGACGAGTGGCATCTCTTACGTAAGGAGCTTCCGCACCATCTTATTCAGCTCTTGATACGCGTTGAATATTAAACAGCACAGGCACGCTGGTGTTAAGTGGGATTTGCATATAGGAAAACGGCAAAACTGAGCTACGCAAAGACGACGCAGAATAAGTAAAACCACTAAATTGTCAATAAATTCACTTCATTTTGATTATTTGGGGGTTTTTGTGTCTGTGGTTTAGTTTTGGGATGGCATGGTGGCTTTCTCGCGAAAGCTTTTGGGGACTCAAGTTTGAGGCTCGATTGGGGTCTTGTGGAATTTGCATGCTATTCCCCTGCTTGCGTGGGTTTCCTTCAGGTCTACACACACACACACACACACTCAAAAAACATGAGAGAATTGGACCTTGGAAAATTGTCCATAGTTATGAGTGAGAGTGTGAACGTGTGTGGATCCTGCTCTGTGATTGGTTGGCCATTTTTGGCAGATTTTATGATTGGTTCCCGCTCACAGTGACCCAGAAATAGTAAAGCTGTTCAGAAATGTATGGATGGGTTGAAGTGTCTGTTAAAATAAACATTTTGCACACACTTTTGTTTTTCACATTTAAAAGAATGGAATTCCGTCTGGAACAGCCCCAAAAAACCCCATTAACGGCCTCCAAATTTCACATTCTGTGCTTATTTTTGGATTTGAATTTCTATATCACTTACTTGTATAACAAAAATTTTTATTTGTTTTTATAAATTTTTTTATAAAACATCAACATCCAGCTTTACTGGGATTTGAACCCATAATCTGGTGTTCCAAACCCAAGCGCTCTACAGTTCGAGCTAGTACATGCACACAATTTACACAACTCACACAAACTGTGCAAACACAAACGCAAAGCAAATCAAAAGCACACACTCCATTACACAACGATGTGCAACCAATAACTTCAGCTTCTCTCGCCCCCTGACCTGAAGGAGACCAGTCTCGCTCTGAAACGGCATCTTCTCTCGCTCTTTAATGCATCTTGGAAAAATAATTTAAACAAATCTCCAGCTCACAATAATAATGATACCACAGCTCGTGCCTTTTGTGCTAATGTCCTGCCATGAATATGCAAGCGCAACCTTTTCTCACGTCTCCTTGATGTGATTATCTGCCTGGCGGTGGTGTTTGGTGAACACCGAGTAGGTCAGATGTCATTTCCAGTTGGAATCTTATTAGCTCTGGTGATGTCGCTTAGCAAATCTAGAGGGAGTTTTAGCTTTAATTACAATCCTGAAGGCTTTTCTTAGTCGCACAAACGTGTGAAATCACTGCAAATGCCATTTGCTGATGCAATTTATGCAGTCAACAAGTCGAAAGCTTAGATGCTTATATGCTTTGCATCAGGTCAGTGATGCCTAACCTGCGGCCCGCGGGCCAAATCCGGCCCTTGAAGGTGCCACATGCAACCTTCCCTTTTATATCTTAATTAAAGATTTTAATCTTACTAATCTAAATACATTTAAATAAAATTTGTAAGAAGAGGTTATGACGATAAACGTATATATACGATAAACGTTACAATAACTCTCTGAGATGACCGTCAGACGCTCTAAAAGACAAATTTATAGAAAAATGTCTGCCTTTTTTATTTGAATTGGCTTTATTAGTCCAACAATGGGGACATTACATTTTACAACAACAGAGAAGAGAGTGAGAGAAATGCAGAAAAGAGAGAATGTACGTAAAAAGTATATAATATATAAATAGGTATATAAATAAATACAGTATACATCAAAATAATCATAAACATAACACCAAAAACATGCATGTTGAGTTTTATGCTGAACTTCACCAGGTAATAATTGAAAATTTGCCAAATTATTATTTTAATATTTTAAAAAATCTGCATTAAATGGTGGGCACCTTTGGCCGACGAAAGTCAAGTTTGGCCTCCTCTTAATGAAAAGTTGGGCACCACAGCATTACGCCTCGAAGTTAAAATGCCCAGCAAGCTTTTCACGGCAGGCATCGCATGAGAAAGTTCCTGTGGAGTATTGCCCGTGTGTGGTGCGTGTTGACGGTTAAGTGGGTGGTAGTCATGGAAACAGCGTGTGTTTTTCCCGTGTTCAGATCTGCGGCGCATCACAGCGGGGTTCTTGGGCATGGCTGCTGCCGTGATGCTGTGTGGCAGCATTGTGGCCGCCGTGGGCTTCTTCTGGGAGGAAAGCCTCACCCAGCACGTCTCTGGACTACTCTTCCTCATGGCAGGTACACAAGCCTTACACTTTTGGCCAACTCGCTCTGGTTTATTTGGTAACTTCTTGCTTCCCTCTGCTGAGCACTTTCTCGTAGGCGGCTTTCTTTCCTTTCCAAGTCTTTATCTGCACTAGTCAATCTCCCACGTGTTGTCTATCTTCTGTTTTCCTATTTTCCTGTTTTCGATTGCTGCAAAAATCTGTCATAGCGGACTGGCTGGTAATAGAACTTTGGTCCAGTTGTGCTGAATCTACAGAAAAAGCATCACATATACTCAAGAATTGTTTTGTACATCTTCCGTCCACATTGTTTTCTAATAATAAACACAATGATTTACTCGAAACATTTTTAATCCCCTTTAGCGATTTCTCCGTGTTGGGATTATTCTGTTTCTTTATGTTCATACGTACGTGTAACTTTACCACTGTGTGTATGTTTGTCCTACAGGAATCTTTTGTACAATCTCGCTGTGCACCTATGCAGCCAGTGTTTCCTACGACCTGTCCAGAAACCCTCCCTTCATTTATGGTCTGCCTGGTGATGTGGATCACGGTTATGGATGGTCAATCTTCTGTGCATGGGTCAGTCTGGGCCTAACAGTGGCTTCTGGCTGTATCTGCACGACTTACCCCTTCATTAGCCGAACGAAAGCCCTGCGCTCCAAAACAGCGAGGGAATCTTCGGTATGAGCGCCCCCTGGTGGCCACGGTGACTTTCAATACGCCACACTGCGCTATAAACGTGGATTTATTCTTTTCCCTGAGGTGATTTTCGTGTGGTTTCAGACTTTATGCAGTCGAGGAGTGTTTGAGTGTCAAATTAATTGCCTTTAAATCACAGGTTAAAAAAAAGGAAAAACATAACAACAAACACTATGTACAAAAGAGTTTCTATCAAATGGATATATTTGTGGGTGACGATGGCTTTACGGACCAGGAAACCTGCACCTTGAGGATCTGAGCCACAGTTTTTATGCAAACATTTTAAATTATTTCAACCGCCATGTGAGTGTCAAGTAATTGATGTTTTCACAAAGCAAGACGATGAAACAACATAGATTTACACTTCCTGTCAACGATTACGTCATTAGAGGCGTATGTATTAAATCATATTCGCATATTTACACAGCAGGTGGCAGGTGTTCAAAGAGAAAAGACAAAGATAAATAAAGATATCAGAGATCTAAGATGTGGATATGTAAATTCGCGTCTGGATGAAAGGCCTGTGAAGATCCAGAACTGTCACGAGAGAAGCAGCACACCGGAAACACGGACGGGCATTTCCGTCAGATGGATACTGGTATGTCTGCCTTACCCATCAAATGACGTGTTTTCTGAAATATCACTTCTTAAAGAGCGATTCAGATCCATGCCTGCATTGGGAATGAGCATTCCCTTGACCCAAACTGAGCCAAAACAGTAACGAATCGCTGACCAGTACTGTTTGCCTCTAAACTGCTATCTTGTGTACCTGAAAATGTATCGTAAATAAAGTATGACAAAATAAAGGTCTATTAAAAAAAAAAAAAA
>CM051497.1:11519401-11574114 GCA_028031935.1 Paedocypris micromegethes
AAAAAAAAAAAAAAATCAGTGGTGTAAAGTACTTGAGTACATAGACATTTTTACTTACGTGAGTATTTTCGACTACTTTGTACTTGTGCCGAGCAACTTTTACTCTTGACTACATTTATTATTGAGTATATGTACTCTTTACTCCACTACGTTTGAATGGACACTTACCGTTACTAGTTACCGTATTTTTCGCCGTATAAGACGCACTTTTTCTTCCCCAAAACTGAGGGAGAAAAGTTGGTGCGTCTTATACGGCGAATGCAGAGATTCGCGGAGCGGAGTGCGGTCATCGCCATAGGAGAGAGAGAGAGAGAGAGAGAGAGAGATAAGGCGAGCGAGAGAGAGAGAGACAGAGAGGGCGAACGGGCGCGAGAGAGAAGGCGAACGGGCGCGGGAGAGAGAGAGAGGGCGAGCGAGAGAGAGCGAGAGCGAGAGAGAGAGAAAGAGAGAGAGAGAGAGACCGAGAGAGAGAGAGAGAGACCGAGAGAGAGAGAGAGAGAGCGGCTGCCTATGGTAGCTTTGTTTCTAGTTTTCGTTCGTAAACGTTGTCTCGCTTTCTTTCTCACGCACGTGAAACCATGATTTCCAAACGAAAACAGACTTTGATCAAAATAAAACAAGCAGATTTTCTCACGCGCGTTGTTAAAACTAAAACAGCTGCTTTTCTCTTAAAGGCACAGCGCAGAAAACGGAGCAGCACACATATGCGGGTGTGATTTATTAATTCAGTCCGTTACACTGCTTTCTGTGTTCGATTAGCAATGGCCGTGCCGTCATTGATAAGTTGCAAGTTGTAACGAAACTGTGTTATACTTTATTAAGGTGTTTATATACTTGTATAAAAAAATCATGAATTATCATGGTATCCACGGTATTGCAAAATGCATTTTGTGGCACATCTCAATACCTGTATTGTTGCTAAGTGCTGTTAACTTTTATACAATTTATATCAAATATTTTACTACAGTATTTGGTTCAGAATCTTTTTTTTCTAGATTTTCCTCCTTTAAATTTGGGTGCGTCTTTTATGCCGGTGCGTCTTATATGCCGAAAAATACGGTACATTGTGATTGTGCTGGACAAGGCGGCATCTCTTTCTTGGCGGATGAGGCGATATTGCCATCTGCAGGTTACGAAAGATACTGGATGCTGTTTATGAGCTAAATCACAGTTGCACTTTTTTTGCACATTTGAGTTTGACTGACACTGACTTTTTGTTCTTTTATATCTATTTTGTTCTGTCAGTTTAAAACAATGAGGTGTTACATTTCACATGTATTCATGTAATTTATGTTTTGAGCCTAAATCCAGTACAAGTAAAATACATACTTAAGTTCTTTATGACTGAAGAATACTTTTACTCAAGTCTTCTAACTTGTAATAGAGTATTTTTTACTGTAAGGTATTCATACTTCTGCTCAAGTAGGGTTTCGAGTACTCTTTTCTATGGAAGCCCATATCCGCCACTTAAAAAAAAGTTTAAGGGGAAAAAAAGCCAAGTCGAAATAACGACTTAGTATCTTGAAATAATGACTTAGTATCAGAAAATAATGACTTAGCATCTCAAAATAACGACTTAGTATCTCAAAATAATAATAATAATAATAATAATGATAACCCATTCAATTTTCTTTTTATTTTATTTATTTCATGACACTGAAGGTCGCCTTACAGGACACACAACATTCACACACACACCAATTGCCCGGTGAAATAGCGGCAGCCAATCCGCGCCAGCGTCCACTTCAACCGGGCACACACACCACACCAGACATAGGGTACTCGAGTCATATGACTTGACTCGAGTCTGACTTACGTCACAATTTTCATGACTTGCGACTTGCTTGATTAAAGTAAGAAAATTACTTGACTTGACTTTGACTTGAGAGCAACTGACTTGAGACTTGACTTGACTTAAAGTGGAAGACTCGAAATTGACTTGAACTTTGGCATATAAAAAACAAATTGTGCCTCATGAGCAGCACCTGTGCAACTGTGATTAGCGCCTGACTGTGACCTTAACAGCACAAATCGCTCCGTGGACAGCAGACAATAGTCGAGCTCCAGAAGTAGTCACGTTTGGCTATATAGACTTTGAACTGGACCGTGCCAATAGAAAAAGATTGAACAGATGCAGAGAATGCAACGCAACAACATCTGACACAACAACCACAACGTCACATTTCATCCGTCATTTCAAGAACTACATGGAAAGGTAAGAAAGTCATTTCTTTATCAATTTAATAAAACGTTTAAAATATTTAAAAAAATATATTACTAATGTAATGAATAAATCGTTTCTATAGCTCAGCGCTATAACAGTGACGCAGCCCAAATTTAAATGTTGGGTGCATCTTAAAATGAGGGGGCTTCTCGATATTACACGTAAGCTATAACGTCTATGTTAAGTGTGCGCATTTTCAAGTGTTTGTATCGTCTGACTGCGTGTGGTTGTTGAATATCAGCTTGCACATACTGCATGAAAATCCCAGATCAACGCGTCGGTGCGAGCGATCACTTCTCCTTAAAATCTTTCCAAACTTTTTGGTCATGCTGACCAGAATAATTTCATCGTTCGAATTGAAGTCTGTCTACTTTTTTTGTGTACACTAATAACAACAAAAAGCTTCATAACTTCATCACTGGGCTATATTCACATACGTTATATTTATATTCTGCTGAAATTAAAAAAGATCCGTTCATTTCGAGTAACGAGTGTCCCATCACTAGATGACCATGTGTATAAATTCTCTATACTGTGGGAAAAATCCTTACAACATTAAAAAAATAATTAATGTTTGTGCATGGGAAAATAATTTTGTTTTAATATTTACAGTTTTCCCTGATTGGTTTTATATTTTTATCCATGCAGATATGATGGATATCTCAAATCCAAGAGACACGGCAGCGATCTACAGCAGCCATCCATGTCGCAGTTGATTGTGCCCCAGACTACTACATATCCAGTCTACCACCTGCCAATTGAATGACGTGTTCAGAAGAATTTTGTGAATTATTATTATTATTAGAATTATTATTATTGACAATGTCTTGGCAAACATTTTTTGCAAATGCATGTTTTCAATTCAAATGTAGCAGTGTGAAGATGCATAATATATGTATATAGGTTCATCTTTTTTGTGCAAAAAATAAATGTATTAATAATGTAATCTCTGTTTATTTTAGTACTGCGACTTGACTTGACTTGAAACATATCATGACTCGACTTGACTTGCGTGGGGTGAACCCTTGACTTGACTTGCTTGATTTGTCTAAACTGTGACTTGATGGTTAAGACTTGGAGACTTGCTTGGACTTGACCATACGTGACTTGTCCCCATCTCTAGATCTCAATGTATTTATTTTGTATTGCTGCATGTTTATTTTGTTTAAATATGTTCTTTTATCATCAATTAATTCAGAGAAAATGAAATTAATTTGTGGGTGTGTTTAAATAAAAACGTGATCCCTCTCAGCTGATGTGGAGTTGAGAGTGGCGTCAGAGTAAGAGCTGTTTGCTGTGTCCTTTTTGGATATACACAATAGCGATTTTCGGTGCTATCTAAAAGCGATCCAGGTTACATGCAACTTCGTTGTGGATTTAAGTAGACCTGCCAACACCGCGCAGTTGTCCGAGCCACCGTATATTGAAACGCGAGAGCGGATCTTTGCGCTCAACTCGAGCTGCTCATGCCGGCACGAAAATCGGGACGCTCCTGCACGAAACCTTTAAAAGATTTTGATTCCACACACTGTAGCAAAAATGGCGCCAAATATTTACGATATCACGAGATGCAATCGCGTCGGATCTCGCAAGATCTCGTGCCACGAGATCTTGTTACACCAATTTACTGTTTTCTACAAGAAATAATGAACAGTGTGTTAAAATATTAAAATTACTATAATGAGATAATAATTGTATTTAATGTTATTTGAGTAACACCATGTCAACAACTGAAATCACAGTGAAATTAATGGCTAAAATCCAACTTTATCTCCTTTGGCCTGATTTTCTCACACTATCACAAATTGCAATTTGTAACAATTTTATAAAAACAATGTAAGTGGATCACAATCCAATGTAATATTATGATTCGCTTGTTAAGGTTAAGTCAGACAGACACATAAGCATTAATATAAACAACAATATTAAAAATTATTATATACAACTTAATGCCCATGAGTAAAGAAAATAAACCAGTAAATGATTAGAATTCAAATTTGAATTTAGAATTGAAATAAACTTAACTATCCAATGTCTGTTGCTATTTTATGTATGTGCTGTTTCCCTGTTTGGATAGTTGTTAAAACTTATTTTAAGGATAAAACTTACAAGGATAATAAAAATCCTTATATCCTTAAATAAGTCTATTGACTGACTGCATTTCAATTAAAGACAGCTTATTTTAAATGTATAGGTGATCATACTTCCCTGACAACATTTTAACGTTAATCCCTGTATCATAAAATGATGTGGTCATTGCCCCACCCACAACGCTCCTCCCCCGCGTCTCCTATTTTTAGATATCAATAGAGTTGTAAAGAGTACAAGACAACCATGCTTAAGTAAAAGTACAGATATGTACTGTATAAGTTAATCCAATACAAGTAAAAATTTATAGAATCAGAGTAGTGCCAAAAATATCGAAGAAATGAACGAAAATGCTTCACATGTACTTTCTTTTTTTTTTTTTTACGTTTTTGTTATACAGAGTGACTTTTAACGTAACAAAATAATGCTTTAAAATAGTTTGTTAACATAGCACATGAACACATCCGTAGTGAGACCAAAGACAGTTCCGACGGTTCCTTTAAATCAGTTTTAAGCTATTATATTTAGATAGAAAGTCTATATTCCAATATCAGGGGTCGGGAACATTTTTGGCTGAGAGAGAGCGATAAACACCACATATTTGTAAATAATGAAGTCCTTGTGGTAATGTATGAATTTTAACAAATATGAAATGAAGAACAAGTCTCTAAACGCTGTATATTAATGTTGCACGTGTGTAAAATGTCTTCACACTCGTGTGGTTTGTTTTCAACTAAACTTTAATTCTTTACTTTACTTTTCTTTACAGTCATTTGGCAGACGCTTTTTTCCAAAGCGACTTACAAAAAGAGGAGCAAGTGAGGCAATTTGTCTACAACAGGCTACAGTAGATGTCTACACAGGCTATATAAGGAAACTTACTAGACAGAACAGTATGACAGTCAACAAAAACAGTGAACACAATAAAATCTTTGTCTTCTGTTTTTTTTTTTTAATCAGTGTTAATGTGCTGGTGAAAGAGCTCAGTTTTTAATGCTTTTTTAAATGTTGAGAAGGTTGCAGACTTTCCAGACAGCCGCCGAACGAGAGAAGGTTTTTGCGAGAGATTTCAAGCCGCATTGCAGAGGGACGACTAGCCGATGTTCGTTCTCTGATTGTAGACTAGAGAACAGGAGAGTATTCCTGAATAAGGGAGTTGAGGTAGCATGGTGCTGTACCAGTGATGGTCTTGAAGGTCAGTGATAGAGCTTTGAATTTGATCCTGGCAGCAATTGGCAGCCAGTGCAGAGAGACGAGCAGTGGAGTGACATGAGTCCTTTTCGGATGTTTGAAGACCAGTCGGGCTGCAGCATTCTGGATTCTTTGCAGAGGCTGTGTGGCGGCGACAGGCAGACCTGCCAAAAGAGAGTTGCAATAATCCAGCCTTGAGATCACCAGAGCCTGTACTAGAATTCTGACATAACAAACATGCAGTCCTGAAACACAGCGCACTTTTTGCTATATTAAGTCGTTATTTTGAGATACTAAGTCATCATTTTGTGATACTAAGTCAATATTTTGAGATACTAACTCATTACTTTGAGGTAATAAGTCGTTATTTTGAGATACTAAGTCAATATGGACGGCACGGGGGAGCAGTGGGTAGCGCTGTCGCCACACAGCAAGAAGGTTCAGTTTGTAACTCGTGGTGTGAGTTCGAGGCCGGTCGGGGCCTTTCTGTGTGGAGTTTGCATGTTCTCCCCGTGCTTGTGTGGGTGTGCTCCGGTTTGTAACGCGTCGGCCACGGGTGTCCGCAAAATAACAGCGGCGGAGGATAGGAAGCTCACCAAAAATCTTTAATGGGCAGTTTCTGTTCGTGCACCCGGTGGAGAGGGTTACAACACATTTAAATAAACAAACAAAAACCAAAGATGTAACCAAAACGGCGTTGGAGCCACACGCTCGTCCGTGTTGGTTTTTGGTCTGACGTGACGTCACCCTCGACATCAGTACGTCACTACGGCTACCTTGCCGTTCCGGCCGTTACAGGTTTCCCCCACAGTCCGGAAAAAACATTCGTTTCAGGTTAATCTGGCCGTGTGTGTGAGCATGTGTGGTGCAGAGATGGGGACAAGTCACATATGGTCATGTCCAAGCAAGTCTCCAAGTCTTAACCATCAAGTCTCAAGTCACAGTTTAGATAAGTCAAGTCAATTCAAGGGTTCACCCCAAGCAAGTCAAGTCAAGTCATGATAAGTTTCAAGTCAAGTCGCAGAACTAAAATAAACAGGTTAAATTATTAATACATGTTTATTTTTGCACAAAAAAGATGAACCTATATAAAATATTATGCATCTTCACACTGCTATATTTGAATTGAAAACATGCACTTGGAAAAAATATTTGCCAAGACATTGAACATTGACAAGTTGTTGATGATTGGGGATCGTCAATAATAATAATAATAATAATTCTAATAATAATAATCCTTCTGAACACACGCCATTCAATTGGCAGGTGGTAGACTGGATATGTAGTAGTCTGGGGCACAATCAACTGCGACATGGATGGCTGCTGTAGATCGCTGCAGTGTCTCTTGGAGTTGAGATATTCATCATATCTGCGTAGATAAAAAAAAAACAAAATACAAAACCAATAAAAACTGTAAACATTAACAAAATTATTTTCCTATGCACAAACATTATTTTTATAATGATGTAAGGAAATTAAATTGTAAATCAGATTTTCATGTTTACACACACTAATGGAAATACACATGAACTGACATAATGTAAGATTTGAGCATTTATATACAGTCTATGAACCTTATAAACCAAGTATTGTGGCTGAAAATTTGCCTAGAAAGTTTAACATATGATTTTAAATACGTATGCTGTCCATCTTCCATTTCGTTGCCTTGTACCTGTACATGTGTAATGACAATAAACTTGAATCTAATCTAATCTAATCAAAGGGCACAGTATAGGGAATTTATACACTTTTTCATCTAGTGATGGGACACTCGTTTTCATTTTAGCAGAATATAAATATAACGTATGTTAATATAGCCCAGTGATGCAGGTTAATCAGCACACATTTTGTTGTTATTATTAGTGTAGACAAAAAAGTAGACAGACATGAAATTATTCTGGTCAGCATGACCAAAACGTTTGGAAAGATTTTAAGGGCAAGTGATCGCTTGCACTGACGCGTTGATCTGGGATTTTCATGCAGTAAGCGCGAGCTGATATTCAACAACACGCACATGCAGTCAGACGACACAAACACTTGAAAATGCGCACACTTAACATAGACGTTATAGCTTACGTGTAATATCGAGAAACCCCCTCATTTTAAGATGCACCCAACATTTAAATTCGGGCTGCGCCACTGTTACAGGCATAAATGATCATCACATTTCTGATAAAAAAAAAAAAAAAAACATGCAACCATAGCTAATGTATGACAAACAGAAACGATTAATTTATTACATTAGTAATATTCTTTTTTTTATTACATTTATAAAGAAATTACTTTCTTACCTTTCCATGTAGTTCTTGAAATGCCGCATGAAATTTGACGTTGTGGTTGTCGTGTCGGATGTTCTTGCGTTGCATTCTCTGCATCTGTTCAATCTCTTTCTATTGGCACGGTCCAGTTCAACGTCTATATAGCCAAACGTGATTGTGGAGCTCGACTATTGTCTGCTGTCCACGCACGGAGCGATTTGTGCTGTTAAGGTCACAGTCTGGCGCTAATCACAATTGCACAGGTGCTGCTCATGAGGCACAATTAGTTTTTTATATGCCAAAGTTCAAGTCAATTTCGAGTCTTCCACTTAAAGTCGAAGTCAAGTCTCAAGTCACCTGCTAGATGATGGGGCGTTATGGAAGAGGGGAAGGAATGTGGAGCACATAAAAAGGAAAATGCAAGAAGCATTAGGTAAGGTAGAAGAATGGGGATTTAAGTGGGGATTTCGATTTTCAAGGGAAAAATCTCGGACAATGTGGTTTACAAGAAAGAGAGTCAGGGAAGGAGGAAAATTAAAAATGTATGGAGAAGAACTGAACAATGAAAAGACATTTAAGTTTCTGGGAGTCATTTTTGATGGAGGGTTAACATTTGTGGAACACATAAAGAAAATAGAGGACAAATGTAAGAAGGTGATCAATGTCATGAGGTGTTTGGCAGGAAGTGAATGGGGAGCCAGCACATCAGCATTAAAACATATCTATGTAGCAATGATACGATCAGCAATAGACTATGGGTGTATGGTGGTAGGATCAGCTTCAAAGTCAATGTTAAAGAGGCTGGATATAATTCAATCCCAAGCATTGAGGGTATGTGGGGGAGCCATTAGGACAACACCAGTGGCAGCAATGCAAGTGGAGATTGGAGAGATGCCATTAGAGATCAGAAGGAAGCACCTAAATGCAAACTACTGGACGAGACTAAAGGGGCATAGAGAAGATCACCCCACAAGAACTGTTTTGGAGGAATGTTGGGAAAATGGGAGAAGTAGGAGGGAGAACTTTGGAATAGAGGGAAATAAAATAGCAAAGGAACTGGAAATATTTAGTTTGGAAATAGCGGACACGACAGCCATACCAGAGATGGGTCCATGGGAGATGGAATGGCCGGAGGTAGACTGGTTCATGAGAGAAGAAAGAAAAGACAGAACTGAAGCAAACCTTAGGGTGTTATGGGAAGAACATATGGGTGATAAGTATAAAGAATTTGTTTTGGTGTTCACCGATGGGTCAAAGAACCCAGACACAGGAAGGACAGGATTTGGGGTGACAGTCCCAGGGAAAAGGGTGGACATAAAAAGAGAACATCGGATAGGCTGTCGGTGTACACAGTTGAAATGATGGCGATATTATGTGCGGTGAGATGGGTGGAGGAAAATGAATCGGGAAAGGTCCTGATATGCACGAACTCGCAGGCTGCATTAGCGAGTCTAAGATCACAACACTCAAAAGCCAGACAGGACATTCTGTTTGAGGTACTTCAAAAAATAACAAGGATAGGAAATGGGGGAGCCAGGATTCGGTTCATCTGGGTGCCAGCTCATGTGGGAATAAGGGGTAACGAAAGAGCAGACAGGATAGCAAAGGAATCACTAAAACAAGAACACATAGATATAGAGGTAAAATTCAGCACGGTGGAAGTAAAGAGTATAATATGGGGGAAAATTGTTCAAAAGTGGCAGGACAAGTGGGACAGGGAAAGTAAAGGGAGATACTTTCATAGGATAAAGGGGAGAGTGGATAAGGGAAAAGTGACAGAAAAAAACAGAAGAGATGAGGTAAAACTGACAAGATTAAGACTGGGACACTGTTTATTAAATAAAACTCTTAAGATGATAGGGAAACATCAAACGGGATTGTGTGAGGAATGTGGAGAAGATGAAACTGTGGAACATGTGCTCATGGACTGCAGAAGATATGAAGCTGAAAGAGAGGAAATGAGAGAAAGAATGAGGGAAATAGGGGAGCAGTTAACAGTAGAGGGAATATTAGGTGCAGAGAAGAGGGAAAAGAACAAAATAGTATTAAGATATACCGTATAAAAGATACAAAACTAATTACAAGGATTTGAAAGATTAAAGGGAGGAAGGCGTGTGAAGGGAGGTTTTCCTTCAACCCACACTCCAGAGCAGAGGGGGCGGTAATGCACCAGAAGTTGGATGCCAACCGCCGTAAAACAAAAAAGAAGAAGAAGAAGAAGTCACCTGCTCTCGAGTCAAAGTCAAGTCAAGTCATTTTCTTTCTTTAATCAAGCAAGTCGCAAGTCATGAAAATGGTGACTCGAGTCCCCCATCTCTGGTAATCAGTGACATGAATACCGACCCAATCACCAGCATAATAAAATGTGACACTGTAATTCTGGAAATATGCCAGCACATGCTGAATAAAGGTGGTGATTCAGCAAAAAATAAACAATTTGTTCGAGGGAAGATGCGAGAATTGGGAAGGCTAATAATAATTGCTAGGAGGGTCACTTCTTTAAAAACATTGGGAGATTGCATCAACCCTAATAAATATCTCGAGACAATTAAAGCAGTCAAAAACACCTGTGGGTATGACAGTGAAACGGGCAAGTTTGTTATACCATCACTTGCCAACAAACTAGGAAATTCCTTGGTAAAATTAAGCAAACTTTTGAAAGCTCGAGGATTAATCTCAAATGACGAACAACTTGTGAAGAATGCCACTGAGTTTCAGGAATTCCATGCCAATAAATGGAATGAGTTGATCTCAGCAACTGCTTTAAGGAACATCAGGGAGTCTAAGTGGAATGTGCCTTCTCTAATCCCCTTCACTGAAGACGTCCAGAAAATGCATGCACATCTCAATCAAGCCCAAGATGACTTGTTTAAAATACTTTCTGCAACTCCTTCCACAAAGTCATGGATGGAGCTTACCAAAGTGTGTCTAGCACAAATAATTTTATTTAACCGTCGCAGGGAAGGAGAGGTGGCTAGCATGCCTTTGTCCGCTTTTTCATCCCGGGACACTTTAGATCGACATGATGATCTAGAATCTAGGCACTTTCTGAAGTAGAAAAGAAACTCTGCAGGCCCTTCACAAGAATAATTATCAGAGATAAGCGTGGGGGACCCGTTCCAATTTTGCTGCCTCCAAAGCTGCTGTGTGCTCTACAACTCTTAGTTCAGAGCAGACAAACCTGTGGGGTTTTGGAAAAAAAACTCCTACATGTTTGCAAGACCAGAAGCCATGACACATTTTCGAGGGTCAGATTGTCTCCGTGACTTTGCCAAGACCTGTGGGGCAAAGTGTCCTAAGGCTCTTACATCAACCAGACTTCGGAAGCATGCAGCAACCCTGTCAACAGTGTTAAATATGACAGACACGGAAATGGACCAATTGGCCAACTTTCTAGGACATGATATAAGAGTTCATCGGGAATTTTACCTTTTACATTTACATTTTTGCAGAGATGTCCCTACAAAGTAATGTCAGGTGTGTAAAATATGTTAATTATGCAAATATAATGTAAATGCGGTCCCTTAAAAGCACATTTCTTAGATTTTTAAAATGTCCCCACATGTGTTGATACAGTCAACATATCATAAATTGTAATATTTTAACGTATGTATAGCATACTGACAACATATAGAATGTCCCTAATTTTTTTCACACCTCTACATCATTTAGAAAGGGTGGTCCCCGCAAGTGATGGCTACAACCTCGGTCCTTACAAATAACAAAAACGAGTGTGTGTGTGCGTACGTGTGACAGAGAAATGAGAGGTGTGTGATGAGTCTAATCTTGAGTGTGTGTGTGTGTGTGTGAGTGTGTGTGAGAGAGAGAGAGAGTGCGAGTGAGCATGTGTGACCTTGAGTGTGTGTGTGTGTGTGTGTGTGTGTGTATCTGTTTAAAATACGAGAACTTAGTGTTTAAGAGCCGAGTTAATGATGGTGCCAAACAGGGCAGATACAACAATGATGGTGTCAAACCTGAAAGACAGAGAATGGTGGAACAATATAAATAATTACACACAGTAGTTCCATATATTATTAAACGTTGCAGGCATACGGTTATACCACAATGAGCAAGTGCACTTAACATGTGGATTATTGGAACAGTTTATCTAAGACATCTTCACTTTATATGAGTGTTAAATATAATCCAAACAAATGTGGCCACTAGTTTTCACAATTCAAGATGTCATTTAGGGAAATTCCAGCAACACATTCTATTATTAGAACAGGGACTATTCATTAGTCTGTTCATTAGCTTGCACAAAATTACACTATACTTGCAATACTGTTTAAAAGTTATTCCTATAATTTAATTGTCCACATTCACGGCTGTATCTGTGAAAAACTTGATTGGACAGACTGATTTAAATTAATATTAAAATAAATAATATTAATTTTAACTACCGTATTTTTCGCTGTTCTTAAACTGCTGTTAACTTTTATACAGTTGATATAAAATATTTTACTACAGTATTTGGTTCAGAATCTTTTTTTTTCTAGATTTTCCACCTTTAAAATTGGGTGCGTCTTATATGCCGGTGTGTCTTATATGGCGAAAAATACGGTAAATCATTTACATTTATATAAAAATAATATTATTTTACTTCAAAAAGACTAAATAAATTAATTTAATTTATGGGTTGCGGTAGTCGAGATCGCTGTTGCCAACAAGGACCTGTTTGAGGCCTTTTGGTTCTCTGGTTTCTTCCCTCAGTCCAAAAACAGGCAAGAGAGTTAGAGTCTGAAAATCTTCTAATACTGTTAGTGAAAATATGAATGTTTGTGTCCTGCTCTGTGATTGGTTGCCCACTAATCCAGGGTGTGTCCTGAATTTAGACCCAGAGTTGGAAAAAAACAAACTGATATTATAAGTGATGGATGGATAGATGTTTTAGGCTTTTTAAGCATTAAAATGTTATCAGAAACTTCGATAGTTGAGATATTTTCATATAACTTAGTGACATACATTATTTTGAACAAAACCTCATTCTTTATGAAACCTTCAAGTTTTATGCTAACAGGACCATTACGGTGTATCCAATTCAAATGTCCTTTACTTTTGCAGATCACACACACACACACATGCAAACAAACAAACACAAAAATGAAGTTTCAACCACAGAATTTTTAATGAATGCTCCAAAACACTAACATTGAAATCATTCATTGAATCCAAGTTAATCACATTAAATAACATTTTACAACGGTACATTCAAAAAGCTAATTACTGTGCTAGGAGTCTGTAACAAGGCTTCCTGGATCTGATCATCTATGGCCCATTGGATTGGTGCAATTAACAAAGTGGGGGGTAATATACCTTCAGGAACTGGATCTGTGGTTGACCAGGACTCCTCACGACGAGACAACGCATTTGCCTTGCCGTTCTTAGTCCCTGGACGAAAGGAAACTGTGAAGCGAAACCGAGTGAAGAATAAGGCTCACCTGGCTTGCCGAGGATTAAGCTGCTTAGCCTCTTTGATGTATTGAAGGTTCTTGTGGTCGGTCAGGACTTCAAATGGATTTTTGGCCCCTTCCACCCAGTGCCGCCACTCTTCCAGCGCCAGCTTGATGGCCAGTAACTCTCGGTTGCCGACGTCATAGTTTCGTTCGGCCGGGTTGAGCTTACGGGAGTAGAAGGCGCATGGCGCACGGTGGAGTTTAGAAGATGGCCCTTGCCGCTGAGATAAGACTGCCCCAACTCCGGTACTCGAAGCGTCTACTTCCACTATGAACTGACGCTCAGGGTCTGGCAGGCATACCACAGGGGCGGTGGTAAAGGCGGTCTTCAAGGTCTGGAAGGCCTGCTCCGCCTCCTGATTCCATGGTATCCTTCGAGGCTGACCTTGGAGTAGAGAAGTCAAAGGATTAGCAATTTGACTATACCCTTTAATGAAACGTTTGTAGAAATTAGCAAATCCCAAGAAGCGTTGCAAGTCCTTCAGGGTCGTCGAGGTAGGCCACTCGGTGACTGCCTTGATCTTGCCTTGATCCATTTGGACATGACCTGGAGAAATCACATAACCTAGGAACTGTGTATGTGCCACAAGAAACTCACATTTCTCCAATTTTAAGAACAACTGGTTCTCACGTAAACATTGCACCACCGCCTTTACATGCTTGACATGGGAATCAACATCTTTGGAATAAATGAGAATATAATCCAAGTAAATGACAACGAATTTATTGATAATTCCGAAACAGCTCGTTCATCATGCTTTGGAATACCGCCGGCACATTGGACAGGTCAAACGGCATGACCAGGTATTCGTAGTGTCCAGTGGGTGTGATGAAAGCGGTTTTCCATTCGTCCCTTTTGCGTATGCGAATCAGGTGATAAGCGCTTCGAAGGTCTAGTTTGGAAAAGACGGTTGCTTCTTGTAGTTGTTCCAAGGTGGCGGGCACTAGGGGTAAGGGGTACTTAAATTTTTCAGTACTTTCATTCAGTGTTCTAAAGTCGATGCAAGGCCTTAAGCCTCCGTCCTTCTTGGCAACGAAAAAAAAACTAGAAGCTGCAGGGGAGGTGGAAGGCCGGATGATCCCCTGGTTGAGGGCGTCGTTTATGTACTGGTTCATTGCGTGTTGTTTGGGGAGGGTGAGTGGATAAACTTTTCCATGAGGGAGTCGCGCACCTGGCAACAGTTCAATGACACAGTCCCATGACCGGTGAGGAGGTAGTCGTGTAGCTAAACTGGGACTAAAGACGTCCCGATATTGACAGTACTGACTCGGTACGGCGTGGCTCGGTGAGGTTGCTGATGGATGAACGGATGCTACGGTGAGAGTTGAGTCGAGAAGTGGTGTTGCCTGGGTCCGCAGACTCACTGGTCGTCTTGAGATGCAGTGACACTGACAATAGTCATTCCACTTGGTGACTGCACGGGAGGCCCAGTCGATGACTGGATTGTGTCGGATTAGCCACGGAAGCCCTAGTACAAGATCTGCAGTGGAGCCTTCCAGGATCATTAGAACTATGGGCTCTGCATGCAGACATCCTACCTGCAGATCTAATGGCGGGGTTTGCTGGCGAATTCGTCCATGTGACAACGGCCGGCCTTGAATGTTGTGGGCACGAAACTGGTGAGGGGTTGAGTGAGGGGATAGTTTGAGCTGACGAAGAAGTTCCGGGCGGAGAAAATTACCGGACGAGCCGGAGTCAATCAGGGCCTGGACTGTAATGCAAAGACCGTTAGCTTTCAGCGTGACTGGGAAAAACATGGGTGGAGATGTTGGTGGAACGGCACTCACCGCTGGGTCCGGTGGTTTTTCCGGACAGTCCTTCACGGCATGATTTTCACCTCCACAGTAGAAGCACAGTCGGTTACGCAGCCTGCGGTTGCGCTCCGACTGCGTTAAGCGGCAATGATCTACTTGCTTCGGCTCATCCTGCTTGGCTGGTTTGGCCGCCGAGGGTCTTGGGGCAGGGCTTGATGCGGGCATGGGGGCGCAGGCGGCCACATTTTGGGCCACGCGGATGGCTTTTTTGGAGGAAGACTTCCAGCTCCATTCGGTCGTCAAGTAGCACCAGAAGCCGTTGAATGCCGGGGTTGAGACCGCGTCTGAAAGCTGTTATCAGTGCTTGCTCCGTCCATCCGCTGGCAGCTGCCAACATTCTGAACTCCACAGCATATTCACTCACTGAGCGCCGACCTTGTCGCACGACGAACAGACGGTCCTGCACGGTGAGTGGGGAGAATGCGGGCCCGAACACTTGGCGTAACTGTGCAAACAAGGCGTTAGCGGTGTCCAGGCAGCTCCTGACTCCCAGAGCGGTGCCGTTCATGCAGGTGATCACCATCGTGCCAGTGTACGGCAGGTCAAACGCAGCTCGGCCAGCACTTCAATCTTTTTCTTTGGAGGAACATCCAAAAAGGTGGTGACTGTTTCTGTTTTCTTATCTGTGTGAGACTGACTGTAAGTCCCCGTAACCCCAACCCTGAAGGTGAAACCTGTTGCGGCTTCGAACACTGCTGGAATTCCGGCCTTCACGGATGTAGTGAACAAGGCCGTGAAACTGGCACTGACCGACCAGGTGGAGGTTTTACTGATCTCCTTAGAGATTTGAATGGTCCCCTTCTGGGTGACGGAGGAATGGCTCATATACATGGTCGATTCAACGCTCTCCACCACCACTCTTGGGATGTGTTCGTTAATATTTGGATACTCAACATCCATGAGAACAGCCGACTCAACTTGATTGAGAAACAAAAATCATATGTTGTCAATGTCTGCTCCTGATCTTCCAATGATGCCTAGACAGTATCCGGATCCGACATCAATGTGATATTCAGTTTGTCGGGGACACTGGCTCGTCATTTTGGCAGCGAATTGTTCTCCCATGTTGGTCTTAAACATGATGGCACTAAGTCGGGTTCCTGCTTGCCACAAGGACAGCGAGCTGAAACACTCTCCAGCCTGGAACACATACTCTTGATACTGGCCCTTTGTAGTTCCGGACTTTTTGAATCTTCCATCGGAAAGCCAAGCTTGGACACCTTTTATTTGTGAAGGTCCCACCCAGACGCCGATTAATCAAACCGCATAGTGTCTTTATAAAATCCTCACAGAAGAAAACTTGACGCGCAATTACAATCTGAAGTACGATATTTGTCGTTATTTGTCACAAGGTGACGTATTTCAAGGGACGGGCGGCATCCCTAGCCACCAAATATTTTGCTTATAACTACCTCTCGGCCTGAAATACTTTTTATTTCTATTTTTCACTAACCTTCACCTCAGAAAGTCTTGCGGTAAAAGTCCTAGTTTGAGAAAAGATGGCGGACTGCAGTGGTAACTTTCCCTCCAGTTTTAGAGGGCGGAGCATCCACACCTAACGCGGAACCAGCCAAT
The DNA here is from genome assembly GCA_028031935.1 of Paedocypris micromegethes. Classification (NCBI taxonomy): domain Eukaryota; kingdom Metazoa; phylum Chordata; class Actinopteri; order Cypriniformes; genus Paedocypris; species Paedocypris micromegethes. Next base: position 11,536,009 of record CM051497.1, read on the forward strand.
CAAATCGCAGCAATTCAAATCGCTTTTCGCGGTGATGGGAGAAACCACCAATTGCAGAACCACGCGTCATGACAGTCTGAGTGCGTGCGTGCGCCAGCCAAAAGAGTGGTGATTTTACTCCTGCACGTGTGACGGCCCTGCTTTTACAACCCGTGTCTCTGCGTTGTGTTGTCCAACTTGAATAATTGACTCTGTAATACGGAGGAAAACCACTTTTTTTGATGTGCTGCAGGACGGGGGCATCCTGCATGCGTTCTTTCAGCAACTGCCACCTGCCGTCCTTTTACCACGCACTAATTAACCACGCGATAACACACGCGCGATGCAACAAACACATAACAAAAGACATACAAACATACATACCTGTAATACAGAGGAAAACCACTTTTGTTGATGTGCTGCAGGACGGGGGGCAACCCTGTAATTTAGAAATATTTAAATTAAAACGACCGAATTATTTTAGCCAAATTAAGTGATTTAATTTAGTTCCAAATCTCAAATACAGGTTATTAAATGTCTTATAAATTTAGATTTTGGCCAATCGTGGAAACAGAATGTTAATTAATTTAGTTATCGACAAATTTGGCGGAGCATATGAAATCGTGTACTCACAGCATGCGTTCTTTCAGCAACTGCCGAACAACGCACGCTGACGCTATGTTGCACCCTACCTGCAGTTCCTCCACACTACAGGTTTTACAAACAGTCAAACAATAATAAAATAAATAACAGAACTGCTCAATTTAAAGGGATTCACAGTTAAACACATAACTCCGTTACACACGTCTTTCAAAAGAATCGCAGAAAGTCAACGCCTGGTTTTGGTTTAGATTGTGTGTCGTGTAATAAGGTTTGCATTTAACGTTAAATAAATCTTTTAATGCACCAAATACATTTTGATAGACAATTATACTCTCAGAATGTTTCTGTAGTTGTTTGGGTGGTTAATTGTGCTTCGCATCTTTGCAGATTGTTAAAACAATTCTCCAAAAAGAAAAACAGCCTGTTGGAATCATCAGAGAGAACAACAGAACCAAAAGCTTCTCAACAGAAGAAAGATGGTCAATATTCCAACTGCAAATAGGACAGAACAGAACAGTTAACTTGTATTTTGTTTCGTATTAGTGTAACGTGTTTACAGCAAGGAAAAGTGAATATAAAAAGTTCTCAAAAAATTATTTATTGGAATTTCATGGAGGGCAAGTTGGGTGACAGTCGTGTGAAATGCTCAGTCAATTTTCAGTACCACTGTTTTACTTTAAATAGGTTTATCTTAATTTCCATTGTTTCTGCATTTTGCAGTTCATCGCCACTGAAACAAGTGAGAGAACTTAATGCTAAAGGAATCATTCATCATAAAGATGGTTCATCATCCAAGAAGATGCAGTGATGTGTTCACTGAATACCCATTTTTCAAAAGCCAGGTAAGATAAATTTATAATAATAATAATGTGATTTTGATTTTATTTTTAATACATTACACTCGGTTGTTATTTGTGCTTTAGTGTGTTTTACAGATTTGTAAAGAGCTGGATTTTTGGTGGAAAAAAAGGCATTTTTTTAAGTGGCCAACAACATTTAAGGGGAAAGTTATTCAGCAGAGCAAAGGACTTCACCCCAACCCAGAACTTCTGGACCTGATTCATTGTTTAGAATCAGCTGTGGGCGTCAAATCCTTCACAATCGACGGTGAACAGGTTTCTATCAAATTAATAATATTAGTGTGTATACTGTATAGTAGTTAGTTTTTTTTTTTTTTTTTTCAAAACCAACCGTGTCTCTTAGGATGGGGTTGTGGTCTTGCCTCAATTCTTCTTCTGCTTCACCTAATTCCACCATCAGCTTAAGGTGGCAAGAGACCCGGAAAAATGTCGGCATCTCAAGCTGAGAGCCACATTGTGAAAAAAGGTAAAATTGTCAATTTCCACTTCCAATCACGTTGGATTTGTTGAAAAACTGTTGTGTAATCACTGAAAATGACTGTTTAAGGATTGTCTCGTTTTATTTATAAGCAGGAAGTAGCATAGATGAACATCGGGACTCCAGCGCACCCAGCCCTTTCTGCTCGCTGTCAGGATGAAGAAAAGCTTCGATACGACATCATCCTCAACAAAAAAGCTACACCATGCAAGTCAGTGAGTGGTCAAGCTGCCTTCGACCAACTGTTCAATGCCCACTTTAAGCTTGGTGTCTCGTGCGAGAAGGTGCTTCACAACATGTTCGCCTTCATACAAACAACTGTGTTTGTAATTGACTTTGACGTTAAATAGAGTCCAAGACTTGTCGAACTTCGAGCCCGATTTCTACATTAGAGGTGATTGACAGCTAAAATGATTTGATTTGTTTGTTCTTGCACTTTTTAGCACTTTGCAGTCAGCCGAGGTTTTATTTCAAATGTTTTTTTCATAATGTAATTGCCTTGGGGAAAAAAAACACACATTTTTGGTTTAGTCTCTGAAGGAATTGAAACATTTCATGTTAAAGTATTTACAAATAATTGATATTCTGACTTTGTTTAATGAATGATCTTAATATGTACACTAAATGTTAGGTTCTTTAATAAATATCAATGAATTAATGACTATTTGTCTTATTCATTCGAAGGTATGATTTTGTTACCTTCGAAGGTATGAGCGGTACCTTATTAGGTGCCTATGCTGTACCTTTCCAGTGGGTACATTTTTGTACCTTGATATAAAGGTACAATTTAGTTTTAAGGGGTACAAATATGGTCATGCCACGGAAGCTCCTCTCCAGTGAGTCCACCAGTGGGTGTGAGTCCTGCTCCAGGATGTGTAATGGCTTTTCTCCTCTACTGCACCGTGTCCAGAGTGCAGCCCAGAGCAGAGCTGGACTTTCTGATGATCCTGTCCAGTCTCTTCCTGTCCTTCCCTGAGATGCTCCTCACCATACAGGATTGCTGATGCCACCACAGAGTCACGGAAGATCTTCAGTAGGGATGCCCTCACTCCGAAAAACCGCAGTATCCTCAGCAGGTAGAGTAGCTCTGACCCCATCCCGTATTGCCAGCTTCTATTCAAATTGAGCAATGCAATAAGAATTTGTTAAAATTCTAATCCTAACACTGTAAGAACCACAATCTCCACCCACCGCTAATGAAGACTGTTGACGGGTCTTTTTCTCTGAGGAGTTGACTTATCCTGGAGCTCGGGGTTGTTTATAATGGTTCTCGCTTCATCAGAACAGAAGGGTCCGTCCTGCCTCAGGAACCCAGTTTGTCCTCGTCTGAAACTCACACTGACTTTGCCTGGAAAAATTAGTTTCCTCTTCATTCTGGAGAAGCAAAAAAAAAAAGAGCATAAATAGTAACAAAAAACAAACATAAATGTGTTTATTGGAGGTAATCATCAATAAGTTACCCACTACTGTTGTAATGCTACCTTGTTATTATTCAACCTTTGCTAAATTAAAATGAAGTTGAGACCATTAGTTTGGACTTCACTTACAGTACTTTTACCCTGAAAAGATGAGCTGGACATTCAAATCAGAAATGTTCAGATGAGAAACAAGCCTGAGATTAAACATACGTGTAAGTGCCTGAATACTATCAGCTAGCAAACATTTCAAACAAACTAAATCCAACTGAAAAACAACTAAATAAACTAATTTCTGTTAATGTATTCAGGGGTCCTTATGAAAAACACTCAAAGAAACGTTGACTTTAATTAATATTTTCTTGTCAACAGGTTCCACGAAATTTTATTATGAAAATTGAAAACAAATATTTTAAGTTGATCCAACATGACAGGATTGTTTTAAAGAGAAATACTATTTTTGAGTCAAGCCAACTATTATCACAAATGTTTGCTCAACAACAAAACATTTTAGTTCAACTAACTAAAGCCATTTATGTTACATGGAATTAATTTTAGTTTGTCAACAGGTTCCACACAAATTACTTCAGTAAACTCAACATAATTTTTTTTAGTTCCTTTATTAACAGACATTTTATCAACAACACAACCATTTAACAAATTCTCTTTTTTACAAAAGAGAGAAAAACAGTTACACATACAAGAGAGGCATCAACTCTGGACACGCGTTACAGGCACTCTACTTAAAACAGTGGTGCAAGATGCACAAAAAGAAAAAAAGGTATATAACAAATTAAATGGTTTCAACTGAGCAGGCTGCAAATGCCACAAACATGGCATACACTATGTTAAGTGTTAAATGTTAGTTCACTCACACGGTTTGTATTAAGGCATCTGTACACTCTTCACATGTGTCACAAAACAAAAAAACGGTATACAAGTGTTCACGATTTCTTTTAAAATTGTTTCAAGTCCAAAGTAGGCCTTCGTGTTGAATGCCACATGCTTAGTTTTAAGCACTTGTACCTTGGTTGAGAGTCTGGTAGCATCCATCTGGAGGAAGATTTTCTGAAGCACTTCAAAGAACATTTTCAGTTCCTGAGGATAACTGAGGATCATTGCATACATGACACCCATTAATAGTGCACATGCAGAAGCAAGGTCTCCCAGGTCTTCCAAGTCCAACATCAGCCGGCTTGGTGGTGGCATCACCTCCCTCAACATTTATGCTGTAGATGCCAAAGGCACACTGCTAAGGTCCCGCTCTGCAGAACAGCCTTCGGAATCCTTTCCACACACAAACAAAAAGGAAAAATAAAATCACCACCCAATTACATAATTCCTGTGCACGCGCACATTAATTGAAAATAAACAGTTTGTTCATGAATCAAACACCACTTCATCTCGCAATGTGTTAAATTACAAGGAGTAGCAATATTTTATTTGGAATGTAGAGAAGTAAAAAGTAGTATCTTATGCTTTGGAATGTAGTGAAGTAAAAGTAGCTAAAATAAAACTATTCCAGTACAGATGATACTTTAATACAGAAAAATTTACTTAAAAGGATAGTTCACTTTGTTTAATGTCTTAGCTTACCCCAAGAGCATCCAAGATGTAGGTGTTTTCTGCATTATTTTGAATCAGTCATCAGCGCGTGCATCGCCAGAACAGGTTACAGACCAGGAAGTGTGCACACTGGGATAATAGTGAATCTGTAAAATGTATAAAGTTATATAAATGCTTTTCATTTTCATTTCATGTGCTTTTGATTGGGAATTGTTTAATTTGGACTGTTTATTTTGAATCTCTACATTTGAAACTGAATGCTTTCACTCGTTTCCTATCGGCTGCTCTATATGACTGACAGACAACACGGTTGGAGCTAAAATTATTACAATTGTAAAATGCAGAAACAAAGACACTTACATCTTGGGATGCTCTTGGTGTAAGCTAAAACATATCTAAATTTGATTTCAAAGTGAACTATCCCTTGTAACAAAGGAAAAATACTTTGTTACTGAACATCACAGGAGATTGACAAACATATTCCACACAATTTTAAATGAATATTGTGATGTTCTTAAAAGCCCTAGGATATTGTTATCGCTGCAATTATTGCTAGAATTACCTACCAGATACTCTTTGAAGAGACTGCTTGGAGACTTCGTTTAGATAGAGACAAAATGTCGTGAGGAGGCACTCCCTCTTCTTTTCAACATTTTCGTTCTAAAAAGGAAAAAAGCAGCATTAATATACATACTACAAACATATTACACTTTTATAATTATGTGCAATATAAGTTGCAGTTCTGTTCTTGTTTTTGTTGCTTGTAACTTTGATTACTATAATAACTAACATGCTGTTAATCTCAGAAACCTTTTGAAACACAATCAAATAATTGTTTGTTCATGTGGGGTATATCTGAAGATGTTTCTGGCAAATGGCTACACAGACTAGACAAAATACTTGTTCCTAAATGTGCTCAACAGAGTTATAAACTTGTACCCGTGCAGTCGGGGTAAATGTCAGGTTAATTTTATTTCCTTTAGATCCACCAGTCTTCTTCAGCACTCTGATGAGCTGATCAGCATGATGGTCAAGTTGTGGGAACAGTGGTAATCCTCAGAAATTCTGCTTCCACCTTTAAACAATGTTCACAAGCAACCTGTTATTGTTGTATACAGAAACATGTAGAAAATACTCTCCATTTTCTATAATTCTTTCAAACAGCCATTTGCATTATAAAACAATGAGTATGGATGTTTTAAGAAGTAGTTTATACCTTCTTTTCGCACAAATAATGGAATTATGCAGCGAACCAGCCTGTACGTGGCTAAGCCAGCATGCTAACTTCAGCTTAGACGTTATGTTAGTTTCGCAAGAACTTTCTAAAACTAAAGTAGGTCAAAAATAAAAAGAAAATACATTATTTATTACAAATAAAAGATCAAAACTGTTGGAAAACAAAATATCCACCTACCTTTACCAGCCGTTGTTGAATAAAAGACGTCAAGATTTAAATCTTGATTCAAAATCTGTCAAAATCACCCTCTCTCTCAGGGGATCGCGTCGTCTTTGTCTTCTTCGTTGAAGTTTAATTGCAGTCGGCGTCGCACTCGCACTATACTGACCCCTCTGGTTGTCAAAATTTTTAACTTAACATAAATGATTTGTGTTCGGAAAACGCGTTGGTATTTTGTACAGTTAAGTTGAGACATAGTTACGTTCACCTTAATAGAAAAAAACTAAGTCAACAAATACAATTATTATAATTAAACTGAATATAAATATATTAAGTAAAGTCTACAACCGTCGATGTTCATTTTTTTGAGTGTATGTTCTGATGGGCAGATTCGGAATCTATTACCTCCTCACAAAATAATATGTAATAAATAATTAATAAAGTGTTTTTTTTTATTACAGCTGTACATTTACATCAACAACGTTTTATACTAAGTCTGTGTAGTTAAATGCATGCTAAACTGGATGGATAGATGGATGGATGGATGGATGGATGGATGGATGGATGGATGGATATATTTTATTTACAACGATTGCCGTTAGGAAAAGCACATGAAAACCTGTCTCGCTTCAACTCGACTGAATGCAATTTGTAAATACGTACTAGATTCATGACAGAATAAGTAGATTTTAACTTACTTTCTCTTCCTGTTAATCCAACAGCGTCGCCATTCTCCATAAGGAGAATGTAGCTTCCTTACCGCTACGACAATGGGGAAACAGCGCCCCCAAAAACTCGCTAGTGGTGAAACTGTGTATTACGTCCGTAGTGTTAAGGACTACCATAGAGAATGAATGGGAAAAGTTAAGGAAGTTAAGCTTAACTATTTTCGGCTGATAATAATAATAACAACAACAATAATAATAATAATAATAATAATAATAATAATAATATAATAATAAAATATAGCCGCAAGCGGCAACGCCCGGCACTCGCCGCCCGCCCACCCGCCGCCCGCCCCCGTCTGCTGCGACTCCTCAAACTCACCCAACGCCCGCTCCGCCGCCCGCCCGATCCGTTTTTTATATTGAATGCTGTATTTCTACCAGTCTTCATACCCACCCAACGCCCGCTCCGCCGCCCGAAACCGCCCTGACTTCGGTAGTTTAGCAACTGCTCTATATGCATCGTTTTTAAAACTTTTTTTTTTTGGTCTGAGAGAATTTATATTCAATTGTTGTACAGCTGTGTCAAAGTAAATATCTGCTCCCCCATAGAAGAGTGTTAGCATTAGTGCCACAACAAACCATTGACCGCTGCTCCTCACACCTGCACTCCCGCCACACTCATCCGCTGGACCCTGTGCTGTACACAGCCGACCAGTGGCAGGTCAAACCACAAGGAGTCTTGATGATGTCTGGAAGGCAGGTCCTGTGATGTGCCGTGATGCTTGATGGCTTGCGCTGTCTGAAGCGTTCTTCAGCTTTTTAAAAAAAGGTTGATTTTCAGTTGCTGTTATAAATACCTATGGAGTGATGCAAGAAAGACTAGTGGTGCTTCTAAACAATTGTACGTATTTGGAAGAAATGGACTGAGAGAAGTAATTTACACAACACTAAACACTGGCTATATACAGACACTAGTAAACTATATTGTGTGCATTTTTGTGAAAGACAAACAAATTAAACATTGCAATACTAAAATGATCACGTGACAAATTATTGCAATTAACTGAACTTTATTGTGTTGAACAGAACATGTACAACTGCATTAAACTTTGACATTTTAAACATTTTGTACACAAACAGTTTAATACATAAAACGATCAGACAGAAGTTGGAAAATAAGCAAAGAAATCATAAAATGATCAGATAGAAGAACATTTAGAATTTTTAGGAAAAAAGACATAAGAGTATTCAAAGGAAATTGGTTTTGTCCGGTCCTTCACTTTCACAAGCAGCACTGGGCTGAATGTCATGTAATGAAGAACAGTTTTGCTCTGAGTAACATTTACAGTGTGTAAAGGCTACATGAAGGAAATAAAAGAAACAAACAACGTATGAGGTGAGAATGGAAAAAGGTGAGAATGAGCGCCGGTCTCGTCCCAGTCCAGCTGCACGGTCACCAAGTCTTCCAGCGACCTGCAAACTCCCAACAAAAACACACACACGCACACACACACCCACACACACACACACACACACACCCGTGAGACGCAAAAGAAAACCAACAACAACCAACAGAACTTTGATAAAAAAACTGAACAACTGTTAAAACAACAAACAAGAATATAGCATAAGAACTTATAGAACATAAAAAAAAATTATAACATATTACAAAATACAGCATTACACACAAAACTACAAAAAACAGTATTACATATTACACACAAAACTACACAAAACGTAACAAAATGTACCATTTGCATGACTGTAAAGATAATTCCTGCTCAGAAACCTTGAGAGTGTAGTTTCCATATTCAAAATTTTATCTAGAAAAACACGTGTATAAAAGCTGACGAACGCAAGTATAGACGTGCTCGCTTAATGTGGAGTCAGGAAACCTAGCGTTCTATCTTAATTGTTATAAAATAAATACAATAACATATATACATATTCATAAATGCATAAATGTAATCGCTTAAAGGATATTAAAAGAATAATTACCGTCATTGCACAAGTGTATGTATTTGTAGCGCGCATGCACATAGAGCGATGTAGGAAATCCTCATGTGTAGGATAGAATTTTAGAACACCGCCCCTTCCCCGTCCGCTTGCTAACTCCGCCGTGGCTTGTAAAGGAGATGTACAGTAAATGTAAAATGTTCTTTGTCTAAAATAATCACAGTAACTGCACACAAATGGATCACTGCATTTGACTCGAACTTCCTTAGTTCCTCTTTGTGTGTGTACTTTGTGTGTGTACTTAAACACACCGTGTAAATCAGCGATATTTGACAAATGTTATATTTAATTGTGTTACGTTATACATGTACGTAATACGTGTGCATATTAGTATGTAAGTTATGGCAACTTTCCTTGCTGAGGAGTTGGCAACACTGCAACAGAGATTATTATGTCCCAGCGCTAGTGTTCGCTGACTTATGGCAAGCGGAATTAACATTATCCCCTCGCGGGCGACTCGTCGTAAAACATTTCTGACTAATCACAATTCATTTCAAGATTTCTTCAAATGTATTTTTACTAGTCACAAATCGAATTAGAGATATCTTCAATTCAATTGTGACTAGTCATAAATGGCATTCGAGATATCTCTAATACATTCTGAGTAGTCACAATCAATTGAAGATATCTTCAAATACGTCACCGACTACGTCACTTAACGCGTCACATATCCACAAACATATTTAGAGATATCTTCAATTGCGAGGGGCGGGACCAAGATGGTGACCAGCTAAGACGTGCTTTTGCAAGCTCTGCTGATACAGCCGTAAGAAGGTCAAACAAATAGTTTTTTTTTATTACGTTTGATTTAACTTTTTCTCGCAAACTACGCAAGTGTAAGTGGACATGCGACCAAGAGCGTCCGAACATCTGTACGCTGCTGCAGCTACAAGCTGTCATAAATGGTGGTTGCTAGAAAGCAGGTCGAGTCTCGTATGCAGTTTAGATGTTTAATGATGAAGTCCGTTCGGCAAAATCAGGGTCGTAAGACAGGCACAGGGTCGAGGGCAGGTAGAGACAGGATCACAACGAGGTCACAGGCAGGAGGTCAATAAACACGGAAGTAACTAGACAACACAGAAGGCAAAGGCAAAGGCAAAGGCAAAGGCAAAGGCAAGGAACGTGGCAACGGCAGGCGTAGGCAAAGCTTCGCCCCGATCTAACGGCTTGCAAGTCTTTATATAGTCCTCGTGATTGGCGGCAGGTGAATTCACTTTAGGCGCGCTCCCGCGCGCCGCGGAGAGAGAGTGCGTGCACGCGCCAGCGGCACCAGCACGCGCGCCGGCTCGGGAGACTTGCACACGGTCATCACAGAGCCCTCCCCCTATGCGCGGCTCCCGACGCGCATACGGAACATCATCCAACCCTGGCCTCCACTCCCTGAGTCCTTTGAGTCCCTCCGAAGTGTCAGGGGGCCAGGGTGGCAGAAGCGAGGGCAGAGGCAGAAGACTCTGGAGCAGGCGAAGGCAGAGGCGAAGACTCTGGAGCAGGCGAAGGCAGAGGCGAAGACTCTGGAGCAGGCGAAGGCAGAGGCGAAGACTCTGGAGCAGGCGAAGGCAGAGGCGAAGACTCTGGAGCAGGCGAAGGCAGAGGCGAAGACTCTGGAGCAGGCGAAGGCAGAGGCGAAGACTCTGGAGCAGGCGAAGGCAGAGGCGAAGACTCTGGAGCAGGCGAAGGCAGAGGCGAAGACTCTGGAGCAGGCGAAGGCAGAGGCGAAGACTCTGGAGCAGGCGAAGGCAGAGGCGAAGACTCTGGAGCAGGCGAAGGCAGAGGCGAAGGCAGCAGAAACTTCGTCGGCGGCAGACACAGGTTCGTCGGCGGCAGACACAGGTTCGTCGGCGGCAGACAAGGTTCGTCGGCGGCAGACACAGGTTCGTCGGCGGCAGACACAGGTTCGTCGGCGGCAGACACAGGTTCGTCAGCAGCAGCAGCAGACTCGAGACCCTCTGGAACGTCCACAGCCTCAGCAGACTCGAGACCCTCTGGAACGTCCACAGCCTCAGCAGACTCGAGACCCTCTGGAACGTCCACAGCCTCAGCAGACTCGAGACCCTCTGGAACGTCCACAGCCTCAGCAGACTCGAGACCCTCTGGAACGTCCACAGCCTCAGCAGACTCGAGACCCTCTGGAACGTCCACAGCCTCAGCAGACTCGAGACCCTCTGGAACGTCCACAGCCTCAGCAGACTCGAGACCCTCTGGAACGTCCACAGCCTCAGCAGACTCGAGACCCTCTGGAACGTCCACAGCCTCAGCAGACTCGAGACCCTCTGGAACGTCCACAGCCTCAGCAGACTCGAGACCCTCTGGAACGTCTTCAGAGAAGCTTGGTGGCTGAGGCAGAACGAGTTCCTCCTCAGAAAAACCTGGCGGCGGCGGCAGGAGCTGTTCCTCCTCAGAGAAACTCGGCGGCGGCGTGAGAGTTTCCTCCTCCCAAAAGCCCGGCGGCGGCGGCAGGAGCTGTTCCTCCTCAGAGAAGCTTGGTGGCTGAGGCAGGAGCGGTTCCTCCTCAGAGAAGCTTGGTGGCTGAGGCAGGAGCGGTTCCTCCTCAGAGAAGCTTGGCGGCGGCGGCGGGATCAGCGGAGGCTCGGCGACATGCTCACGCTCTGCGACACCGGGTGTGCTGGGAACAGGGGACACTTGGCAAGACACAGTTGTAGGACATTTGTGTATATTCCATGGATAGCCAAAACGTCTAATAAATGAATCAATGAAGGTGCTGAATGTTATTGTCTGTAGCTCTGTGAGGCTAAAGTTCTTGCATGCCCAGTCCAAAGCCTCTCCCTTTAACAGAGACACAATAAACACAACTCTGGAACAGTCTGTTGTGTACCATGCTGGATTTGCGTTCCATATGCAAGTGCATTCAATGATAAATCCATGGCATGTTTCTCCCTCACCATCAAATTTATCAGGAAAAAACTGGTCATTTTCAGCAGAGGGTTTGACTTCACTCACCCAACCTGAACTCTCTGTGGGCTTCATGGCTGCGGAGACTCTTGGTGGCGAAGCTTTCTGTCATGAATGGTGGTTGCTAGAAAGCAGGTCGAGTCTCGTATGCAGTTTAGATGTTTAATGATGAAGTCCGTTCGGCAAAATCAGGGTCGTAAGACAGGCACAGGGTCGAGGGCAGGTAGAGACAGGATCACAACGAGGTCACAGGCAGGAGGTCAATAAACACGGAAGTAACTAGACAACACAGAAGGCAAAGGCAAAGGCAAAGGCAAAGGCAAGGAACGTGGCAACGGCAGGCGTAGGCAAAGCTTCGCCCCGATCTAACGGCTTGCAAGTCTTTATATAGTCCTCGTGATTGGCGGCAGGTGAATTCACTTTAGGCGCGCTCCCGCGCGCCGCGGAGAGAGAGTGCGTGCACGCGCCAGCGGCACCAGCACGCGCGCCGGCTCGGGAGACTTGCACACGGTCATCACACAAGCGCTCCGGAAGTCCTGCAAACCTCCGGCGGCGAAGAGAGGTAAAGCCGAAGAGGACTCAAATTTATTGAGACCCTCTCTAGCCTCATCAATAACGGTCGGACGCAATAGAGAAGTCTATTGTGGGAGTTTTGTTTATTATTGCTTTATCTTCGTTGCATATAGTAGATCGGCTGGATGAAGATCGTATGCCCGAGTGCATCCATGGTGCTTCATGAGCCAGACCGCCCACCTCCCGAGTTTTCTGCGGCTAAGGACCGCCCACCTCCCGAGTTTTCTGCGGCTAAGGACCACCCACCTCCCGAGTTTTCTCTGCGGCTAGAGACCGCCCACCTCCCGAGTTTTCTGCGGCTAGAGACCGCCCACCTCCCGAGTTTTTGCGGCTAGAGACCACCCACCTCCCGAGTTTTCTGCGGCTAGAGACCGCCCACCTCCCGAGTTTTCTGCGGCTAAAGACCGCTCGCCACCCGAGCCCTCCGCGGTGAAAGACCGCCCACCCCCAGAGGCCTCCAGCGCCCGCCCGGGCCGACCCCCCAGAGGCCTCCAGCGCCCGCCCGGGCCGACCCCCAGAGGCCTCCAGCCCCGCCGCGGGCCGACCCCCAGAGGCCTCCAGCGCCCGCCCGGGCCGACCTCCAGAGGCCTCCAGCGCCCGCCCGGGCCGACTCCAGAGGCCTCCAGCGCCCGCCCGGGCCGACCTCCAGAGGCCTCCAGCGCCCGCCCGGGCCGACCTCCAGAGGCCTCCAGCGCCCGCCCGGGCCGACCTCCAAGAAGGTCCATATTGGTCTAGGAAGAACGTCAGGAGACGTTCCTAGAGAAGGGGGTACTGTGAGGGTTATGGCCATATATGGCCACTAGATGTCGCCATTTCCCTATTTCTGTTTATTGTTAATTGTTTTCAGCTGTGTCTTGTTCCCTGTGTACTATTAAGTTGATCATTTTACCTGTGTTCTCTGCTCAGTTTGTTGATGTCCTGTGACCTTGCCTTGATGTTCTTTGGTTTTTTCTCCATGTTTACGCCTGGTAGGATTTTGGATTTTGGTTGTTGATTTTGGGTTTTTACTAACTTTTGGATTCTTCTTTTGACTCATTAAACAAGAGTTTTTTCCCTTCAGTTTTGACTTTGGATTTTTCCTGCATTTTGGGTTCAGTCTCCTCTGCGCTTGTTTTTTATAATTTTTGTCTTAGCAATTCGTGACACACAAAGGATGGTCCTTCTGCCCAAAAAGAGATAATGGGACACAGATTGCCCTCAGGGACCAGAAGACCGGTAAGAAGAAACCACAAAGGACACTAGCTTCCTGTAAAAGGTGTATAAAGGGAGCCACGCGGATGAACGTTCTTCAGAGATGAGCCATTCCACACTGCTCGCTCTCCAGCGCTGAATCCTTGGTCTTGTTCAACCAGCTTGTACTTAAATTTCTTTGTAATAAAACATTTGATTCATTAGCATCTAAGTCTTGAGCTGAATTTTGAACACGCAAGGACCCATTTGGGCCCGACAGCTGGTGACCCCGAAAACGTGAATTCTGCAACAGGACTTCTAATGGATCGGTGACGATCTTAACTCAACAAGCGGCCGCTTTAAAGGAGAGGTAAAACAGAATTTTTTTTTTATAGTTCTGTTATTGATTATTCTAAAAAATGTGTTGAGTGAAGATTACAAAACCTTTCCATTTGATTGTCTGACAAGACTGTTGAACGAGACCAACGATATGAAAGAAAATTTGTAGGTCGTCCTAAATTGAAACTGAGAGGCGACTGAGTGTTGAGAAAAAATAAGAAAAGCTTGTGTAGCTTGAGAAAAAAGCTTGTGTAGCTTGAGAAAAAAGCTTGTGTAGCTTAAAGAAAAAAGCTTGTGTAGCTTGAGAAAAAAGCTTGTGTAGCTTAAAGAAAAAAGCTTGTGTAGCTTGAGAAAAAAGCTTGTGTAGCTTAAAGAAAAAAGCTTGTGTAGCTTAAAGAAAAAGCTTGTGTAGCTTAAAGAAAAAGCTTGTGTAGCTTGAGAAAAAAAGCTTGTGTAGCTTAAAGAAAAAGCTTGTGTAGCTTAAAGAAAAGCTTGTGTAGCTTAAAGAAAAAGCTTGTGTAGCTTGAGGAAAAAAGCTTGTGTAGCTTTAAAAATCTGATGTTGAAGGTGTCCGTCAGAAGGCAGGAGGCCTAAATTGTGAAACAGCGGTGTGCTGTATGGAGATTCGACATTGCGGTGTGCTGTCGAAAGAGAATAAAATAGGATGGGATTAATTGGAAAAAAGAATCTTGGAGAACCTGGTTAAAGGAAGAACCTCTGTCTGTTATTTCTGTATACTTGTAATTAGTGTGTTTATAATAGCATTAGAAGCTGATAGTTTAGGACTAACGTTATGTTTTCCAGACGGAGGAGAAGCAAAGCCCTCTGTGTGTGTGTGTGTGTGTGTGTGTGTGTGTGTGTGTGTGAAATCCACAGTGGAGGTAGAGTTCAAGATTGATTATGGCCAAATATATAAAAATATAATACGTATAAAGCTGCGAATATGACATAATGTATTTACATTTTATTATTTACTAAAGAAATCATATTTTGTGTGAAATGAGAGTTCTATGTTCTGTGTTCTTATGTGTGTGTCAACTGTCTGTCTGTCTGTCTAGATAAACTTGGTACCAAGGTCATAATTTTGATTCAGTTAAAGTCCTAAGATGGATAATGTTTTGTTTGTTTTTTGTTTTTGAAGCAGCTGAAACTGAAATATTTTGAAAGAATGACGTTTTACATTTTTTGCGTCAAGAAAAGGCCTGGAAACAATGAAAAAATTGTGTACTCTCAAAGAATTTTTTTCTTCCTCAAATTAAATCATTCTGGATTGGCGATCAGCTATTCTCAGATGAGTGACACGGGGGTCACGGCTCTGAGGCGTTGGACCCACATGCACAGATGGAGACGAAGCGGCGGGTTAAATCCAAAAGGCTTTAATCGGAATCAGGCAGGCAAAAGGTCGTCAACGGCAAACAGTACAGCGTAGGCAGGGCACAGGGGTAAACCACAAGACAGGCGAGAAGGTCGGCAACAAGTAATCCAAACGAGGTCCAAAACGGCAGGCAAAAACGGGAGTCGGGTAAACGGGAATCGAGATCGGCAACGAGACTGTAGACGAGAAGTAAAACGCTGGTAAGGCTGGCTATTGACACAGACAAACTGGCGCCGAAACATGGTGAAAGTCAACCTTAAATACATTGGCTGATGAACTAATAATCACAAACACAGAACAGCTGATCACAACATAAACGGTGGGTCAAGATGGCGGCGACGTGGTGAGGTTCAAAATAAGAGTCCAGAAGTGAATCAAAATAAAAGTCCATGACGTCACGCGCAGAGACCCGTGACAGGACCCTCCCCTCTAGCCCGAATTCCAGACGGGCCAGGGGTCTCAGCTTGTTCCCGGTGGTAGTCCTCAATGAGGGAGGACTCCATCAAGGATGTCCCTGCCTGGTACCCAGCAACGTTCATCGTGACCGTATCCCTCCCAGTCCACGAGATACTGGTATCCTCTGCCCACTCTGCGACTGTCCGGGATCTTACGAACCCGGTAGATCGGTTCGCCGTCGTCGATCACAGGAGGGGGAGGCGCCGGAGTGGGTGGCACCAGAGGGCTGGTGGAGACCGGCTTGAGGCAGCGGACGTGGAAGGTGGGATGGACTCGCATGGACCTGGGCAAGGTGAGTCTCACAGAAACTGGATTAATGATCTTTTCGATGGCAAAGGGCCCAATGAATCTCTGAGACAGCTTACGTGATCCTGTCCGGAGCGGTAGGTCCTTGGTGGACAGCCACACTTGCTGGCCCGACGCGTAGGTTGGTGCAGGGGAGCGGCGGCGATCAGCGCTTTTCTTGTAGCGTTCCTGGCTCTGTAGCATGGCCCGGCGGGCCCGGAGCCAGGTGCCCCGACAGCGCCGGAGTAAGGCGTGGGCTGAGGGGATGATGACTCCCTCTCCAGAGCTGGGAACAGAGGTGGCTGATAGCCGTACGCGCACTGGAATGGGGACAAGCCTGTCGAGGAGCATGGTAGCGTGTTATGGGCGTACTCCACCCACAGCAGCTTCTGGCTCCACGTCGCTGGGTTCGAGGATGATAACAGACGTAGCCCCGCCTCCAACTCTTGGTTGGCTCTCTCAGTGACGCCGTTGGTCTCCGGGTGATAGCCGGACGAGAGGCTGACGTCAGCACCTAGGAGAGAGCAGAATTCCTTCCAAAAACGAGATACGAACTGGGGACCTCTGTCCGACACAATGTCTTTTGGAGTCGAAAAACGTGCTGGAGAACGGCCTGCGCCGTTTGCTTGGCGGACGGGAGTTTAGCCATGGGAATGAAATGGGCTAGGCGGGAAAAACGATCGATGACTGTCAAGACCACTGTGTTACCATTTGATACAGGGAGTCCGGAAACGAAATCCAATGCTATGTGGGACCAGGGCCGATGGGGAACGGGCAACGGTCGCAGAAAACCTGGAGGGGAACGATGGGAGCTCTTGTGGGTGGCGCAGGTGGTACAGGCGGCAATGTATTCCCGTACATCCTTGTCGACCGATGGCCACCAGAAACGGCTACCGATGACGAACACAGTCCTTTGTACTCCAGGGTGATTACTGAAATTAGAGGTATGAGCCCAGTGTATTACCTCGCCGCGAAGCTCAGGCGGGACAAACAGTCGGTTTGGTGGGCATGCTGGAGGAGCGGTCACGTTACGGATGGCAGCCTTGACACGATTTTCTATTGCCCAGGTAACTGCACCGATGAGACAGGAAGCGGGGAGGATGGTGGTAGGTTCCTCTGGACTCTCATCAGGGTCATGAAGACGGGACAGGGCGTCGGGTTTCATATTTCGGGAGCCTGGACGGAAAGAGAGGTGAAAATTAAAGCGTGAGAAGAATAGTGACCATCGGGCCTGTCTGGCATTCAGTCTCTTGGCCGTCTTGAGGTATTCCAGATTTTTGTGGTCCGTGAAGATGAGAAAAGGTTGCTCCGCTCCCTCGAGCCAATGACGCCACTCCTCAAGTGCCACTTTTACGGCCAGCAACTCCCGATTCCCGATATCATAATTTCTCTCTGCAGGGGAAAGTTTGCGAGACAGAAAAGCACATGGGTGCAGCTTCCCTCCATCTGAGTCTCGTTGGGACAGCACGGCTCCCAGTCCGGTGTTAGACGCATCCACCTCCACCACGAACTGACGAGACGGATCCGGGACTCTGAGCACAGGAGCGGTGGTGAAGCTCTCCTTCAGGCGATCAAAGGCTCTTTCTGCCTCGGCGGACCACTGAAACTTAACATGAGTGGAGGTCAGTGCATGGAGGGGAGAAGCAATGGTACTAAAATTCCGGATGAAGCGTCGGTAAAAGTTTGCAAAACCCAGGAAACGTTGCACGTCTTTTCGTGACTGGGGGGTAGGCCACTCCCTCACCGCCTGAGTCTTGCCAGGGTCCATTAGGATTCCCTCTGGAGAGATCACAAAACCGAGAAAGGATACAGTGGATACATGGAATTCACATTTCTCAGCCTTTACATATAACTTGTGTTCTAGCAGCTTCTTGAGTACGCGTCGAACATGCTGGCGGTGCTCCTCCTCTGTTTTGGAAAACACAAGAATGTCATCTAAATATACAAAAGCAAAAACATTAATCATAGGGCTCAGAATATCGTTCACAAAGGCCTGAAAAACTGCCGGGGCATTTGTTAGTCCAAACGGCATGACGAGATACTCGTAGTGTCCGATAGGGGTATTAAAAGCAGTCTTCCACTCATCCCCCTCTCGTATGCGGACTAGGTGATAGGCGTTGCGTAGGTCGAGTTTAGTGAAACACTTGGCCTCAGATAATAACTCAAAAGCAGAGGACAGGAGAGGTAACGGATAGCAGTCCCTGACCGTTACAGCATTCAGTCCACGATAATCAATGCATGGGCGGAGGGAGCCATCCTTCTTCTTGACAAAGAAGAATCCTGCCCCCGCTGGTGAGGAGGACGGTCGAATAATGCCGGTGCTCAGAGATTCCTGGATGTACTCTTTCATGGCCAGGCGTTCTGGGGGATTGAGGGAGAAAAGGCTACCTTTAGGAGGGGTGGCCCCGGGTCGAAGGTTAATGGCACAGTCGTGCCCACGGTGTGGAGGCAGGGATGTAGCTCTCTGTTTGCTGAATACTGGTCCGAGGTCGTGATAACTGGGGGGCACTCCAGATAAGTCCACCGGTGTATCAGGTTCAGGGAGCTGTTCATCGGGAGTAAAACAGGAGAGAGTACACTCAGAGCCCCACTTAATGACCTCACCCGTTCTCCAGTTCACTTGCGGATTGTGACGCCGTAACCAGGTGTGGCCCAAGACAACAGGGTGATGAGAGTATTCCACAATATGAAAATGAATGGTCTCTGAATGCGTGTCGGAGAAGTTCATAGTTACAGGACCAGTGCTGTGAGTAACGCTCCACAGAGGACGTCCATCCAAACCGGTGGCTTTTAACGGTTCGGGCAGAGCGCGCAGTGGTACCCCCAGCCTTCTCGCCAGCTGAGAATCCATGAGGCTGACATCGGCTCCTGAATCAATTAACACCCCCTGCTGGATGGATCTGTCGCCAACAGACAACGTGACAGTGGGAAGTATACGGTCAGAGGAATTAACTGAAGAACGACTCACCACAATCCTCCGTGCTAATGGTGAGTCTCCTCTTTTGCTGGACAAGACCTGGCGAAGTGACCCTCTCGTCCACAGTATCGGCAAAGTCCCAGCCTCTCACGCCGGAGTTTCTCTGCTTCGGGAAGACGGAACCTTCCCAATTCCATGGGCTCACTGGCATCAGAAGGTTTATTCTTGTCAGCTGAGATGCCAGGGCGGTGGGGGCTAAACAGCTCCCCCTGGAGGTGGTCGCGGCGTGGGCGAGACTGGTTCATAGGTGTAACTCTAGGTGGAGAATCTCTTCCAGCCAAAACGGGAGGGCGAAACTGGCGATAATGATCGTCTTCTCTGCACTCACGCGCATTATTAGTTGAGCGCCGATCCACAGTAATCACCTGTGACATCCACCCTCCAGACTCGGTGATAGCTCCATAGACGCAAGGCAGTCTTTGATCCTTCGGTTTAGCCCCTTCACAAAGACGTCACATAATGCCGTGGAGTCCCAACCTGCCTCTGCCGCGAGGGTGCGGAAATCGCCCGCGTATGCCGACGCCGTCCGCTGTCCTTGGCGCAGGCTGATCAAACGTTGAGCGGCTTCACGGCCGGGAGAAACTTCCTGGAAAATGCGCTTAAGAGCGCTCGAGAATTCATCGAAGCAGTTCATACAGGGAGTCTCATTTTGCCATTCTGCCGTAGCCCACGTCTCCGCTTTCCCCGCCAGGTGTGAAACGGCGTATGCCACCTTCGCTCGCTCCGTGGGGAACGCGGCTGCGTGCAGCTCGAAATGGATCTCACACTGGGTCAAAAAGGCGCGGCAGTCGCCGGACTCACCGGAGAACCTGGCTGGTGCGCCCAGTTGAACCGCTGGGGCTAATGTCGTTGGCATGGGTTGAGGTTCTGGATCCGGAGCGGGAGCAGGCGTGGGCGCGGGGTTGCGTCCGTCGATCGCCTCTACGCGATTGCTCAGCGAGGTAATTGTCGCGGCTTGCGAGGCGACTAGCGATGCAAGCTGTTGGACGGTCGCTTCCGTTCGCGCCTCACGGCGTCGTGAATGCTCCGCTAGTTCGTCCATCTTGGCTAACAGCATCTCCATTCCGGCTGGGTCCATTTGATGGCCAGTTTGTGCTGACACGGGGGTCACGGCTCTGAGGCGTTGGACCCACATGCACAGATGGAGACGAAGCGGCGGGTTAAATCCAAAAGGCTTTAATCGGAATCAGGCAGGCAAAAGGTCGTCAACGGCAAACAGTACAGCGTAGGCAGGGCACAGGGGTAAACCACAAGACAGGCGAGAAGGTCGGCAACAAGTAATCCAAACGAGGTCCAAAACGGCAGGCAAAAACGGGAGTCGGGTAAACGGGAATCGAGATCGGCAACGAGACTGTAGACGAGAAGTAAAACGCTGGTAAGGCTGGCTATTGACACAGACAAACTGGCGCCGAAACATGGTGAAAGTCAACCTTAAATACATTGGCTGATGAACTAATAATCACAAACACAGAACAGCTGATCACAACATAAACGGTGGGTCAAGATGGCGGCGACGTGGTGAGGTTCAAAATAAGAGTCCAGAAGTGAATCAAAATAAAAGTCCATGATGTCACGCGCCGAGACCCGTGACAATGAGTTATCACTCATGAATATGGAATTTTTTTTTTTCCTAAAAAAAAACATTCGTCCTGTAAGAAATGCAGGAAAGAAACTTTAAAGGATTTTGCTGTGATCACTAGACATTGGGAAGCAGACGTGCTTCCCTCATGATTTATTATTGCACAGGAATTAAATGCATTGTGATTTTGAAATTAAATCCACAGGACTGGAGAACAGAAGAAAACTGAAATCATATTTTTACTGTCTTTAACTAATTGAAACATTTTTCCTCAACAGATGACGCAAATCAAATCAAATCAGCTTTATTTCTAAAGCACTTTAAAACAACTCACGTTGACCAAAGTGCTGTACACAAACAATGCCAGTTCAGAAATGATATATCAATAAAAACACGAGTTAAGAATAATTATAAGGAAGAAAGAAACCCGACAAACATGCATGACCTCAAGCAGAATTAAAAGCCAGAGAATAAAAATGTGTTTTTAAATGTGACTTAAAAACAGGTAATGATGGGGCTTGTTTAATATAGAGTGGGAGGGCGTTCCAAAGAGTGCAAAGCAGATTGATGTATGACAGATTGTGTTAACTGATGTAAACAAATGAATATGAATGTCTAACCAAAGTAAAACTGACCAAACTTTTCCTCTAAAAAAGGTTGACAACAGGTGGACAGCAAAATAATTTTTTTTGAGATTGTTGTTCTCGATTATTTAATATTTACAGGTCAATTTACAGGATTTTGAAATATATTGTACAGGGATTTATGCTATTTTGTTATGCTGGGGTTGTTTCTGTGTTTGTCTGTTTAAAAGTTTTTACAGGATAAAGAAACCGATGGAAGAGTTCTTGCCAGCTGCTCTGAGATATGAGCTGAAGACTACCTTTTCTCCGGGTCAAGGAAAGACACAGATGAGGACTGCAGAAGGTCCTCTATATTCAGATAAGAAATTCAAAACAATTACGAATGAGATAGAGTGATATATAAAATTTCTACATACACTTGCACATTTACTACTAATTAGAATGCAATTATTCCACTTGAAAATAATGAACATATCAGCGTGGAAGATGCTCAGGAGAGATTAATTTGAGACAAAATGTTTTGCTGTGGCAACCTTTGATAAGTGAAAAGCCGAAAAAAGTAGTAGTACACTGTAAAATAAATAAATAAATAATAATAGTTAGGGTAATGATTCACATCTATATTTTATTACTTGGACCAACTAAAAACTATTAACTTGCCCAAAACATGATTTTTATGTCTATAAAATATTTAGTATAACTTGATCGAAAGTAACATTTTCTGGTTGATTCAAATAAAAAATGAAGTTCTATTTTTAATTGAAACAAAAATATATAGGTTTATTCATAATTTCTCATTTAAGAATCTATCCACATTAAAGTTTCATTTAAGACTAATTCTCATTGTTTAATTATGAAATGTATTATAATCAACTTTATCCAATCCAGCAGAGGAATAAATCAATTTAAATGTTTTAAACTACTGAAGTTTCCGAACAAAACTATTGGCAAACCATGGCCTCAGCAGTTCAATATAATATAACATTTTAATCTCAAACTATATGTAAAAGTCAATTCGTCAATGTAGATTTTCACTACCACACAACTTAAAACATTAATTGCTGACAATCATCATGAATTTGATTTGCAAATGCATTTACAAACTTTTTGCAGTAGTTAAAGTAGTTGTCATCTGGCAATTGACTCCTCTTCGCTTTCTTTGTGTAATACCATGTGCAAGCTTACTAGTAGCCTTAATTTTTAATTTATTAAATTAATACTTTCTTTGAGCGCCTAATGACAATGTTTTGATTCAACGATATTTTGAAGAAAAATAAAACAAAGACTTGAAAATTAATTCAAAAGACAAACTCGACCCTACTCTGCATTCGGATGAACCTTTGACCCACACTTGGAGCTGGGTCCGACTTCGACAGACGCAAGTGGAAGGAACCTCGTTGGTCCAAACCATTAAGGGTAACTGCACGCACATCTCACTGTGTTCAAGCTGCAGGTAAAGGGGACACGTGGTTCCACCTTTCATCCTGTGTGCTGGCTGAAGCTCCCTCCCGTTTGTTGGACGACATTCGTTTGAGCCTTGCTACGCTGGCTCAAGAGAGGGAGGGTCTAACACCTGTAGACCCACCTGCAGTTCCTGCAGACGACTCACCAGATTCAAATTTTCCGAATCCAGGATCAGGTGATACACCAACACTTACACATATAGAGAGGGACAGAGCACAGAAACAGGCTCTACAAATTGAACATCGAACAGGAAACGTCTTTTTTGCGCCCAGAGGGGAACCTCTGGCCCATTGTGTAAGTGCCGACTGTGCTTTCGACGCAGGGATTGCAAAACAATTCAGGGAAAGATACGGAGTACACAAAGTCAAAGCACAAAACAGACAGAAAGGTGAATGTGCTGTATTGAACTATTGATAACTATTGTTGCTAATGAAGTAGACAGAATTGCGTTTCATCTAGTAACAAAAAATTTCTCCCACGACAAACCCACGTATTCAGATTTTAGAAACAGTCTCAAATGCATGAAAGAATATTGTCTTGAGAATCAAATCCAGAAAATTTCCATTCCTCGTCTAGGTTGTGGATTAGACCAATTAGAATTTGAGAAAGTTTTCAAAATAGTTAAAGAACTTTTCAGTGACACAGGTATGACTATCACTGTTTATACACTCTAAGAGATTGATTTTTGACCCGAGATTTGATCCGTTCAGAGACGAAAACGGAGATAGTGATTTGAGACGCCCACATCTTCAAAATCAGCCGATTACAGACTTACAATAGACTTAGATTTAGAATAGGGAAATAGAATTGTTGATGTCATCAGATTAAAAAGCAAGAAGTAACGTTTTTGACTTTCACTGAAAAGTTACAATCGGAATTTGAAAAACTTCTAACAATTTTATAAGAATATACATCCAAGGTTACTTTGCATTAACAATGGCCAGGATGCAAGTTCAACTTTTGGAAAATTGGCCTCTAATGATTTTCCTAGTGATAATTTCAATAATAATTACAGGATCGATTTCTAGGACAAACAATGATGGAATCCCTCGAGAGAGACAATTTAAACATCTTTCTAAGCAATAACAGAACACGTAGATTAGTTGCACCAGAGGATAAATGCCTTAAAAACATAGTAAGGTTATGAAATTAGAATGGAAACCATGGACTCGAATAGCTCTTCAAAGGGATCACTCAAGCAGTGGGAATCCTATAACATTCTCTATAGATAATTGGGTTGAAAAGCCTTATAAACAACCAAACGACTCCATACTCTATCTATCCTTAGGGGTGGATGCGAACGGAAAAGACCCCCAAGGTCTAGTAAAAATAAGAATTGTCGACCGCCCAGTCAAACCCCATGTAGAAGATTTCAGTATTCAGAAAGATAGCGATAAAATTATAATTGAAATAGATTACACCAAAATGACCTCTGACAAATTGGTGAAACAAGCTACAGGGTATGGAGAAAATAATGTGTGACTTGAATGGGTGGCTAATAGCGCCAAAGCAGCGGGTATGGAAGGATGTATAGCTTGTGCAAAAGCACGTCACACTTTAAGAACTGAACCCGCACCATTGATCAAAACCGACCAACAAGGTTTCAACTGTATTCTTTCCTGATAAAAGAGGCCAATCCCAAAGGGTGTGACACGCTGTCAGCTATCTTTCCACCCATTGACAAGACTAGAATAGGTTATTTTAAAGCAGAAAAATTAAATTATGCTTTATATTATACATGCTTTATATTTTCCCCAAAAATGTTTTACAGTATAGTACTGACAATGATTAATATAATGTATTGATTGATGTCACATTGGTGGGACATTTCTAGGTTTTCTTTTATAACTGTTAATTATTATGTGGTGATAGGCGTCTATGGCTCCCTGCACATGCAACTTGCCCGATTCGCAAGTTTCATTTTTCTGATTTGACCATAAACATTTCTAGATAACTTTTGCATTCTTTTTGTACTTTCGCATAAAACCATCAACATCTTATTATAGATTGATTTTACACACATGCCTGTACAAATACTTTGTGGTAATAGTAGATACATTTTTCTAGGTGGTTTGATTTCGCACGTGTTAAGGAAACCTTTTTGACTAAATTTGACTAAAAACTAATTTCTAGCTAGCACTATATTTCCGAATGATTATGAAAATAAACTTTTTTGATTTTAAAAAGTGACGCCAAGTTTGCAAAGAATCTAAATTTTATTAGAGTACAGAACTAAGTGTACATTGACCCTGTGTGTGAGTTGTGTTGTTGCTGACTAATTTTACCAACAGTGAATCTGCGTCATCAGACGTGTCCAGAGGCTCACTGATGAGATGCCTGGAATTGCTGGATGTTTGTTTTCCCTTGGCTTTCTCTATTCAGGCCTCAAAAAAGTTCTTTTAGCATATTTAGTAATTGGAATCATTGTTATAATCATTGCTTTCATGATAGAATGTTCAGAGACCCACACAAATCAAACCAGATCGTGTCGTTTGATAAGCTAACTTCCGGCAGACTGGTGTTTCTCCAGGTTTGAAGGATTGGAACTAAATTATACAAAGAAAAGTAAAATTTCAATTACCTAAAATTATAGCAGAAAAATCTGGAGTTAATGATCCCCTCGACGAATGGTTCACTAACGTATTTGATAAATACAAAGCGATGATCTTTTTGATGATAGTTATGACATTGAAAAGCGAGACCCTCTCCCAGGTCCACCACCTGCTTACTCTATGCCACTCCTAAAAAATTCTAATGATGATGATGATGATGATGATGATGATGTTGCTTCTGTTTAAATGGATTTAACTGTTGTTCTGATTTTCAGATTTTCAACTTATCGCTTGCTCTTAAAATATTTCATTGATAGAACTGTTAAATGATCTAATAGTAACTTTGAATTGTTGAACGTATTCGGGATGCTTTTGTCCATAAATTCATTTGCATGTTTGAATCATTTGTTGCGATTTACGGGACTGTTATAGTTAATATTTGTATGCAGCATGATTATATATTCTATCAGACATGTTTGTAACCGCCCAGGAGCTAATTAGGGGGTTGATTGAACGTCTTTCCCCGAAAAAATCAATTGGAATTGATTAAGCAAACTGGGGTTTTCGGCTCAATCCTGATAGGACATGCTGTTAGCTAGCTTTCCTTGTTTTTCACACCCCCAATATGCTATGCAGATTGACTTGTAGTGACTGCTCATACTCTAAATAGAGAGTCGGCTTCAGGTGTCTTTTCCCCTACAAAGGGGTTTTTCGACCTGGTCCGATCTGCACATAATTGGGCTGTTGTTTTTTGATATGTGTGACATTTTTTCAATGTCACAAGAGAGGGAGTTGTGGGAGTTTTGTTTATTATTGCTTTATCTTCGTTGCATATAGTAGATCGGCTGGATGAAGATCGTATGCCCGAGGCATGTTCTCGTGGTCTGGACACGGTGAAGTCAGTGAAATATGAAACCTGGTCAAGGGGGGGTCAGGTAGAATCCATTAGCCAAATGGCCAAACATATGTGTTGATATTGATTCACAAAGGATGGTCCTTCTGCCCAAAAAGAGATAATGGGACACAGATTGCCCTCAGGGACCAGAAGACCGGTAAGAAGAAACCACAAAGGACACTAGCTTCCTGTAAAAGGTGTATAAAGGGAGCCACGCGGATGAACGTTCTTCAGAGATGAGCCATTCCACACTGCTCGCTCTCCAGCGCTGAATCCTTGGTCTTGTTCAACCAGCTTGTACTTAAATTTCTTTGTAATAAAACATTTGATTCATTAGCATCTAAGTCTTGAGCTGAATTTTGAACACGCAAGGACCCATTTGGGCCCGACACTATCGAGAACAACGCGTTAAAGATAGAAGGGCTTAAGAAGGCTGTTGAATTTATTTCGGAGGAGTTAAACGACATAAAGGGGAAAGTAAATTTATTTGAGACCAGATTGGCAACAGAAGAGAAAAAGATGATGGATTGTGTAAAGAAAGTTTTGGACTTGGAGAGATATTCGCGTCGGTGGAATCTGCGGCTGCTCGGAGTCGCTGAAAAGCCTGAGGAACATGTCCGGACAGAGACCGTCCGCATCTGTGCTGCTGCTTTCCCCGAGATGAAGGAGGCGCTGCTGGACAGAGTCGACACTGTGCATCGCGTGGGAAAAAAGCTTCCGAATGCAACCAGACCGCGTCCAATCATAATTCAATTTATGTTGCGGGTTTTACGGGATGAAGTGTGGAGAGCTGCGAAATCTTCGGAGTTTCTGAAGGCCAACCTTTGTTTTGCTGAGGATCTTTCTGCCGCGGACCAAGAGAGGAGGAGGGTTTTATGGCCCTTTGTGGAAAAAGCTCGTAAAGAAGGGAAGCGCGCGAACTTCTCTGGTCACAGAGCATTTGTTAACGGGGTTGAGATCAACCCAGAATAAGCTCAGTAATTTTTACAATTAACATCACATGTTGAACATTGTTGTTTTTTTTCTCTTCTTCTTACTGAAAGTTATAGTTTGGCTGCTAGAGTTATTTTTTTTTATTATTATTACTTAGTATGGCTGTTGTCAGCTGGTGCTGCACCTTAATATTTGTATTTTTACTCTCGTTTTTTCATTTCTTTTTTACTTGTTTTGTATTGTTCTTTAATAGTTTGACATAGTTCATGTCAATTTCAATAATTTCTCTTAATGCCAGGGGTCTCAGGGACACCACTAAGCGTAAAGCCTTATTTTTGTATTTAAAATCTTTTAAATGTGACTTTTGTTTTTGCCAAGAATCCCATTCAGTTGCAAAAGATGTTGCATTCTGGAAGAGTCGGTGGAACAATGACATTTGGATGGCTCATGGAACCGAACACTCCGCTGAGGTTCTGATTTTAAGAGACCGCTTTTCTGGGTCAGTTTTACATACCTTTTGTGAGCCGAAAGGACTTTTTTTGATTTTGGTTTCTACTGTTGCCAATTCTGTTGTCATTCTGGTTAATGTTTACGGTTACAACGCCATCAATCAAAATCATCTTCTGCTTGACAATATTGGGGAAAAGTTGATAGTGTGGTGCAATAAATACCCCCAAGCTCTGGTCTTCATTGGGGGAGACTTCAACATTGTCCCTGATAACAACATTGATAGGTTTCCTCCAAAACAATCTTCTCCTGTTAATCATATCTTAAACACTTTTTTGGATGAATTTGACGTATTTGATATCTGGAGGGAAAGATTCCCACACGTAAAATCATATACCTGGAGTAACAAGAACCATTCTAGACAATCTCGTATAGATTACTGGCTAGTATCTAAACAAATTAAAGATTTTAACTCTACGGTGGAAATCCTGCCTTCTCCTATGACCGATCACAAAGCAATCCTCCTGCGCTCTCCTCTATCTCTGAACCAACCCTGTTCACAACACAAATTCTCTTACTGGAAACTAAATCACTCTCTGTTGGAAAATGATCGTCTCAAGGCCAAAATATCCTTACTAATCAAATTCTACTGGGGCAGAGCAGTAAAAGAAAACTCTTTTGGACGGAATTGGGAGCTTCTTAAATATGAGATTGGCAAAAGCGTGAGGACATTCGGCAGTGAACTGGCGAAACTCCGAAGGTTAAAAGAAGAAAATATATTTCTAGAATAATGACCTTGAATAAAAAGAAAGCAATCTTTTATCTGAGACTGAGCATTCGGACTTGGTTGATTTACAAGCCCAACTGGACAATATTTATAAGGCACGTGCAGATGGAGCCTTTGTACGCTCTAGGACAGGGGTACTCAATAGGCGGACTCCGGTCCGCATCCGGACCCAGACAGGGCTAAATTTGGACCGACGCCAAAGTCAGCATCGATAAAGTAATCATAATCCAAATTAGCGCAATAATTCAGTGAAGCACGCACGTTTGATTCCGCGATATATACAGGATAAATATCTCCGTTTTGGACGTATATTTGAGGATTGTACTCGTTTTAGCCGTTACATCTGTCCAATCACAGCAGCTGAAACAGCAACGTGACAACTACGTCACTCGTTTGCTCCTTCGCGGCAGCCGTTCAGCGCTCAGTCATCTCACGTCATCTGAGCAGCCAGGTGAAAGTGTTCTCATCCGCCAAACATCAATAAATTACGTTTTTTTTACTTGGTGAAAAATGGCGTACTCGAAGTTGGCTGTAGATAAAAAACGGAAGGTTGACTTTGAAAACCGGGAGTTTAAAAACGAGTGGACCGAAAAATACGCATTTGTGCTGCCCGAAGGAAGCAGAAAACCGATGTGTTTGATATGCAACGAGACGGTAGCGATCGTAAAAAGTGGAAACGTGAAGCGCCATTACGAATCAAAGCATGCACGCTTTGAACAAAACTACCCTCAAAACACAGAGTTAAGGTCTACAAAAATAAACCACCTGAAATCTTCCTATGAAGCTACCAGCAGTGTACTAGTTAGAACAGCCACACAACAGGAGCGGGCAACAGAAGCCTCACTGAGAGTAGCATGGGTCCTGGGAAAGCATAAAAAACCCTTCTCAGATGCTGAAATAGTCAAGGAGTGCATGGGTGAAGTGGTGACTGCTCTTTTTGAGGGTACTCAAAAAGATGAAATACTCCAAAAGTTAAGTCAAATACCATGCTCTGACTCCACTGCTGCAAGACGAACCGAAATTATTGCTGATGATTTGCTCGAACAGCTTAACTCTGCTATAAAAAAGGCCCAATTCATTTCATTGGCTGTGGATGAATCCACAGACAGCACAGACAATGCACAACTCATTGTCTTTGTCAGGTTTTTCGATGAAGAAAAGGGAGAATTTTATGAAGATGTCTTGGGTCTTACAAACCTCCATGGACACACAAGGGGCGACAACATTTATAAAGCAGTAACACAAATGCTTAAAGACAGAGGGATAGACCTGAAGCATGTTGTTTCTATTGCTACTGATGGCGCGCCGTGTATGATTGGGAGAGAGAGGGGATTGGTGCCACGCTTGAGATCTCACCACCCTGACCTCATGGCATACCACTGCATAATTCACCAGATGGTTTTGTGTGCCAGCCTTGGAGAAAGGTACTCACAGGTAATGACAACAGTCATGAAACTTGTGAACTATCTGAGAGCATCCTCTGCTCTTCAACACCGTTTGTTGCGCTCATTTCTAATAGAGGTGAATGCAACGTTTGATGATTTGCTGCTTCACAACAATGTCCGGTGGCTTAGTAAAGGCAAGGTACTGGAGCGGTGTTGGGCACTGCGGAAAGAGCTGAAGACATTCTTGCTGGATCAGAAGAGTGCAAAAGCCAAACCATTTGTGGATTTCATGAAGAATGAAGAAGAAATGGAAATGTTTGCTTTTCTAACTGACATAACATCCCATCTCAATGACCTTAATATGAAGCTCCAGGGCAAAAACAGCACAGTGTGTGAACTCATGTCAGCCGTCCGTGCTTTCCAGAGGAAGCTGGAGGTGTTCAAATCCGACTTGCAGCAGAACCTGCTTCATTTCCCAAGACTTTTGGACCAGACTGCTGGAAAACTTCATCACAATTTTGTAGAATTCCTGGAAAAGCTGATAAAAAATTTTCAAACTCGCTTTGAAGAGTTCCCTCTTGGAAAACAAGTCTTGTTGTGTATTGAAAACCCATTTCTTGTCAAAAGTATTGCAGAATTCTCAACTGAAGCCATGAAAGTTTTCCCATGGGCCAATGCTGCTACTCTGCAAACAGAGCTAATTGAGCTCCAAGAAAACCTTACATTGCAGGAATCTCACTGTGACCCTGTCACCTTCTGGACAAAGATGGTTACTGCAGCAGGTGTTCCTCTTCTGCAGAAAATGGCCTTTCAAATTCTCACTATGTTTCCCTCAACATACTGCTGTGAATCTGCCTTTTCAACCATGAACATGGTGAAAAACTCATACCGCAGCACACTCACCAATGAACACTTACATCAGTGTCTCCGTCTGGCCCTTACACCTTTTAAGCCCAAGTTTAAACAGCTGGTGGCACAAAGAAGGTGTCACCTTTCACACTAAAATGTATACCATATTTTTGTGTATAGTTCTAAAGTTTTGAGGAATGCGTTTTTGTTGTTGGAAATCTCTTTTTGGAATTACTTTTCCGGACCTCGGACCGATCAAAAATTGGGTAAGTGGACCTTTTACGTTTCTATTTTGAGTACCCCTGCCCTATTCCATCCTCCCTGCTCAAAAATCAATTTAATATATGGTGTCCGTTTGGACACGTATCAGATATAAACTGATAAGAACAGATTTTTTTCTTTCGAAAGTTTTATTGTCACAAAAATCCACATAAATCACAGACAGTTATAAACTTAAAAAATCATTAAAAACATGGTTTTGCTGAATGATTAAGATAAGTTAATTAAAAACTGCTGTAAAACAGACAATAAATACAAATTTCGAAAACATTTTTTTCTAAAACAAAATCTATATGTTGATCTTAAAACACAATTACATCCTAAAAGTTGTCTCTCTCGTCCAGGATAGGAGGCAAGTCCAATTTCTGCACATCACACCCACTCTCCGGAACAGTGGATGCCCAGCTTGTTTGCGTGCCCAGCGGAGATCCGCACACCTGTAGCCCACAGGCCCGCTGTCCCCTGTAGCCGCAAGTGGTGAGGGGAGCATTATGGCGGGCAACCAGCGCGTGGCGGCCGGTCTTTGCTCACGGGCCGGGCCCCCTCGTCCGAGGGTGTGGTCCCCCTGCAGCCTTGATTTCACCATCCTTGTTGTGGCTGGAGGGGGACCATCACTCGCGTCCCCGCCAGCGGGTCCCTTGCAGCCCAGACGACGTCTCAGTTGGTTTTTAAGGGTGGGCCGGAGCGAGGCTAGAATGACCCTTCAGTCCATGGCGGTCAAGCTCCAGCCCACCCCTAGGACGGTGGTATCTCTGTCCATCTGGGCCACCCAGGACCAGGCTGGCAGGCTCGGGAATTGCAGGGGGCCCCTCGTGGCGCATGGCTACCGTGCGTCGCCGCACTCCCGGAGCACGTCCCCTGCTGACTCTTGTTGCCTTCCCCAGGAGTTTGGGGGGGGGGGGGGGGGTCCGTGGCCATGCCCCGGGAGCACCTAATCGCCCTGGTCGGGAAGACCTCATGAGTCGCGCTGCGTGTGGGGGCTCTCTGACTGTTCCAGAGAGTCGGGCGTGATGCGGCGCTCCACTCTTGCATTCAGCCTCACTGTCCTGGACAAGAGAGACAACGGACTTGTGATAAGTAAGAGGGTTAAAATCCATTAAAACCATGTTATGAATGCATGCCCAATCTGTGCTCCCTTCTGAACCCCACACTTCTCACATGGATGGTTGTGGGAAGGTGGGTTTCGTGAGCAGTGCTGGAAAGCTCTTGATTAAAAACACCTGTTGAAACACAAAATGGGTAATTAGCAATCAGGCAAGGAGATGGACAGCATTCGGTTAAAACCATGGTTAAAATGACATGAGATCTTGTGACACGTTCCCTTTTCTTTTCACTGTGTGCGGATCAGGAGGGATCGTGTCCTTCACTTAGGATTCACGGAGTTTTTCTCTCGTTTGTCCTTCGGTGAAGATGTTCTCGGCTCTATGTGCAAAAAAGAGACCTTTTTTGGGCTTCAAGCGGCCACACCCGCTCCTGGTCTTCCACTAGGGAACTACCAGTGCGCTGTGTGGCCCTTTTCTTCTCGTCCGCACTGGACAGAGGAGAGCCTGCAGGCCTTTTTTGTACTTGAGCGCTTGGAGCGACACAACGATGTCGCTCCCGCTGGGAACACTTACTTCAGAGACCGTTTCCATCGTCATTTCTTTTGAACCTTCCGTGCCTTCTTTGGCCTCGTCCTCCTCCACCTGTGCCACTGACTCCGCCCCTATGGCTGCCCCACCCTCCGATACCTGACCAGTCCCTGAGGCCTGTGGGACGTTTGAATTTCCCGCCAAAACCTCAGGGACCGCCTCCTCCTGAAGGGCAGCCATTTTCTTAGCTTTCAGTTGGTTGGCAAACGATTTAGGGCAATCTCTGAAGAGATGGTCACATTCACCACAGAGATTGCACTTCCTGCCATTGGTGCGTTCCTCGAACACATGCCCAATTTCTCTACACTTCTTACAGAAGACTTCCTGACACGCTTCAGCGAGATGCCCATGTTGTCCACATTTCCGGCACAACTTGGCATCCCTTGTAGTAGTAATGTGGCCTCGTTGGTTCTCACCCAACACGATCATAGAGGGTATCGGAGTCAGACCCTGGAATGCGCTTGGATCTGCCCACTGTTTTATGGGCACTCTCCAAGCGCAATTCCAGATCCCATCCTCGTCACAACACCTTGACCGGCTGTTGCCGAACCTGGCAATATCTAGCCACCCACCGCTATGTCCTTCTCCAGTCACAGTCTCATTAAACATCTTGACAATCACCACTTTTTGTGAATTGTCAGTCAGTTTTCCACTGCAAACATGGAGAACTTGGCCACTTGGCCTTAAACATTTCAAAACGTGTCCGAAGTCTTTGCAAGAGTGCTTGAGGACTTAAAACTCAAGTCAAATCCGAGGTTGGGGCAGAGTCAGCAGCAAAGTTGCTTCTGGATGAGTCCCCTGGAGAAGTCCAACCTGGACATCCACCAAGGGGACCCATCCTCCTTCTTTTGGAAATAAAACCGCACGCTGTGGTGCCTCTCCTCATGCCGGCACGAGCAGCCGACATGGTGGAGACACCACCAGCCGTTAAAACAGACAACTACTAAAATAAAAGCCAATAACTACATAAAAAGACAATAAATAACTAAGAAAAGGGATCTTACCTTTTACTTAAAACCGCAAAAGACCTGAGAAGATAAAAGCACAAAAATGCAAAAATGTACTTCCTGTGGATGCTGTTTCAAGCTAACCAGAAGCTTGAACAATTATCCACAAGGGGCGATCGCTAGCTCCACCTGGTGGCCAAGACACTGTGATCTTAGCCAAAAGGCCGAGAAGCGATAACGCCAACCGATTCGGAAAGCCCACCGCTTCCGGGAAAACAGTCAAGTCAATGACGGTAGCGATTTGTTGTCGTTTCTAAATCAATTTACTCTCCACTAGTGTAAGTGGAAACACACACAGACTGACCGCTGCTTGGGACTTTAATTGTTAAATGCGTAAATTGCTTTAACAAAAATTTATCCAGAAAAAAAAATAAAAAAAAAAAACCTAAAAATAAGTAACTCAAAAAGTAACACAAGCTAAGTCTTGCAAATAAAAAGCATAATAGCTTTATGCTATTAGTTTTTGTTGGCAAACATTATATTGAAACCACACCCCTCCCTACAATTTGCACAACTGTTATACGTAATTACATGTATATCGATTCTGACATTTCTGCTGCCCACAAAATAGTTGTCTCAAACTATACTTGCCGTAAAAATACTAAAATATATTATAATGTCTATTTGATTATTCTGTACTCCAATTACAAAATATACAGTACGTGGAAAGCCAAAAGGTAGTAGTAGCGTAGAGAAATGTATTGCTCATTGTTGGGACAAATAAAGGTGTCTTCTTATTGCTTTCTTCTTCTTCTTCTTCGTCTTCTTCTGTCGTTCGTCGAGTCGTCGTCTTCTTTGTCTTCTTCTGCTTCTTAGTTTTCTTCTTTCTTGTTTCCCTTTTTGTTATTTATGTTTATGTTATATTCTTTATGTTAAATGTATTCTTGTCCTACTTATTTAGTCTGCTGTTGTGACGTGCAATTTCCCCGCTGTGGGACAATTTAAACGATTTCTCAAATCAATTCAATTCATTCTAATTCAGGTAGTTTTGTAACACTAGATGGCGCCATTTATTAACACACTGCGCAAACCATGATCAGGTATAGTAGCGCAATCTTTCTTTTTATTTGATCTTTACATTCCATTGCCAACAACAAACACGGAACATCCACAAACCTCCGTATTGAAATGATTTATGTGTGTATTCGCATACATGAATAGACACCTTTACATCATGGAAGTGCTGTACAGTGAAACGCATCGAGAGTGACGTCATCATAACCATGTGCACTTTTTTTGTGTGCCGAAACTTAAAACAAACGACAAAATACTGTAAATCCGTCCATGTTTGAAACACGTGTTCGTATTAAAACAAACCGAGCGGATAAAGCAGGGGGTGTGAGACTGAAGAGTGGCCATCAGCAGCGTGGCAGAGCTGTACAGCATGAAGCCGGGCGGATCGCTGCTGATGTGGCTGTTGATCCCGGGACTCGCGCGGGACACCCTCGTGTACACACCGGGGATCTTGGGCCGTGCACACTCAAACCCGAAGCTCACTATCCCCGACTGGATCCAGCGGGTGCTGTTGACCACCATCGGCCCACCGGAGTCGCCCTGGAGAGAGAACCGTGTGTTCTGAAAATTCTTCCTACAGCTCAGGTGTCTGAAATCTTTCCTACAGCTCAGGTGTTCTGAAAAATCTTCCTACAGCTCAGGTGTTCTAAATTCTTCCTACCAGCTCAGGTGTTCTGAAAATTCTTCCTACAGCTCAGGTGTTCTGAAATTCTTCCTACAGCTCAGGTGTTCTGAAAATCTGAAAATTCATCCTACAGCCCTCAGGTGTTCTGAAAATTCTTCTCTACAGCTCAGGTGTTCTGAAAAGTTCCTACAGCTCAGGTGTTCTGAAAATTCTTCCTACAGCTCAGGTGTTGTGAAAAATCTTCCTAAAGCTCAGGTTTGTATGAAATTTCTAATTCTTCCTACAGCTCCTGTTCTGAAAATTTCTTCCTACAGCTCAGGTGTTGTGAAAAATCTTCCTACAGCTCAGGTGTTCTGAAAATGCTTCCTACAGCTCAGATGTTCTAAAATTCTTCCTACAGCTCAGGTGTTCTTGAAAATCTGAAAATTCATCTTACAGCTCAGGTGTTCTGAAAATTCTTCCTACAGCTCAGGTGTTCTGAAAATTCATCCTACAGCTCAGGTGTTCTGAAAATTCTTCCTACAGCTCAGGTGTTCTGAAAATTCTGAAAATCTGAAAAATCATCTACAGCTCAGGTGTTCTGAAAATTCTTCCTACAGCTCAGGTGTTCTGAAAATTCTTCCTACAGCTCAGGTGTTCTGAAATTCTTCCTACACTCAGGTGTGAAAATTCCTTCCTAAAGCTCTACAGTGTGTTCTGAAAAATGTTCCTACAGCTCAGGAGATCTGAAAAAATCTTCCTTTAGCTCAGGTGGTCTGAAAATTTTACCTACAGCTCAGGAGATCTGAAAATTCTTCCTCCAGCTCAGGTGTCCTGAAAATTCTTCCTACAGTCATTGGTGTTCTGAAAATTCTTCCTACAGCTCAGGTTTCTGAAAAATCTTCCTACAGCTCAGGTGTTCTAAAAATTCTTCCTACAGCTCAGGTGTTCTGAAAATTCTGAAATCTGAAAAATTCATCCTACAGCTCAGGTGTTCTGAAAATTCCTTACCTAGCCTCGGTTTCTGAAAATTCTTCCTACAGCTCAGGTGTTCTGAAAATTCTTCCTACAGCTCAGGTGTTCTGAAAATTCTGAAAATCTGAAAATTCTTCCTACAGCTCAGGTGTTCTGAAAATTCTCCTACACCTCAGGTGTTGTGAAAAATCTTCCTACAGCTCAGGTGTCTGAAATGCTTCCTACAGCTCAGGAGATCTGAAAAATCTCCCTACAGCTCAGGTGTTCTGAAAATTCTTCCTCCAGCTCAGGTGTCCTGAAAATTTCTTCCTCAGCTCAGGTGTTCTGAAAATTCTTCCTACAGCTCAGGTGTCTCTGAAAAAATTCTTCCTACAGCCAGGTGTTCTAAAAATTCTTCCTACAGCTCAGGTGTTCTGAAAATTAGGAAAATCTGAAAATTCATCCTACAGCTCAGGTGTTCTGAAAATTCTTCCTACAGCTCAGTGTTCGTGTTAAAATTCTTCCTACAGCTCAGGTGTTTCTGAAATTCTTCCTACAGCTCAGGTGTGTTTCTAAAAAATCTTCCTACAGCTCAGGGTTCTGAAAATGCTTCCTACAGCTCAGATGTTTCTAAAAATTCTTCCTACAGCTCAGGGTTCTGAAATTCTTTGAAAATTTTCATCTTACAGCTCAGGTGTTCTGAAAATTCTTCCTACAGCTCAGGTGTTCTGAACATTATCCTACAGCTCAGGTGTTCTGAACAATTCTTCCTACAGCTCAGTCTCTACTCTGTTCTGAAAATTCTGAAATCTCTGAAAATTCCCTACAGCTCAGGTGTTCTGAAAATTCTTCCTACAGCTCAGGTGTTCTGAAAATTCTGAAAATCTGAAAATTCATCCTACAGCTCAGGTGTTTGAAAATTCTTCCTACAGCTCAGGTGTTCTGAAAATTCTTCCTACAGCTCCGGTGTTCTGAAAATTGTTCTTCCTACAGCAGCTCGGTGTTGTGAAAAATCTCCTACTCCAGCTCAGGTGTTCTGAAAAATGTTCCTACAGCTCAGATGTTCTAAAAATTCTTCCTACAGCTCAGGTGTTCTGAAAATCTGAAAAATTCATCTACAGCTCAGGTGTTCTGAAAATTCTTCCTACAGCTCAGGTGTTCTGAAAACTTCATCCTACAGCTCAGGTGTTCTGAATTCTTCCTACAGCTCAGGTGTTCTGAAAATTCTGAAAATCTGAAAATTCATCCTACAGCTCAGGTGTTCTGAAAATTCTTCCTACAGCTCAGGTGTTCTGAAAATTCTTCCTACAGCTCAGGTGTTCTGAAACTTCTTCTACACCTCAGGTGTTGTGAAAAATCTTCCTACAGCTCAGGTGTTCTGAAAATGCTTCCTACAGCTCAGGAGATCTGAAAATCTTCCTTTAGCTCAGGTGGTCTGAAAATTCTACTACAGCTCAGGAGATCTGAAACTTCTTTCCTCCAGCTCAGGTGTCTGAAAATTCTTCCTACAGCTCAGGTGTTCTGAAAATTCTTCCTACAGCTCAGGTGTTCTGAAAATTCTTCCTACAGCTCAGGTGTTCTAAAAATTCTTCCTACAGCTCAGGTGTTCTGAAAATTCTGAAATCTGAAAATTCATCCTACAGCTCAGGTGTTCTGGAAATTCTTCCTACAGCTCAGGTGTTCTGAAAATTCTTCCTACAGCTCAGGTGTTCTGAAAATTCTGAAAATCTGAAATTCTTCCTACAGCTCAGGTGTTCTGAAAATTCTTCCTCCAGCTCAGGTGTCCTGAAAATTTTCCTACAGCTCAGGTGTTCTGAAAATTTTCCTACAGCTCAGGTGTTCTGAAAATCTTCTACAGCTCAGGTGTCTCTAAAACTTCTTCCTACAGCTCAGGTGTTCTGAAATTCTTCTTACAGCTCAAATTTATATAGCAAAAAATCATTCAATCTGTCAAATTATGAAACAAATAAAAACACCTTTAAACAGCAAAGTAAAATCAATCATGACACAGGCCTGGAGAAAAACTAATGGAAAATAATAGGGGTGTCACGTGTCTCAGGCGGGAAGCTCGAGGGA
>CM051497.1:11577253-11596315 GCA_028031935.1 Paedocypris micromegethes
AAAAAAAAAAAAAAAAAAAAAAAAAAAAAAGCAAGAAAGAAAGCATGAACATTTCTTTGTCTGGGAAATCAGGGTCAGGTGGTTCCCGGCAGGAATTCTGGTTGGCTACGGAAGAGTTGCAGAATGTTGGCGTCCGTCCAGGAGGCTGTCTCGCGAGCAGCGCTGGAGATCTGCTTCAAACCTCATCTTCGCGCATATCTATAGTGCGGAGTTCATCTCCACGCCGGAGAGGAGTGAGGAAGAGAGGGGGAGGAGTGACGGGAACAGAGCGGGATCTACTGTAGTGTAGCCCAGCTCCTCCACACACTCCCCTTCACAAACATAAAGATGTCAGACGTGGTCCTTCAGTGAAAGCGGGAAAGTCAAACACGTGTTCTGTGGCTTTGGCCTCGCAGTCAGAGGAAGGAAATGTGTCAAGGCTGCTTTTTTATTTTTTGTTTTTTATGAAAAGCGGTTCCTGTTCTATTGTTGTGTCCGGTGCGGTGAGAGCGTTCAGAAAACGTGGCTGCTTGGACCGGAGTAAAGAACATGTGGAGATTTGCGCACCACCACAATGTGTCTATTCAGAGCGAGGGGGGGGGGGATTCCCAGGCTCCTGATGGAGAATTCCAGCTCTGCGTGAAGAATGCCAAACACCCATTTCTCTGGTATTTTATGACGCTTACTCACGAGACATCTGTGTGTGTCCTGCTAATTTGGCCGTATTTCTGGGATCTCTGACACTTTTGTGGCTGATCCTCAAACACAGCTTGGTGAGAGACCGGGAGAAGATGGGGGGTGGAGGAGCTGGCTTCTCATTGGTCAGTTCGCTTTAGTTACCAAGCAAAAACATATTATGTAACACTGCACTCATCACTGCAAAGAAAGCTGCTTCTACCTGTGATGGGACTTGCTGAGGCAAT
Organism: Paedocypris micromegethes; assembly: GCA_028031935.1. Classification (NCBI taxonomy): domain Eukaryota; kingdom Metazoa; phylum Chordata; class Actinopteri; order Cypriniformes; genus Paedocypris; species Paedocypris micromegethes. Next base: position 11,578,156 of record CM051497.1, read on the forward strand.
TGGAAAGCATGAAAGAGATATTGTTGTAAAAGAGAAATCTAGTTCAAAGTTCTTCAACCTTCTGCAAGAAGTATTCATTTTAAAATTCTTCTTCATAAATAAAGAGTTTTTATTTTACAATCAGCTGTAACTGAACAATTAAACTGCTTACTCAACAAAACATGAACAAAACTCATACCTCCGTTTCCATGATCTCAGCATCATTTTGCATACATTTCCCAAAAATTATGTATGACTCAAGATTCTAGCCTTGAGGCAGATTCTTTGTCTTTTCAAAACTCAAACCAGTTTCAGAAGAAACCACACAGTTTTGTCTACAATATTCGTTTAAAACATGAAAAGAATCACAGACGATATGTGCAAATTTGCATTAACTGTGCTTTGAAGTGTCTGTCATTGGTGTGTGAATGCTCCTGTCACATGTCAGTTGCATGAAGCCAGACAGATTGGACCATCGGAACCAATCCAAAAGATTAATTTATTTATCAGCTTGCCCGAACAATTCATGCTTTTTGCTTTATTGCTGCATTATTTTGCTTTGGTATAGTTGTCCGCTGATTTTCCACATACAAAATAAAAAGCTCAAACCATTGCTAATTGGCTATAAACTATCATTATTATTATTATTGACATACTATGTCACTACTTTCACAAAGTCACCCATTATGTTTTTATGTGACCTAAACCTTTATTAATTTAAAATGAGAAAAACAAATGTCACAGTTTCATAACTTTTCTGTCACATCTTCCACAATAAAAATTTGACTTTTTTATTAAATAATTAAATGATTAATATATAATTTGTTTTTAATTGTCACTATCAATTGTTATTTTTTATTGACAGAAAATGTCATTTGAAATGAATGTGATTGCCCAACAGAAGAAACAAAGTAGTATGACAAAAAGTGGCAAAATGCATAAAAATAATAACAAAAAGAACGCGGCAAAAAAAACAAGCACTAACTCTTGCTGCTGCAGAAGTGGAGATATTAAAAACTCAAGCCACATTCAATGAAACAATCCTCGTCATGTAAACTACAATTCAAGATACTCAAGCAGAAAATGTCTTCTAGTAGACTGGCTTAAATTCAGTCAGCGATACAACTAAAGGAAATAAATAAGGAACCATCAGTTCTGAGGTTGTATTGAAATACCTTACCACTTTCAACAACGTAAACAAATTAGCAAAAAAAAGAAAGAAACATTAGCATCATCAGCATCGTCGTAAACTCAACCGCGTACAGCCCACAAAAAGCTTCGGGAAAAAAATGGTATCTCCATGAAATGAAACCCTCAAGTCAAAAACACTTGGCTTTGCGGAGTTTTATCCTCGTGATTTCTGGCCATCACAGCCTGACTCCCTATCTCTTCCTCCGGGACTGTGGTGAGCAGTGGTACTCACCTCCAACTTCCACTTGGCCAGCAACTCCTCCCTGGTCCTCTTGCTAATGTAATAAGGGTCACCGGCTTGGAAGGTTACTCTGGGCATGGGTCTTTGGCGCAGACTGACTGCCCCACGAAGCCTCCCTCGAGCCCCCTGTTTCAAGGGACACAAATAAATAAATAAAAGAAAGGAAAAAATTTACGACTTTCTCTCTTTCTCTCATTGTGCTTATCTAGCGCTGAGATCCAAAAAGAAGGAAGTAGGCGTTTTATCAGTGGATCACTACAGGCTGGTGGGGGATTGGCTAACTTGGGCACGTATTGGTGCAGAGAGGGTTCAAGTGGTCGGACAGACAGTGAGCCCCTCTAAACATCACATCTGTGGAGATCAGGGAATCTCTGGAGGACCAAGTGTGTTTGATGCTTCAACATTAAGATACCATTTTTTTCCACGAGACTGCCATGTTACTGGGATGGGTGGTTTGAAAGAGACTGGTGTGGTGGTCAGAAATGTACAGAAGACTTACACACAACGACACACACACACACACAGGACTCACATCAGGACGCCAGTTTTACCTGGTTTTTTGCAGGGTCTCCACCCGCGTCCTCCTTGTGCTCCACGTCTAGAGGGAAACAGCCACAAGAAGAAGCAGTTACAGGAAATGCTTCCGATATCCTGGAGTTTTTTACAACATAAATCTACGCTGGAAGGTCTTTGTGACATTATTGTGCCTAGTAAAATGGATTGGCATCATTTCACTTTTCAAAAGCAAACAAGTTTCCGATTAGACTATGGAGTTGTGTTTCAACATTCTGTTAACGCGAGACATACATGCTGATTTTTAAGCACACCAAAAAGTATTTCAATGCATGTCGTAACATGAATGCATATGTATGTGAGAAATAAAACATAGTAGACTTGAATATGTACTGGAAATGCCTAGAATTTGAGTTGTAAATCATGGAATGATGCAACTTTCCCAGGCGGGTGATTGGTCCTGTCACATTTCAGTTGTATGCTGCATCCAATTGGATCAAATGGCTACTTTGGTTTTTATTTTTTCGTCAGCCAATCAGATTAGTTAGATTTACAAATATGTGCTAGTGCTACATTACACTGTTTGGTTATTATTGTCTTCTTATAGGCCGTACACAGAGTAAAAAGCCACGTATTTGCAGGTACCATTTTGTACAGTAACACAAAAATAATTTAGCATAGCTATTATTAGCATTCTGTAACTTCACATTACACTTAATAATTCAAACTTTAAAATATGCAGGTTTTAGATTTGTTGTTGTCTAGAAACCATTTCAAACACCTCAAAATATCAGATTCAGAAGGAACTGGTTTTCTAGGGCAGAACCACACGTCACTTCCTGCGCAAAGCAGTTCATCTAAAGTGCATTCCCCAGTGTCACAACAATTCCCCCCAAATTCCTCTAACGCCCTGACTCTTTTTTTTGCCCTTCCACTGATTTATACTCTTTAAGTCTCCGGGAACAAAAAGCTTTGTCTTGACTGGGTTCATCAGGCCAGGTCGAGGTCAGACAGAGGTTAAGATTAGCAGCGACCTGAAACATTAGCAAGGCCCTCAAAATGATTCATGCTTCAATGGAACGAAAAGACATTTTTTCCCTGTCATTTTGAGGCAAGCAGTTGTTAGAAAACAAGGAATTCTACTTGAACAAAAGTACACGCAGTATCGCAATACATCGTTATCAAAATACAGCTTTCTGAGGACTTGAATTCAAGTTGAAGGCCATTTAAAATGTTCTGAATGTAAAATTAAATTTTGCAATTTCACAGCCTAAATATACCGTGTCTATTATATTCTATGGATATTATATTAGATATTATATTCTTTGCCCCTTATTAGTGCTGTCCAAAGTGGCAGTTTACAACAAAGTGAAAATAAAAACTTGAGTCGCACTTGTCACCGTTTAAATTTTGTTCTATAATTATTTGTTCTGTAATATGTTTTTTCATTTTAAACAAATATTCTTAGATCCAAACTAGCCCCTTTTATTAATTACATTACTTAAGCTGTACATTTAAATGATGTTTTTACTAAGTACTCGGTATCGGCGAGTACTAAAATGAATCATTTAACGAAAAAGTGGCTTCTTTTCTCACTTTTTAGCAACTGGACCAATTTTAAAAGGCCACAGTTACTTTTCGAATCTGTTGTGGCCTGCAAAAATCCCAGAAAAGCCAAGTTTGACACCAGTTTACAAATTGTCGGGCACCATTGAACTCAACTAGACATAAAGTCCATGACCAAATTTTGGTTGAGTGGAGGAAGAGCTCGTCTTCCAGATCCACATCACACCACTTGAGTGTCGAGAGGCCGTGAGTAAAATCCAAGGGCTTGTTTTATTCAGAAGAACCATCCAGTGAAGTGCTGCAAACACCCGGCCAGAACAAAAAGGCCTCGACCCCCGAATCCTCTTTCGCATTTACAGCCTGTGCAAATTGTCTGGAGCTGCATCTTTTTGTTTTCCTCTTTCCTCCATCACTTGAGAGGAACAAGCGCCAGTCTGAGCGCTGAGGAACGGGCTCATTCCTCCGAGGCTGCCAAGGTCACCGGGTTTGTGAATGAGGTTGGCACGCAGAACCCATCGGGCCTCCAGCATGGCAGTTTGAGCGCATGCCAGCCATGCTCAAAGAATTCAGCTGGACCCGAAGCCCGTGTAGAACTTGTGAAGGGAAGACGCTGCTCTCGCTGATCCGCGTGTTTGCAGACGGCTAAACTAAATCAGTCGTATTGATCTCAGAAAGAAGCAAAGCGTTTGATGGGATTGAACTAATGACGGAAAACTGCTTAAAGGTGTGTTTATTGCTGAGAGATTAGAGTTGATCGGTTTTAGAAGTGTGTTAATGAGGTCTGGGAAAACAAGGTTGTGTAATGCGGCTTGGTTTTTGGCCTTTGATTAAAAGGCATCAGGTGCTTTGTGTGGGTTTCCATTTCTGGGGCACAGGGAACTAGAGCCAATCCCAACAACTCTTGGTCTGAAGGTGGGACACACCTTGTAGTAGTGGCCTACCAATGAAAGGGCTGGACACACACTAACACACACACACACACACCTAAGAACTATTTCGAGACTTAAATTCTACTCAACTTAGTTTCGGACCTCAAGAGGAAACCTCAGTCCCAGACGCAAACCCTTTTTGAACCTTTTTTCCTCTCGCTGTTAGGCTACACTGCTACTCACAGTCGGACCACCGTACCCTTCCCAAAATACTTAAGACCAAGCTGTTAGTTAAAGTACAAATGTACAACTATAACTTGAAAGTAGGGGTGGGCGATATGAGCTAAAATTCAAATCACGGTATTTCCTACTGTACAGACGGTATCGGTATTTTATCGCGGTATTGGGGGGGGCGCATATCATTTTAGTAGACCATATTAACATAATTGAGAGAGATGGGGAGAGAGAGAGACGGAGAGAGAGCGGGCAAGAGAGAGAGAGAGAGAGAGAGAGAGATGGAGAGAGAGTGGGCGAGAGAGAGATATGGAGAGAGAGAGAGCGAGCGGGCGAGAGAGAGAGAGAGAGAGCGCAAACGGCCGCCTACGGTAGCTTTCCAAACGAAAACAGACTTTGATCAAGATAAAACAAGCAGATTGTCTCGCGCGCGTCTTTAATACTAAAACTAAAACAGCCGCTCTCCTCTTAAAGAGACAGCGCACTAGAAAACGGAGCGGCACGCGTATGCGCATCACGTGTGTGATCTATTAATTCAGTCTGTTACACTGCTTTCTGTGTTCGATTAGCAATGTCCGTGCCGTCATTGATGGTTACAACTATCGAAACGAATGTATTATACTGTATTAAAGTGTTTATATACTTATATAAAAATCATTCATGAATTATCACGGTATCCACGGTATTGCAAAATCCATATCGTGGCACATCTCAATACCGCTATTCACGTTAATACCGCTACACCGCCCAGCGCTACTTGAAAGTCAACAGTCAAATCTTTACTTTTCTCCAATGAGTAATTGTGTAAACTTCATCAATCTCTGATCCGGGACAGCAAACTGATCCAGAAACAGTTTGTAGTGTAAGAGCTCCCAGCATGTGTGTGTCCATCTGAAACAGTTCCCGCTGAGAGAATGGCCACCACACAGACCTGCACCCAATCAGGGCCGAGTGACCACCTCCACTTACTGCTTCAGTCAAGGTCAAAGCCCGGCCCTGCAGCACGGACCCAGCCCAATCAAACAGAGGTCTGCTTAGCGACAACAGCACGGAAAAGACTTCAGGAAGAATTCAGTGTAAAAAAAAACAGAAAGAAAGAGAAAGTGAGTTTGTAGATATGGCCGTTTGTAGGGACTAGTGTTGTCCCGATACTGGGAATAGCAATTCGATACGATACTTGAAAAAAGTATCGATACTCGATACCGCAACAATTTTAGGGCCTTTATTTTCTTTTTTCGTTATGAAAAAAATACATAACAAGACTGGAACATGAAAATGTGTCTGAATGAGGAATCCCAAGAAAATAAAGTGCATGAATAAATAAAACTGCATTACATTAACATTTTTCAGAAGAAAAAAAAAAATCTCAACTTAAAAGCTTTTTTAGATTCGCGTATGTAAAAAAGACCGCGCGTATTAAGTTGTATTTCACTGCGTTAACGGGGCAAGACGGGACTTCATAACATACGTGTTAATAATGAAAACAGTTACTAACTTCCCGAAATTCGTTCTACACGTCTGTGTCTCGGTTCGCGAGGTGTTTGCGCGATTTAGTATCAGCGCTTGTACAATGATCTGCCGCCTCCATCGGCTTCGTGCGCATGCGCAAAGTTGAAGACCCGGAAGCGCAAATAGTATCGATACTTCACAGTATCACAGTATTGTATCGTTTCAGATTTCTCAGCATCGATACTTATCGAAATATCGATACTTTTCACAACACTAGTAGGGACCGTATTAAAATTGTGCTCTGCGTTTACCCATCCGGTGAAATCACACACACACACACACACACACAGTGAAGTGACACACACAAACCAGGAGCAGTGGGTAGCCTTAAGCCATGTAGGAGTCTGTGTCTTGGCCAAGAACACTCAATTGTGGAACCCACTAGACCGGGACTCGAACCTGCAATGCTTTGGTAGCAAGTCTAACTCGATGGACCACCACCATGAAAAATTGCAGTTTTGTTTTGCAATCCTGCAGAATTTGTCATTTGATCAAAAAATGTATAAAATTACAGATAAATGTGTGTAAAAAATACAATTATAATGATCTAATCAAACTAGTTCTCAGTCCATTAATACAATCTTGAACATATTTATTTGATGTGATAGTGAAGATATAGGCTTTACGCTAATTGTCTCTGTCAATCCGAAGAGTATAACTGTTGAGCAACTGGACAAAGTGACTCAGACATAGTTGTTTATTACCTAAAACAAGAAACACTATGTTAACCCTATACATCATATTCAGGCATAAATCATTATTGACACAAAAACGGGTCAGCTACCATAAAGCTCTCAGTAAATGAAAAGTGCACAGAACAATTAACCGATATAGCTGGAGTAAGAGCGCTAGAAAAAATAACAGGAACCGAAGAAGGATGGGAGCAGGCGACCATGTGAAATTTGAGAAAAAACAGTGTGAATCTTTAAAGCAGTAAGGCCGTACTGTCTAGTCATGTGTCTGGTGCGCGTTTTGTCATCAGTATTCCGCACATTATTAATACAATAATACTTAAACATGCAGAAAATTTGACATTTTGCACCTGGTTTAAGGAAAATATGTGTAAGGATGAACAATATTCAAGACGGGAAGCATTTCTGAAGCAAGTTGAAATACAGGTAAGTAAAAATATCTTTACAGGTGTTCAGTCTATGATCCTTATTTTCTGTAGAATTATGTTGTTGTGGATAAATCAGGTGTTTTTTGTAAATTAAAATGTTTCAAAATTTGAAAAATTTTAAAATAAACAAAACGGTATGTGCTTTGTTTCATATACACATTGTGTATCTAACATAATCAATGTAACATAATATATATATATAAAATTGTCCCTCAATAGATAGAGGGAGCAAAAATGCAACAAAAAATGAAATCCAACAGGCACTGATTACTGGTGGCTTGTGAGGATATATGTTTTTTTTTTTAATGATGAAATAATTGCTGGCTGGCAGGCTGGTTTTTGTGTGGGAAAACTAAATCTGTGTAAAGAACTGCTGGAAAAAGAACCACGCTGAGTCTTTCTTGTACAGTGTAGGAGTGTCTGTCTTTTTTCAGTTAATCGTCTTTTAAAAACTGTAATTACTCGGATTTACAAACAATCCCGTGCTTTTAATAGCAATCATTTGTTTTCTGTGTCAGTGCGTGACAGACGGCAGAACATTACAAACTCCTGCGCCGCTCGACGAAACCTTGCTATTTTTTATCGTAATGATGAAACGTACTTGGCGTCCGGCCTGCTTTTCCTCAAAAACTAGACAGCTGGAAAACACGATAGCAGAGAAGCAGGGGCTGACTTACATTTTGTCGGCCGCTCCAATTTCCGTCTCCCACGTTTCTTGCAAGGCAGAATTGGCAGTGTGTCCTCCTCATACTTCTGGGGGTGTGGCCTGTCCTGTATCACATCTAATCCGTTTTCCAGGGATGTACTCTGCTTCGTATCGGTGGCGGACTCGGCATGATTTCCGGATTGGCAACGTAGTCCGTTATCTGTGAGGTTTGGACTTTCACAGGACTTCTCCTCAGAATTCTTGACGTCTCCGTTCTGTGGAGAACGGTGCTCCGCCTCCTTGTGCTGTTTAGCCACTCCCACCACTTGATTTACTGCTCCGAAATTCTCAACCTGTAGCAGAAAATGATAGTGGAGATTAAGTTAAAGTCTACCATAAACAGAGCCGCTAGTCGAATTTGCTAAATTATTTTTGCTCATTTATTTATCACGCCGGTGGGCCATGGTGAGGCTTAACCACTTAATTTGCATATTTATGCTAATTATGCTAATTAACTCCTTGAATACAGTACCTTGCTTGAAAGCTTAGACCCTTGAGATCAAGACCCAATAAAGAAATTTAGGATGCAAGTAACACATCAACTGCAAACACCATTTTTTGGAATTTTTGGTTGCTTAGTTACATGGAAGTTGCCATGGTTTCCACCCGAATATCCCTTGCATAACGGTGTAATCCTGATGTTTAAGTGTTTTGAACCAAATTTGGTAATTGCCTTGAAAAAGTTATGACACTCCTCGTGCATCAATAATTTCACCACATACAATGTTAAAAACATATAATACAAAAACAATTGAGAACAATGTGGAATAAATGTTTTTAAAATGTGTGTCTATGTTTCTTTTCTTCGATAACAGATTATTCCTCGATTTCTTGAAAACTAGAAGTTACTATCTTTCTAACGATATGCAACAATAAAGACGTTTTAATTATTTGATTAAAGGCAAAATATAAAAATCACAAAACATGGTCCTATTGCGAATGACTAATAATGCTTGCTTGTTATTAGTCAAGCATTGACTAACACTGTTCATCATTTGGGACCTGTTCATTATACGTACGTATATATGTTTCGATTTATAAATATCATAATGACATTTTCATTTTATGCTAGTATATTCCACTTTTTTTGGCAAACACTGGTCACAACGCTGGAAAAGTTGTTTTTTGGGGACATAATGACCCAATACTGTGAACTGGAGTGAGTTTTGGGGGCTATTTTTGAGAAGAGTGCTTTCTATCCAACTATACTCAACTTACGTCAATAATTCACAGCTTCAAGTTGAGCAGCCATCACCAACTTTGCCATTAAAATCTCTCTTTTAATGAGTAAATTACAGTTAATAAACTAGAAATTATAAGACTCCCTCCAGACTTTATTCAAATTGCCTTTAGTTAGTTTCCTTACATAAGCTTTCAGGACCAACACCAAACAGTCAAAAAATGAAACCAAATTACGACCAAACGCTTCCAGTGTACAGTGAAAACACTTCCAGCCAGCGTATAATAAGCGTCTTTCGCATCCTACTAAAAGGCCATTTCCGATGTCCTTGACATCTAAGATGAACCATCTAATCTGATTTGAGAAAGATGGAAGCTCTCCACATGCACATTAGATTTAATGTGAGGAACATGCGGGAACATCACACAAATACACAAAACAACACTACATGCTATCCAATGAGACGGCAATTATTTGAAACATGATTAAATGTACTGAACATTTGATGTAAAAACAAAAGTCACATATATATTTGTAATATAAAAAAGTACTTCTACATGTATTCACTAATTGTGCTTTACTAAGATCTTGGGTAAAAAAAAAAAAAAAAGCAAGTAAAGTCTAAATTTATATAAGGATGGTTGTTTAAATCTTCTGCACTGCATTTTCTGCAAACGTTGCAGTCATTTTTTAACCAGCATCTTCTCACTATAATTGTTCACGAATGAATAACTGCCGCACTATCTGACGCAATACTTCACAGCTCAGCGGAGTGGAACAATATTAACCAAAGGATCTATTAAAAATCTACACGTCCTCCAGAGCCCGTCAATGATCACCAGGCCTGACTTGCACGACTCCTCATCTCCCAGCGACTGTTTAGCTTGTGTGAGGAAGGCCAGAGAAAGTGAGGCAGACACGGAGCCTGCGGAGAGCTGAAGCTGGCATTTCTCTTCCTGCCTCGCTGCCTCGGGATGTCAAAGCTATTTGGTTGAGGGAGAAATCAAACACAAATCTGACATTTAAAGCAAGCAAGGAAGAGTAAAGAAACGCCCCAGAAGAACAGCAGAGGGATTGTTTAATCTGGGGTTACTCGGTGATGGGCAAAGCCTCCGCGTCATGTGAACGATAAAAGGAGATTAAAAACAGGGAAGGCATTATTCTTTGCCATAACCGTGATGATCTTACTGGTGGTAAGTAAGATCGTGGAAAACCGTGGATCCGAGTTCAATGTTCTGATTTTGTCTTCTGACTCAGTTTTAAATGGAACTGGGAGAGCGGCATCCACTGATCAGGGAGGAGATGGATGGCCAATTGTGGAATACATTTTTCACCACATTCTTTCAGTAAATCTCACTCTTTCAGTTCCCCAACCTTTATTTCTTTGCGGACCGGTCAACGTTTGACAATTTCAGGACATAACCACACACACACTCTTACTCACACCTATGGTAAATTGTAAAATATGTTACTAAATTATAACAATGCATTATAATTAATACTTTAAGTTATTGTTTTTTTTTTATGTAAAATGTATTAAATATTAATATGTATTAATCTATAATTGCATTAGTTATCTGACCATGAATGAAATTTGGGATGTGTTGCATTTAGTTTAATTATTTAAAATGTATTTAAAATTTTTGAATTATTTCAGTTAGACTGTAAATCATGTCATTTTTCAAATACTGAATCATATCTGTAATAGAAACTTTATCGTGCACTGTTTTTTCAAGAACATGACTGCACTTAAAACACAGACTTACAACTAATTTAACTTTACAACTCATCTACAATTTAGAAAAACAGAAGACCTACAGTATGCAAATCTAATTCTATAGGAAACATATACCGATTACAACCCCACAAATTCCTCCTATAATTCCCTCCTTTAATTCCTCCTATATTCACACACTTATTTCAGTGATGTTAATCCATTTGTAAGACAATAGATATTGTCCCCCAATGTATAAGAGGTATAAGAGCACGTCAATGATTTTTTTTTTTTTTCCTCCTTTTGAGTGAAAGAGAAATGTTTTCACATCAATATTGAATAAACTTGCACAAAAATGCTCAACCCTTCATGCTCACAGGTTCTTGTCACTTTATACTACTTGTGTAATATGCATAGTTAGATAAACCTACTGTATTTTGTACGTATGCCTTATTTTTAGATTGTTCTCATGTATATTCTATTTATCCAGAATGTAAAATTTTATGAGCTCAGTTTGATTGTTCCTACCTTCCTTTGTACCAAACGGAGTAGCGTTCCAAATTTTAATGTAACTCATTCTAACTACAATGATAATAAAGGCATTCTATTCATTTAGCATTTTATTGCATTCTATTCTATTCTAAAGTATTTTATTCTAGGATAACCGGGTCATGTAGCCCTTTGTTCCTATTCAAACAGATTGAAAACTCCCCAGTACTTGTAAAAAAAAAAGGCACAAAAAGCACTATGAGCTTCAGAGAAGAGCTTCTTGACCTGGAAACAGAGCCAAACGATACCGACAATGCAGATGTAAGGAAATACCGACAAAGTGGCAGCTGAGTGTAAAAATAGTCCTACAAAAATAGTGGCGTGCAAAGCTGCTGCCCGTCTAGAATAGAGGACATTTCACAACAAATATGTCGTCTCGTTCTTACTTCTGAAGCATCAACCTGTCCAGACAACCTGCAGATGTTTCATCTGGGTCGCTCCAACAGAATTCTCCACCCAGCCTTCCAACAATATTCCATCTGTCTTCTGAGAAGTAATGCTTCACAGAGTGAGACATGGCTCTGCGTACTACAGGACCGCAAAGTCCTGATGAAGGAAGGGGAAGGTTTGTCCTGACACGCCTCCCCTCCATTAATAATGCACAAACAGATTGTTTCAAAAACTGCGAGATGGTCAGGAATAACAAGAAAGGTCACCGAGTTCAAGGCTAGGTCGAGGAAGTTTAATTGTTCTCTTTATAGTTTTCTCCCAAAAAAAAAAAACAAATTCATGTGTGAAGAGGGCTGGCGAGTGAGTGAGTGAGTGGGTGAGTGAGTGAGTGAGTGAGTGGGTGAGTGAGTGAGTGGGTGAGTGAGTGAGTGAGTGAGTGAGTGAATGATTGAGTGGGTGAGTGAGTGAATGATTGAGTGAGTGGGTGAGTGATGATGGTGGGTGAGTGGTGAGTGTGATTGAGTGGTGGGTGAGTGTGAGTGAGTGGGTGGTGAGTGAGTGAGTGGTGGGGGTGAGTGAGTGAGTGAGTGAGTGGTGGGTGTGTGAGTGGTGAGTGGGTGGTGGTGGTGAGTGAGTGAGTGAGTGGTGAGTGGGTGAGTGGCAGGTGAGTGAGTGAGTGAGTGGTGGTGATGATTGGTGAGTGAGTGGTGAGTGATGATTGCGTGAGTGATGAGTGGTGAGTGAATGTTGATTGAGTAGTGAGTGGTGAGTGAGTGAGTGGTGGTGAGTGGTGAGTGAGTGGGTGAGTGAGTTGAGTGAGTGAGTGAGTGAGTGCGTGAGTGATGTTGAGTGAGTGAGTGGTGGTGGTGCGTGATGTTGAGTGAGTGGTGGTGGTGAGTGATGTGAGTGTGGTGAGGTGATGTTGAGTGAGGTGGTGAGTGGGTGAGTGCGTGGGTGAGTGATTGTTCTTCTTATATTTAATGCTGCTGTTAAATTTCAATTCATTTAAAGTGGTTTTAAGCGTTTTCACTCTCTTTAGTAGAACCCACATTACCCTTTACTCTTTTACTAATAATATAATAATAATAATAATAATAATAAATAATATAATAATATATATAATACATAATAGTCCCAGCTGGGACCTCACTGGGCGGAGTTTGTGTTTGTGGGCGGGACGTCCAACCTTTCGGACAGGAGAGCAAAGCGAAGTCATCTGGTCAGCAACCACGGGGTCCAACTTGGGTGTTCGTTCTTGGAAAAAAGAAAAACAACAATTTTATTACGGCTGATTTAGGCCAACCAACAAAAAGAGCTATTTTATTTATATTGTGAAGATTGTCATTTTACATGTTTTAGATTAAGTTAATCATTAGTCAAATCTGATGAATAAACAAACTGTTTTCAAATAAAGTTTTGTAGTATTAACAAAAAAGCAAAACCTCACATTGCATGACCCTATACACTTATTTTTGTATTATTGTTATTATTATTGCTAGTAGTAGTGTAGTAGTAGTAGTAGTGGTGGTGGTGGTGGTGGTGGTGGTGGTGGTGGTAGTGGTTTAATTTAAAATAACTACTGTATTTTTATATTGTTATTGCATACTTGTTTTATATTATATGACTTTATTTTCCTGAATAGTCATTATAAACACGATCATGTATGCGTAGTTTATGCATGTGTGTGTGTGTGTGTGTGTGTGTGTGTGGTGTGTGTGTGTGTGTGTGTGTGTGTGTGTGTGTGTGGTGTGTGGGTGGATAATTAGAGTAAAGATGATATGTGCTGGATAAAATGGGGACCTGCAGCCACTTGTGTGTATATATGTGGGAACCTACAGGCTCAACTTTGTATATACTGTAATGTATACATATGACCTTTCAAAGTTACATATTAATCCTCTTTATTAATTATCTTATATATAAACACTTGAGATTATGTTTTTGTTTCTGCATGAGCTTTTAAACGTATAAACATATGAATCATATCATAGAGCAGGGGTACTCAATAGGCGGACTCCGGTCCGCATCCGGACCCAGACGCGATTACTTTTGGACCGACGGCAAAACCACATGCTACTCTTGTGATCAAAATCCAAAGGCGTTTTCAGTGGTCAAGCAATTTTTATTCTGCATTGTTCATTCACACACAGGCACCAACGCAAACGAATATATGTATAAATGTATATAATTTATCTTGAATTATTGTGCTCGTTTTAGCTGCGGGATTTGTCCAATCACAGCCGCTGTAAGAGCAACGTGACAACTACGTCATCTGTTTGCGCTCTGGCGGCTTTCAGTTACTTTAGAACACGGCCGCGGCGCGCAGTCGCTCAGGTCTTCACTGGGTAGCCAGGCGAACGGGCGCTCTGTCGTTTGCGTAAATCGAGAGATTTTTTTAACCTTAAAGAATATGGCGAGCTCAAAGCTGGCCGTCGATTCGAAAAGAAAAGTTGACTTTGAAAACTGCGAGTTTAAGAGCGAGTGGACAGAATAATATTCATCCGCGCGAAGCAGAAAACCAATGTGTTTAATCTGCAACGAGTCGGTCGCGATCGTCAAAAGTGATCGTGAAATGCCATTTATTAATCCAAGCACGCACAATTTGAACAAATTACCCTCCACACACACACACACACACACACACACACACACACACACACAGGCAACGAACGTCTCACATGTGTTCTGGGACAACACAAGACACCTTTCTCTAATGCTGAAATAGTCAATGAGTGTGTGAGTGAAGTGGTGACTGCTCTGTTTGAAGGGACTCAAAAGGATAATTCACAATTTATGATCTTTCTCAGATTGTTTGATGAAGAAAAGGGAGGTGAACAATATTGTGTCAAATTTATGAAGATGTTTTGGGTCTTACAAACCTCACACAAGGAGGGATTATATTTATGAAGTAGTGACACAGATTCTTAGAGATCGAGAGATTGACCTGAAGCATGTTATTTCTATACGGATGACGTGCCATTCACATATCGATTCATATTTGCAACTTGACCGATATTTTTCCGGACCTCAGACTGAACAGAAATTTCGTAAGTGGACCCTTCAAGTTTATAATTGAGGACCCCTGTCATAGAGCTTGGTGATTTAAAGCTTTGCTACATTTACTTTACTTTGCTAAAAATCCTTTAAGTTTTGCATCATATATAAATGAAAATTGTTAGCACAATCTATACCATCATTTCCCACAACCATAACGCAAGTGTCTATTCAAAAGTGCATCAACATTCAAGCGCAAGTTGACAGAGATAAACACTGTGTGTGAACTCAGGGACACTGTCCGTATCTTTGCTCTATTTCTGCCGGCAGCCGGTTATTTAAGGCAAGAGTTGTTGCCAGGCAACAGGACTGCGAGCCTTGCATGGGTCCACGGGAGCTGAGGCGGGGAAGAACGAATTCCCCTGTAAATCAAAAACATGGCAACCTCTCCGACAAGACCCCACCCGCCTCCCTATACACTCCTGCTATAGTCAGGGACGCCACTTACTCCTGCCTGCCAAATACATTCACACAATCTCAAGCCCTGCTAAAGTTTCTATTAGACGATATAAGAAAACAATCTTTAACATGTCTTATTAAAAGTGTCTTTTTTTTTTAGTCTACTCGACAAGTAGCCATGTCACTTTGGCCGGCTGGTAAAACTCAGACTCATTTAGGTTGTTTCTGTGCCGAAAGAATGAAACTGGTGTAGCTTTACTGATATGAGTAATGGAAATGAGTAATTACTAACAGTTGCAAAAAAAACTGAACAGATCTTCCTGTAAAACATGTCCATCATGAAAAATATAATAAAAGCTTTCCCGCTTTCCTTAATAAAAGAGGCACAAAAGGCAGAGAAAAAAAATGAAACAAATGTCAAACTTTGGCCTTAACCACGTGGCCAAATATTTTTTTGAGATTTACGTTCTGTTTCAGAAAATGGCATATAACGACATCTTTAACGCCGGAAATTGATTTACTAACCGTTAATGTCACGTGATGCTCTAAGACCCCTGACCACCTTGTCCAGATAAAGCACCAACCATCTCTGTCGTTTAAATCATTACACCAACTCAATGGTGATCTACAGGTAGAATGACACACTAAAGAATGTGACTGTTATTCAAGTCCATCGGTGAGAAGAAACCGTTTCCCCACCATGACAGTATCCTGAGACTCATTCACTTCTTACCATTTCATTCCCGTTTGAGTCACAGTTAAAGTCGGAGTTCTTCAGCGCAGTGGCGGCAGTGACTGTGTTGGACGGCATGTTGAGTGCTAGTCGAAAAAAATGGAAAGGAACTAGAATGTATAGAAAAAATAATGACCCTCCTTCTTCAGGATCCCCTGTAAAAAAAGAAGAAAAAAAAACCACTAAGTGAAATTCAGGCAGAAATACCGGTAACTAGACAGACAGACATAGACCGATAGATAGATAGAATGGCAGTTATACATTCTTAAAGTATGTTTATTCTCAGCATAAATCCGAGCAAGCAGCTCATCCATCATTAAGCTTTCTCCAAATAAGTGATATACTGTCTGAACTTTCTCCATTTGTTCCAAAAGAATGTATGTGAAATCTTTATCCAAATCTAAACACACTGGACGAGAGTGTACGTTGAAGTTTTGCACATGAAGTTAAATGCAGCTAGAAACTGCTTATTTTGGCTTGACCTGCCGTATATCCCTGATGTACATTTTTCTGCTGCTACATTAAATCCCGTCCTGGGGGTGAAATATGAACCCTTTGCTTTGTGGAATTTCCTATATTCTCCCCGAGAGGAGTTTTTAAAGCCATCTGAATATTATATAAATGTGTTGATGCATCTGAAAGCGCTTTCTGAACAAGTAGGGCGGCATACGGCATGAAATTAGAATGGAGGTCAAAAAACTGGGTGAGCCTTTGACTAAAGGAAGAGATAGCAGTGGTGATTCCTATTTTACTACAGACAGACAGAGTCTTGTTGGGGGTCCGTTCAACGAGAATGTGTAGTATTTGCATTCCACTGTCTATATATGAGCAAGACAGATGCACTTCTAGTTTAACGCATGACTGGCGTGTTCAGTGTCAGGTAAAAAAAAAAAAAAAGAAGTTCAACTTTTTAACCTCTGACTTTCCTTTGTCCGAAACACAAACCCGCTTTCAGTGTGAATGGTTCTTTAATTTAAACAAGCAGCGCCCGAAGTGCATTGACATCATAGCAACTGTTGAAAGTTTTTTCCCCTCCCTCGTTTGAAGAGTGACAGCACCTGATCTGTCCATAAATCCCAAAAAAAGAAGGTAAACATGAGATCAACTTCTTTCCTGATGAGCTTCGCGTGGAACGAGGCCACGTGAGAGATTTAGCTGCGGACAATTTGACAGTGTAAACAGTTTTTAAAAAGATCGCGTGCACACACGCTCTGGATTAATACTCTAGTTCATCTGCAGGTAATTTTATTTTAATAGATAAAACCTTTTGGATTGTGCCCAACAGCCATTCAACATTACGCACAATGGACAGAGCAACTCATTAATATTCAGTAACCCGGTGATATGCTTGCGACAGGTAACCAATCACAAGGTGTTTACCGTTCACGTGCTAGATTCTTTTAACGGTCAAATACTCTAATCATCCGCCCACACGGATTATTCTTCGGCCATTATTAAATGTGACAGTCGCTTCCAACCAGCCAATAATCAACTAAATGTCCACCTACACAGTTAAGGAGTGCCGCTGCTATGTTTAGGATAATATTTGAGCGTAATGAATAATATTAGAGGCAGAATGTTCTCTAGAAAGACGGCTCAATTGGTTTTATGTCGCGGTCATTGTTTGTAATCGAACGTATTGACGCTACGAATCGGAGCAGCAACGCATGATCAGGCATCAAGTTCAGGCGCATATCGCGGGGTTTTTTTAACTGTTCACATCTGTATAAGCAGGAAAAAGCCCACTGCTCTCGTCCGAGACGCCCCCCTTCAATCCCTAACCCTGGAAAACGGTCGACCCCGCGGCGGAGACTTTCGATGGCGGCTTTCTGGGCTAGACAAGTGGATTCACAGTGTTAATTACCCGCTACGCCAAGTTCCCGGCCTGACCCCTTTTTGTTTTCGCTGACTCCCGGATCCTCCTTCTGCTTCGCTCTCCCCGTCCTCCACCACCTCCCCGGCCGGCCAGCTCTCCTCCAGATGCTCCGCTCACACTGACTGCAGAGGCCAGCGCTCCGGCGGACACACCGCGCGGTCCTAGAGCCTGTCGCGTGAGTGGCGTGTGTTTTACGGGCTGTAATCGTTTACATTATTTCTGACGTGTAATCAAAGTTCTAGCGTTCACCGCGTCATCATTTGGGAGAAAGACTTTGAATACAGTAGAGAATTGCAAAATTTAAACTTTCATTTGAGATATAGTAAAAAAAAAAAAA
>CM051497.1:11597315-11645269 GCA_028031935.1 Paedocypris micromegethes
AAAAAAAAAACAAGAGCAGCGGATTGTAAAAAGCAGTAGTGCGTGTTGTTCCTGCAGCGTTGTTTGGTTTATTTGATGGGATAGTTATCGCCGCTTTCGGGATTCGCAATGATGAGTTCCGTCCGCCGGGTCACGTGTTTCAGCATACATGAAAATCTCAACAATCAAAAAACCGTGATTAAACAGACATATACATAGAACAAATACCTAAAGACACTACGGGTTGGCAAACAGCTTGGCACAATTTGAAAAGGCAGAACAGTAAATTCATACAAAGATCACAGGAAAATAATGACCGCATTCCCACTAAACCACACACCAAAACGCCTATCTAAGTTCTGACTTGCACGTGTGCAGGATACTTCGTTTATACAGCGTTTTATACAGTACACCTAGCGCACACCTACACCGGGAGATTGCATTCATATTTGTTGCAAACGTAGGAACAGAAATGGTTTCCGTCTGAGAGTTTTACCTGATCTGTACATTGTTGCTCAACATAAAAAAAAATGATTCTTTTCAAGGCATAACAAGCCGTGCGCGTTATAATTGACGACCACGACTTTTAAAAAAATCGATTCCCAGTGTAACACATTAAACATGCCAGTGGCACGTTATAGCCGTTCAAGAAACCTCACATCGCACGCAAAATAATGTAAACTCTGCGTTACTTAAGCATCCAATATACTTCGCAAGAAATCTGAAACGTCAAAATGCCTTCCGATGATTCATTTACACATTCATATTTTGACATATTTTTATTCTAAACAATATTTTAAATATTAAATCCAAAGCCAAAACATCTACCACAGATATCGCTTGATCTAATGCCTTTGTGTCAAACTCAAGGCCGGGGGTCCTTGATAACACACAAACTACAAATCCCACAATGCAGTGCTTCAGCTGCCTATATAAATATCATTATAAACTATAATTATAACATTTGTAACATTAACTTGTACTTTTCTTTGCAGCATGTACATTTTTTCAACCTTTATCATTTTGACAGGATACATTTTTACAAGAAAACAAAATATGTCAAGAAGTTTATTCTGGAATAAGATCTGTCTGTCTGAATCCAACTTGCTTTGAGGCAAGTTCTGGCCCCCCGTGCAATTGAGTTTGACCCCTGATGAGATGAACGCAATGATTGAAATCGACTAAAGAAGAGTCGCCATCTTCCCTGCGGCTCCAGCGGTCGTGTTTTAGGCCCTGACAGGTTGTTCTGTTCCTAAGACCTCAGCCATTCCTGGACCTCCATAAAGTTTTTACGGCCTGTGCTAATCTGTGACATGTGACCTCGGTGGGGTTGGAGTAAATTCCTCCCGTTTACGCAGCTACAGCGTTCCCTTCCCTCAACAGTCCCTGAGCACTGGTTTCGTTTGTTTCACACGAGAATACACGTGAACTTTTAACTTAATAAAGCTATTGAGGAACTTTTACACAGAGACGTCACGGATGGCTGAGCTGGTTTATGGATATAGGGAAATATCCACATTCCGTTGAAGTCCCTTGCACTCTTCAAAGATTGGAGAAGATTCAGACAAACCGTCAAAATTAGGAGACAAATACCGAAGCTCTAAAACGACAAACACAGCGACAGGCAAAACTTAACGCGCCACGTATTTCGAAGGCCCTGGTTTACACCGCTCGTGATGCAGAAGCAGCAGGTGAAAGGATGAGTATCAGTGACGAGGACTCTGAATAAATGCCACATGCAAACACAAGGCCGTCTCCGCTAAGAGCCACTCCATGCTAAAGAAACACTAACACAGGACGACAAAAGAAGCACACAAAGCGTCTGGGAAACGTCGGATTGATGAAGATGCACAGTGCAATTCTTTTTTGGGGGCTTTTTTTTTGGCATTTCGTTGTGATTTTTCTAAGAAAGCACGAACAAGCCATTCTCAAAGTCATGGAGAGCTGTGTGTGTATACGGATACAGACATATAGAGCTATATAGGTTTTTTTTCTGATATTATTTTTATACGTACATACTTCCTAGTAAATATAACTTGCACTGTGCAAGGTGTGATGAAGATTATGTTTCACACAGTGAAACCCAGTAAGGAAAGAACATGCTTAGGTGTGAATGCGAGAAGGATTCTGAGCTTGCTCTTTCTTCCCCATCGCATCCTGCGGCCTAGAATGAAGGAGTGAAGTGTCTTTTCCCAGAATGCTTCAGTGATGGATCTGGAAAGGACACAGAGGTGTGGTTAGAAGTTGTGACCTTTTCTTCTATAGTCACTGCGTGGTAAGTTTTCATGGACTGATCAAGTCCACATTCTCTCTTGTACTTACATGAAGCATTCTATATGCTTTTATTCTGACTCAGCTAGAGAAAAGAAAAAGGCTTTTATCATCCCAAGACGCTGCTGAAAACTGAAGATGCTGTACTGAATACGTTTTATTCTAAACATGTTGCTATATTTTTGCTTTATTTAATATATTTTAATTTAATATTATAATTTATTATTAAATTACTAAACATTAAACACCTACTAAAATGTATTACAAGTTTGATAGTGTATTATTTTTTAGATGTATTATTGAGTTGTTGTTATTATTAGATGTTATTTAATAATTTGTAGTTTGATTTAACATACAGTAATACAATTTTGTATTTGAAATAAATTCAAGCTAATCTTAAAGGGGGTTTGACAAAAATCCATTTTTACTCAGCATTACAGTAACACAGTTACAGCAGTAACTTATAGACATTTATTCATTGACATAGTGTCGTGAAAAGTAAGTAAAATGCAAATTTGATTTGAAAAAGATCAGACATTCTATAAGTCAGCACTACAAATGGTCAGCAAGATGATCGGATCCAGTTCAAAACAGTTAATATAATATGATCAAATGTATTTTAAGACAGACAGACAGACTGATTGATTGGTTGACAGACAGACAGACAAGGTATGTGGGTAGCTAGACAAGATACATACGCTAAACATACTACATGCGGCACGTGAAACAAAAACAAAAAAATACCTTTTCCTAAAAGAAATGACAATTGAAATCTTTGTGCTCACCCTTCTCTCTTCCATTCCGCATGTTCTCCTCTTCCTCCTCCAGCCCATCATCCACTGCACAGTCAGCAGATAACATAACCACCATCACCACACACACCAAACACCTCAACACTCCATCCAACCATCAAAAGTACCCGAGTGGAGCTCCTTCACCAGCGACGACATCGTGTTTGTAATGGAGTCTGCAGCCACCAAAAGATCATTACGGAGATTTCTTGGTACACCTGAAAGAGAGAAAAGTTCTGGACCTTCTGGAACAATCCGTGATAAGCGCAGCCTCGATCTTCTCACCCTGAGAAAAGGCATCCAGCACGTCATCTCCGACCCCTGCCAGGCAGTCCTGCGGCGTGTGCGTGGGGGTCGAGCCGGCCGAGGTGGAACGGATGGGCATGGGCATGGTGCAGCTGGCACTGTGGCTGGGTGAAGAATGAGGTGAGCCTGTTTGAGCCTAATAGGGAAAGATCTAGTAAGAGCACCAGAAAGCAACTACTAGAAAGTATACTAGGGATGACTGTGAAATACATTTAAGATTCATTTGTGAAATCCATGCTAATCTTTCATCTTTTTTTGGAAAATATGGATAATTATGGCAGCAATTTCAAGAAGATTGTGCCATTTTTATGTTGGTTATCACATGTACCATGTTTTACTGTACAAATCCCAAAAAAAATCTTACTTGTTTTAGACAATGAACCACTTTTTAGTACTAATTTAAAAAAGGCCCTTGTTTCAAGACATAATTTTACAGATAATAAGGATCATAAACCGAAAAATGTTTTTTTTATTTAAAACTTGCCGGTATTTCAACTTGGCTGTACTATTAAAAAATATGTATAGCTTGCGAAATAATCCTTGTAAAACCTAATAAAGACACTTAGTTTCACGAAAAATAATAATAGTCAGTTTAAAATATCGGAACAGGATAAAATGTGATTAAATAATTATTTTAAAATCATGATTCAAATCATTTTTTTGGATTAAATGACACATTTGTGGTGTCAGTTGTGGTCCAGTGGTAGGGCCGCAGGTTCAAATCCCGTTCTGGTGGGTTCTAAAAGTGAGTGTCCTTGACAAAAGTGTCCCCACATGATCCCTAGACTCCACGGCTTAAGGCTGCCCACTGCTCCGGGTTTGTATGTATTCACTACACTACACTGTGTGTGTAACTTCATTGGATGATGAAATGCAGAGCACGATTTTAACACGGCCCCTAGTGGCCATATTGACAAACTCACTCGTTTTACTTCACTTTTGCAAGGCTGCAATATTTGTGACTTGATTGATTTGCATTAACTCCAGAATTTGCAGAATCCTAAAACACTAAAGGGCCGTCTTTGACCTGAGAGCTCAGACAGTCATTCTCTGGTCATTAGAGAAGCCACAGGACCACACTGTCCCACAGACTGACGCCGGGCCTTGTGGCCCACTGCCAGGCAGCAGATGGCAGGCCAGACTGCAGTCACATTAGACGTGAGGTGCTTAGCCCTGATGAAAGGAAAGAAGATCTCTGATATTTGGATGGGAGACATGCAGATTGTGGTTCTACTGGTGGTCAGAGGAACAAAAAAATTGACCTGAAAATGGAGGCTTTATATAGAGCAGACCAGACCAACGTCGCCCACAGAGATAATCCTCAAGATCTGGGAATCTATATTTATGCTGATATGTTTTGGACAATAAGGTGCAGCATTAATAAACGTCTATTTTCCAAAATGTTCACATATAAGGCTCGTATGTTTTTTCGGATTTAGGCGCACAGAGAATTTTGAAACACTTTTAGGATTTAGGTGCACTTTATAGTCCCAAAAAATGGTACAGTTTAAATGTTGTTGGGAGTTTATACGTTTTATCAACTGCTTTTCCATTTTTCTGTCACCAGGAGCTAGATCCAATCTGATGCATTTACACACGTTACACACCCTGGATTGGTTAACCAATCACAGAGCAGGACACACTTTCACACTCACTCACACCTATTGGCCATTTCACAGACTCCAGTTTTTCTGCTTGTTTTTGAACTGTGTCTTGGAGAGCTCGAGGAAACCCACGCAAGTTCCTTTGTAAGGGTTGAGTCTACTGGATCTATGCGTACTGGTCTTCTTTTTTCAGTAGAAACCTCAATTCAGACTGAAGAAGGCACCATTAAAAAACCCAGGAAGACATGATTCAAGCATCAGGCAAGCTTTTGAAATGCAAGCAGGAGAATTTAAAATGCGTGTGAGGAGCAGCACAATAATGTTTTTGTTGTTTAATGTTTAGAGTATTTAGAGAAACTTTGCTTTTTACCGTCCATGAACATTACATATTACAGTTTCTCCATCTGCAGTTTGTCACTGTAAATGTGATATTTAACAAGGGAACACTAGCCTGTTTTTGCTCTTCATCCTGTCATCCAGAAGATCGATGATAGCAACGAGAAAAAGCAGAAATGAACCAGAGAGAAAACAAACATCATAATACTGTCTGATTGTTGTCATATTGTGGTAATTAGAACCATTATAGTGAAGGTTGCGAGTCTTGTACCTTCAGAAGCCGCATGAGACCTTCCAGCTGGACCATCAGTTCTCGCCTGCTTTCTTGCAGAGCCGACATGCGCCTCTCCAGCTCGTCCTTCCTGTGCCTGATTAAACATGAAAACATGACTAAATGAGCGTCAAATGAGTTCACAGCGACAAGACACGCTTAATTTGAATGAAACACGACATAGAAAACAGGATTCGCTCTTGCACTCAATATGAACCGACTTCCTCCCACTCCACTCAAGCAGCTCAAAGCCTGATGCCGAAATGGATTTGTCTTGAGGATGTTAACAAGTGAAATGGGACATTATCCATAGCTCTTGTGAATTGACCAATCTGATTGAGAATTGGTAAAATTACTTTGGCTATTTACGCCAATTACATCATGACACCAAGATGTGTGAATTAATAGAAACCAAAGTGAAGCAGAAAAACAATGTAGCACTCACTATGACTGAATATATTTAAAATGAACTGAATAGCTGAAGGCAACGAATCACGTGACGGAAACACAAAATGATGGGAAACACTGGGAATTCTGGGAAATTGAGCTCAAACAATAGTGAGACGTCGCTCAGTTAGTATTGAACAGCAAAGACGGTTCATCTGATTTCTTTTGAAGAAAAAGCACATACAGTAATTGTGCAGGTATATTTCATAGTATATGGCTTAAGATAAAATCTGTAAAATGCAGTAAAAAATTGGAAAGAAATAAAAGAAACTCTTTCTCACAGTATTGAGTATCCAAATGCTCTTCAAAAATCTGTACTAAGCAACATTGTGTAATCAGAAATAATTGACCTTTGAATTCATTTTGTGAATTGATCTTGTGAAATTAGAAATAGTTGACCTTCTGAATTGAACTGGAGTAATCAGAACTTTGTCTCGAACCAAAGTTTATTTTCTTTCAGAGTTTATGGCAAAGATGCTTATGTTTTCTGAGATATTTTTGATTAGCTTTAGTTTAGTTTGCCTAGCTTATTTTTTACTTTTATTTAAGTAAAGTGAGCAACTTCTAATGCTAATGACATGGAAATGATGTTCTTCTCTAGAAGAACTGACATACGTAGTTTCTGAGATGATGCAAAGCTGGTTATTTAGTAACTTTCCTGAGAGTTGAGAAACGTTTCCAAGGGCCTATCAAGTTTCAGCTCTACAAAGTGATTAGAAAGGAACCCTGGACCAAGTGGGGAAATGTTGAGAAATATCTTTCTGAGACTAAAAGAATCATTCATGATTTCTAGGACGCAATCTGACAAAGCCAATACAGTCTAGTGTAAATTCCTGAGAGGACACAAAGCTCAGCACGAGCTCGATGTTTTAAAGAACTTGCTGAGAAAAGAATGAAAGTTCAACTTCTGAATCTATAAAATGAATGAAGAACATTTTGTCATTTTGTTTTATTGTGACTAGCTTTGTATTGACCAATGAAAAGTCGACAATCTTTTATTATTAAAAAAAAAAAGCTGCTTAGCAAAAATTACTTTACACAAGATTGATAAATGATTCATTTAGTATCTTTTTGTCAAATCCTTCAATTACTTTAGAATTCCAGATCATCTCATAAAGTAATTTGTTCATTTTGTGTTGAGTCACAATAATTTATTCTGACTCACACAGTTTTGCATTTAGGTGGTCTGTTTTAAATATTTACTTGTGTGAAGACTGTGCAAATTAGCTCAGATCTGATCAGATTCCGAAAATCTTTGTCAGGATTCCAATCTCGGGTTTAAGTTGCAAATGGAGGAAACTGGTACTCTGACCAGCCACAAAATGTGAGTTCCATTAACTTTGTTTTGAATGTTTTTAGCTTTGCCTTAAGTGTTCTGCAGGTGTCTTGTCAGCTTGGTTAATTAGTAATTAATTAGTTATTAATCAGGTGTGTTGTTTCACCTGTGTTCATGGTCACTCACCTCATATGTATCAATAAAGTTAATTTCTACCACCTGTTGGCAGTTGTTTTGCTTTTTAAGTTATTTTTAATCAAGTTTTTGTAGAAATCCGTTTGTCTTTGTTTTTTGGACATTTTGAAGATAACTTTATCTACGTGTGTTCCAGTTTGTCTGTTGTTAGTTGCCCTTTGTGGCTCTTTGTTTTGTCGTTTTTGGTTAATAAATGAGTTACGGTCAACTAAAGCTAAAAGAGTCTGTGTGTGAACGACTCACACAGTCATTATCCAACATACTGTAGAAAAATAAAACCTAGATATAGAGCAGTAAATCTCCACAGACACAAACTACTTTTTTGTGCACATGCAAATCCTTCAGCCTCTCCAGAGCAAGTAATAATCATTGATGTGTCTCCCTCTAGTGCTTCTAGAAAGTACTCCAATCAGATCATCGCAACAATTCAACAGGGAGTGAAGTGACTTATGAGAGGGACACACCCTGGATTGGTGGCCAACTAATCCCAGAGCGGGACACACAGACACACACATTTACACTCTCACTCAGCTATGGACAATTCATCCTGCATGTGGATGGAAACCTACAATGCAACCTCTATATGGTAAGAGCTCCGCCGGACCTCCAACAGTCTCTAACAACAGACCTTCATGTTTGGAGGTGACACATCTACCCATGAAGTCACGCTACTGAAAACGACTGGTTTGAAGGGTTTTAGAGTTGTTGTAAGGTGTAGGTGTAGGTGTAGGTGTAGGTGTAGGTACCGCAGCAGTCGCAGCTCGGCCAGCAGCGTGGGGTTCTGCTGGGCTTTTTCCGGGGTGGGCTGAGACGCCTGCTCATGTTCCAGACGCAAACGCTGGATTTCCTGCAGAATCTCCCTGTATGAACGTCACCACATAACCACCACTTTAGGAATGTTATTGGATGGAATGAAAATGACTGAAATTGTAATTTTTGGATTATTATTCCTGAATAATCACTTAATAAATATATGTAATATTCGAATCAGCTAATAAAACAAATAATCAGTATCAGATAAAAGAAAATTTGATTTAATATATAAACACACACACACACACACACACACACATTTCTGTATTCACCTGTTTTTATTCTCTAGCTCGGCGATGAGTTGCCTCTGTTGCTTATTGGCGTCAAAGTTAAATCCCAGATCTGTAGGAGGACACTGCTAAAGAAAAAAATAGAAACAAATTAAGGAACGAGAGTCAAATGAACTAGAAACATAATTATTTACTGTACGTTCTTCAGTGAAACATGCAACCCACAAGAACAACAATGCAATAAAAGTTAACACTTTAACACAAATTAAATAATGGAGAAAAAAAAAACTCAGCTACTAGAGTAAATAGTCGGATAAATAAGTGGCTGACAGACAGATCATAAAGACAAAGCTAGCTAGATAGACGGATGGAGAGACAGAAAGAGATAGTTAGGTTGACAGACAGACAGAGAGATAGACAGGCAGGCAGACAGACAGACAGGTTAAGAGACAGAGAGACAGACAAACAAACAAGGCTAGACAGACAGACAAAACTAGCCAAATAGACAGAGGTGGCAAATTAATGTTTTCAGACAAAAAAAACAACTTTTCAAAGTCAAACTTTATTGGTCACACACATAGAAAACACCAGTAATTTACTCGCAGTGTCGTTGCTGTGCTAACAGAAGTGTGTGTGTGTGTGTGTGTGTGTGTGTGCAGGTCGACACTCACAGAGGAGTTGCTGGCTTCAGCTGCCAGGCGAGCGGCGTAGCGAGCAATGAGACGGTGTTCCTCATCCAATCTGCTGGGACTCTCAAGGGTGCCACTGTACACACACACACACACACACACACACACACACAAACAGGGATGGCACCAGAACATTAGAAAATGCACTAGAATAAAGCAAACGGCAAGAACGATTAGAAACCTCAGACAAGCTTTTATTTTACAGCGGATTAAATGCAGATTAGTACAATTAAATCATGTTCCTCATCTCTCACAGTTTAACAACATCCGGAAATGTTTACGGAGTCTTCCTGCCATCAGGAAGACAAGAAAAGGTGACAGAAAAAAATGATCCGATCTTGGCGTTTCTCATCTCTAACAAACACTTCATTCTTTTGTGAAATACATATTATAATACAATTACAAATATTAATGTTTTGGTAGAGAAGAGATGCGGACTTTGAAAGCATGCAATATTAGTTCTACTTCTGCTTTTTTATTGTTTTTGTATCCAATCATGTCTCTTACATACTGCATATGCATAAGAGAATAAAAGAAAAAAAAAGCATAGAAAATGAACTACAGTATTTTTATATGGAACTATAAAATAATAGCTTTGTTTAGGCCAGTAAAGAGTGACAATACACACACACACACACACACACACACACTTGAATGTAGCGTAAAGCTCTTATTTTGTAAAATCTGGCATATGGCTGGGGCAGATGACGTAACATATGTTGTCTTTCCCCATTAAGTGCTCTATAATTAGGTGTATGTGGCTAAATACCACTCACATTCATTATTCTGCACGCAAAGCAATCGCTGAACTTTGAAATAACAGGAATGTGTTGTATAGTAAAGGCAAATAATAGAAACAGAAAATGCCAATCTTGTCGCCCTGCTGCGTTGTGGAACCTTTACTGTCTCGGAAAAGCAATTCATTATCAGTCTCACACACACTCGTGCTGTTCATATAATCAATGTCTCACTGAGATGCCAACGCTGGAAGCCACTATATATATTTAGGGCGGCACGCTGGCGCCGTGGGTAGCGCTGTCACTTCACAGCAAGAAGGAGCCCAGAGTTTATGAGGAAGGCGTCAGATCCTCGTGACCCAGAAATAGAGTAAGCAGTTGAAAATGGATGCATATATATATATGTTTATATTGTTAATTATAACAATATATTATGTTTATATAATATAATAATACATAATAATACAATACAATAATACAATAATACATAATACAAACATATTGTGTTTATATTAATAATATAATTTATTATTCGCAAGGTGAAATTTATATTTATTTATACAAAGTGTAGATGGACAGACAGGGTGACACAGAAAAAACTATATCGGACAAAGATATGTATTGTGTAGATAGAAAGAGGAAAAATAAACTTGTTTCAAAACAAAAAGAGAGAGAAAATGATACAGACAAACAGACAATAAGACAGAAATTGTGTTTCAGCTAAATGACGGAAAGACACAAGGAAATTTGGAAATTAGAGAAACAGACAGATGGGTGGACAGACGGACGAATGGATAGATAGTTGGACAAACAGACATATAGATTCATATTCAGCTTATGCATAAAGCACTTTTCCAAAGTCGCAGATCTTTTTTAGGAAGCTGTACAAAACACTTGAACCAATTTTAAACAAAAACAAAAAAAAAATTCAAACTCAAATAATGACCAGTAAGCAAGCAAAGAGGTGACAGTGGCTAAAAAAGAGCCAAAGCTCTGTAAAGAATGAAGAGAAAAAAAATAAACCTAGAGAGAAGTAGCTCACTGGTGCTTCTCCGACATCAGACGGACAGACAAACAAGCCGATAGACCGACAGATACTGAGCACAATTTGGCAGGCTAACCGAGACACAAATCCCTGGAGGACATTGTTGGTAATTTCAGCAAAACATATTTTCAAAGCAAGTCTTTCAGAACGGCATCAGTGACACTGGAGAGAACTACTTTATATCTTGTGGCAGATGGTCAATATTCACTTAACTTCAATTTGCTCAAAATGAGATTTTAATTTCAAGGTAATATTTCTGCTCTGGCTGCCAGACAAGCCATGATACAAGAACTTGTCGGCAAAGCCACGTGCCCTTGGAAGGTCGACCTCGCAGAGATGCTCAGTCAGCAGAGAGACTGGCGTTCTGAAGTCCCTACAGAACCAGGCCACGCAACCACCTGAACCCCGAGATAGGGGGAATTCTGCTTAGCTCAAGGTCACAAGTTAGGTATACATAGTTTTTTTACTCAAAAATGTAATATATGTAATAATAATTTGTCATAATTAAAGTAAAATAATTCCTGTAGTTTAGTCAGTAGAGCTGTGTGCACAACACTTTTTCAACAATAGGTGAAGTTTCATAAGTTATTTCATTTCAAGTCGTTGTTAGGCCCGTAATACATGACCAGTGCGTGTCTCAATGAAGCAAAAAACTTTTCACCTAAATATACTCAGGAATATGTAATGCATTTCTAATATTAATGATAACTAGAATATACAATTTCTAAAGACATCTAGGGACGAGAAGTCAAAAAAAGAGGATGGGTGATGAAAGTTGAACAATGAATCCTATTCAAAGTCAATGTGGAAAAAAAAACAATGAGTAAAAGGTTTGATACAAATAAAAGTATAAAAGTTATACAAAAGATTTTCAAACTTTGAAAATAAGATGATGAACGAAGGATGCACGTACACAATGGAACGAAAATGGAATACATTTTCCAAAATAGTTCATCGAGAAATCATCAGTCAATCTCCACATAAAAGCTTCAGAATAGAAGGAATGCTATTACCCTTACTAAGAATCGAACCAGCAATACCAGGACTGTTAAACAACAGAACCATTTCAATCATAACCAATAATGGCAGCGAGGTAGTTACATAAAAATCTAACATCACTCATTATTGGCTTCACGATTTTAATACAACAGTTTGCAACAGTCTGAAAAAAAAGAAGCTAAATCAAATCCTTCAAAAACTTTCAGTACGCATTGTCCTGCCAGCGTTTGTTAATAAACTAGAACAAAAAAAAAATCCACGTTTCTAAGACTGTGCTGTTCAAAGAGGCCGGGATGAGAGCCAGAAAGCTGCATCTTTGATTTTATTACCACTGGCGTGTTATTGATGGATCCAGAGATGAAACTGTACAATCTCCGCCAACCACAGGCCTCGTTTAATATGCGTCGCGTCTCCAATGCCTCGAGGTTAAAGAGTCGGGTAGACTCAGCTTCTTTTAGGCCGACTCTGATCATTACGACGAGGGACTTTGGGTAAGATGAAATGTTTACCCGACCACAAGTCCTGCCTGGTGCTATATTTAGAGCAGCAAACACATAAGCCAAAACCTCCCCGTGTAAAAAAAAAAAAATGTCACATCTGGTCCCTTGAAGTGATTGGCTGTCATGACACGTTTCACTCGAGGGCTTAAGAAGTATTTTAGCATGCACCCAATATTAAGCACTGTCAGTGGAATGACTCAAGGACTGCGAATTAAATGGCTTATTTAGCCATGTGTTTAAAGTGAGCAGGATGGCATGAGTAATCTCCAGTTACTGTATTTTTCGGACTATAAGGATTATATAGCGCACTATTAAAAAACATCTTTGTACAACCTTTTTTAAAAAATTTGTGGAATACTGTATATGGCGCAGTCATGTTTTTTTTTACATTTTTATTATATTTAACTGCGCTTATAGTCCATAAAATATGGTACTTCGGCACCCGATATAAATATTACTGGATTGGGTGATTAAAATAGCCCATGACTACCGTATGTCTTGTCTAGACAATCCATCAATATATCCCTTTACTAAAGACTTTGACTATTTCTGGGTTATTATTATTATTATTATTATTATTATTATTATTATTATTATTATTATTATTGAACCTTTATTAGTCCCTCATGGGGAAATTGTTTCTCTGCATTTAACCCATTGTTACAGGGATCCAGAATATTTAGTCTATATTTTTTATAATCTCTAGTCAAATATTTAATCTTTAATCTCTGGCAAAAATACACACATGGGAAGAAATTAATGTTGAGTAGATCAAGCAGCTTAATTTGCAATCATTCTCAACTTTGTGCAGACTTTTATTATACCGTAATTGTTTATTTTACTCTTATTTGACACATTTATCCAAAGTGACTTGACGGAGTTAGTCTGGGATTCGAACCTGTGCTTTTTGGCTTACAACACTTCTCTCTACCACTAAGCCACAACAACTTTTAACGCCATAATACCTGGATATTTCTAAACTCCAAACAACACAGACCTGACCAATTCTCAAGATAAGGATCTCTTCTGTATCTTCTGGATCTCCTTGGGCTGGAGCCCAAACCGAGATGCTCGGAAGGTTCGGAGACAGCAGGCCAATTTCTCGATTCAACGCTTCCAGTCATCTTTCTTTGAACAGCAAACATCCAGTCTAAATCTGCAGCCATGCACCAGACAAAAAGTGCATTCTGCCCCAAGAAATCCTCGTCTCCTCCCAGCACAGTGTCATTACAAAACAGAATTTTATGTAACAGGCTTAAGCAAAGGGGCTTAAAACACACACAACACACACAATTAGCATGCAGACCGAAGCCCGCGTCGAGCGCTTACCTTTTAGGAGGCGTAGGCGCCCCCGTGGAAATGAGAACGCTATCGTTCATGTTGTTAGCCAATGGCTTCGGCTTACTGCAAAATCACAGAATTCGAGTCAAGCATGGCCTCAAATCCACAGATGCCACTCTGAGCTCTCCAAAAGCCACAGGAAACATCAAACCGCCCCAAGAACTGATGTTATTTTAAGTTCACATTAAACTTCCTGGCCATAATCGCCTCGCAGGCGCACACTTTTTCATTTAATGCCATTTGCCCAAACTTAATTAAGCTAGCAAGACGGCAAAGCGGTTTGGAGGAATTCTAATTAAAGCTGGAGAAATCGGAGAAGGTTGATAAGGGTGACACTGCAGAAGGTAAACACGGCGTCTCAGGATCTCAGGACCACTCAGTCACTACAGAATAGCACAAATATTGACTTTCAGAAATCCTATGATTTAAAAAAAGTATTTCATCTATCTATCTATCTATCTATCTATCTATCTATCTATCTATCTATCTATCTATCTATCTATCTATCTATCTAGCTGTCTGTCTATCTAGCTGTCTGTCTTTCTGTCTGTCTGTCTGTCTGCCAACATGTGTGTGCATGTGTGTATTCATAAATATACGCATATATACTGTACAAATGTGTGTACTGTATACACACACACACACACACACACACACACACACAGTATATTGGTATATATGTAAGTATTAATATAGGTATGTAGAAATAAATACATATATATATTCTATATAACACACACACATACACATGCATATACAGCTGAAAAGCATCTCAAACTGTTCCATCATGGCAAGTTGCTTTGATTTCTAAATCGAAATGGCACCTTTAAAATTACGGTAAGTTTTGAGAGCCCATCCCTATCTAAATACACATTTCCCATTAATAAGAACTTGCTCTGAAGTCATCGTATTTGCATTCCGCAGACGTTCTCATATGTCTGCTCCTCTTGGCAGTCAGCATCATGTCACTCGACTTGTTTCTATCCAAACCTGAACTCTCTGAGTCCTTTAAGCAGTTTGAGATGTACCTGTTAATTAAAACTCTACAGTAAATATAGCAACACTAACTATTCAAACACAAAACATAATATCCGTTATTGCATTCTTCCAGGAAACCTGCTCACCTCGGGTAAAGAGCAGCCGTCTGAGAAGCAAACAGCGACCGCTCTGTCCAGCTGCCAGTCCTGCTCTGTGCTCAACTGAAGGAGCATCTCAATGCACAACACTGCTGCTGTCTCCAAGGAAACCTGATGGTCACGTGACTCTGTGACGATCTAGATCTCTCTCTCTCTCTCTCTCTCTCTCTCTCTGTCTCAGCCAGGCTTTTAGCATCACCCTTTCACTGCTGCACATACTCACAGCCACTCAAAAGTATGTTTTGCTCTGCCCTAAAAATGTCTAAAATTCATGAATTCACATAATTCAGAAACAGAATCAATTTCAAGGTTTGTTTTACAAAATAATATCTACAGAATGCACATACAAAACAAACATATTGAAATATTCTCCATAATGCATGTGAATTGAGATATGCTATACACTAGTATATGAATGAATGAATATGCCTTTATTAGTCCCACAGTGAGGAAATTGACAGATATATAAATATATATTTATATAGTAACACACACGTGTGTGTGTTTATTTATATGTGTATATATACAACATATTACCTTATAGAAACAGTATATATAAATACTGTATATATAAGTTAATATTTTTATATATACATATAAATAAACACACATATACATAAATACTAAAAATATAACATATATTTTCATATATACATAAATATAAACATACAGTAAAATATTTTTGTACTTTTAGTAAAATGTCATAAAGTAAAAAAATAGACTACACAAACAAAGTAAAAAACAAGTCTTACAGTTTTTATATTGATTTCCCGGATTACTTCGGTGAAGAATTTACCATATAACATATCCCGACAAGTGGTAACTTCAACTGTGCTGCTAAAAACGACGCATTACACGCCCTAATTTTCTCCCCTTCCCGAAGAGGAAAGCAAAATTACACTCATCGTTTTTACAAGGTCCCATCAGCAACATGAAGGGCTGTTCAAAGACGCCCTTCATCTCGGCTTAAGAACATTTAACAATCATAGAGATTGGGCTGCAGAAACAGAACAAAAAAAATCTTAACCAGAATCCGAAATTGGCAGAAACACATGTCACTATAAGTTTTAGATGTGTTTCACAGGAAGTGAATATTTCAAAAAGTCCCTGCCAGACGAGGCTACGAACTTGCAACGTTGTCATGGCAAGTCTAACACGCTAACCATTATGTCACAACTGCTTGACAATTAAAGACATAGAAGACAATGTACACATATTTGTTCATTTTTCTCTTTAATATACTGTAAGTTTTCTTTCATACAGTATGGCATTTGTATGTTTCATCTGTATGACAAACATCGTGACTTATTACACCTTAATTAGGTCAATAAATGATACAAAAGTACATTTTTGTATTTGTAAAAGTAGTTACATTTTTTTTAAGTGTATTGCTCAAAAATTGTAAATAAAATTAATCATTTAAGTTTTCCTTCTGAAAAACTAATTAAACCCACTTGAAATTAACTGTCATGTAATTTATAAAATAATTAAACGTAACTTTTTATTTTAAACCAAATTATATACATAAAGTGTATAAAGTATAAACGTATAAAGATCTAATTATGCACACATTAAGTGCACAAACAAAATACCAAATTCAAGTTAATAAGTGCATTTAAAAAATTAAATAAATGAAATTATAATAGACAAAAAAAAAGAAAAAGGTCATTGCTGCTTGAAGTGTAAATGCCCTACACATGCGTCTGAAGTTCTGCAAAAGATGATAGAATAGAAGATTATTTATTAAAATAAAATGCATTTACTTAGCAAATACAACATTATAAGATGTAACATGCCCTGATCATCTTCTTTATATGCCAAGCACTGAAATCTGGTCAAGACATCCGTATCTGCCTAAAGCCCTTCAGGAGCTCCTGTCAAACCTCTGAAAGGCTGTGCAATAAAGCTGTCGTCCAGAAAACATCTGTGCTTCTTTACAGAAATTCATCTCACTGAATAAACAGTCAGGAGTTTGTGTCGCTTTGATGCATGGGTTTGATCAGACATGATTCTCTGTTCCTCAGACTATCGGCAGGAGGCCTGAAGCTTGTGGAAGATCAGAATGATGGATGTCACCTTGACCAGGGACTGAACGGAGGAATCAGACAGGCTTGTGATTTCATTCTCTTGAGTCCCTCATTTGTGATTACATCTTTGCTTAACGAGAGAGTTCTAAAATTTGGCGTCTAATTTCTTTGGTAACTGATTGGGAATAATCATTTTGCCATTCATCATGCCGATGCTGTAGCTATGATTATTTCACAGAAAAAGTGAGCAAAGATCTGAAGGCCATTTTGAAGAAGATAATCACTTGTTTTGATGAATATTCAAATATTTATGGTGAGACAACCTGGATTGATGGTCTACAAAGCAGGACACGCAAACACACTAACGCTAGGGACAATTTATCTAGGTCCAATATTCCAGAAGTTCATTTCAGATTTGTTTTTTGGACTGTGGTGAGACCCAGAGGAAAAGCACGCAAGCATGGGAAGAACATGAAAATTCTTACAGTATCAGTTGTAGAACCTACCAGACCGGGATTTGAACCTGCAACTGCATCATGAAGTGGCAGGTTCAATTCCCTAACGCTGGACCAAGAAGGAGCCGTGAAAATTGGAACAATGTTGAATTCAATTATAAAAAAAATAAAAAATAAATAGCATTCTAACTTTGTGCATTTTCAAAAAAATATTAAATAAGACTCAAAAAACAATTCAATTGGTTTTAAATGTTGTAAAATGTCTTGTAACAAAATAGTGTTCTCAGTGGTGTTGGAAAGCAAAACCTGATATATCACAACACGACAGCTGTCTTTAAAGCTTAAAAGAAAAGCCATTAATCTTTGTCCGAGCTGTGAAAGAAAATCAGTCGAAAAGGCCATAATAGCCGTCAGAATGCATGAAAGTGGGCTTGGAACATTCCAGTGCCACAGGAAACGGCAAATGTCAGAGCTGTCTTATTAAGATTAGTTAAGAGGGCCATGTTGAGTCAAATTGCAGAATTTATCCTTGCAATCCGTGCTTAAGTAAATGAGTTCCAATTTCAGATGACATCAAAAAGACTTTTAAATTGTAGTTTGATAAAAGTATTTTAACATTTGGATGGCAATTTAAATGTTTTAATAGATGAAGTGAAAAATAGTATTATATAGAATAAAAAATAGTTTTATTCCTGAAGCATAGTACAGGATTTCTATGTTTACAAATTAATTTATTCAGAATGAAATATTAAAAGATAACATGTTCCTTTCATGAAGGGGCTGTGATCTGACGTGGAGAGAGGACGAATCAGGTGATCTATGACCAGCAGGCGTCCAGAATCATGGACATTTATACAAAGATTTGCTTCAGCGATAACATTTACGGTATTTTAAAAAAACAACTGAACTGCTTTGCAATTTGAAGTTCTTCCCAAAAAATAAATACTGGAGGACAAGAAGCAAGCGGCACATTTGCCCCTCAGTCACATTGAGGTCAGAGATAATTTCATCATTAAGCTTGAATGTATTCTAAATGTTAATAAGGTGGTAAAACTATCACATATCACCGATTTGCACTAGACAAACCAGTTAGAAGAAGCCACTTCGGCTGGTGTTTTCACAAAAAATCTGTAAATTAATTATATTTAAATTTCCCAAGACATAACCAGAGACTTTACATCATCGGAATTTAAGAATGACAAAGTAGAAATTATACTTTATTATTAAAGACATTAAGGTTAAAGATGCGTTGTGTCACTTGCAATGAGTTGTATAACACTGCAATGATCTAATATTGTTACTAAAAAGTTGGGACTTCAATTACATTTTAGAAAATACAAATTGCATTTTTTACTGTAAAAATAACAAAGTTTATTAATTTAAATAAACTACAACTCCATCCCCTCACCTCATTGTTCCAATCACTTCTGAGGTCATGGAATTGATTCTAATGATGCTAAAATCAAGCAGTTAACGCATTCCTACAAACAACTATGAAATACTGGATTGCTATAAGAAGCTCAGTGATTCCCAGTATGGAACAGTGATGGGATTCCACCTGTGCAACAAATCCATCCACTCATGCAGCCATCCCCTTCCCCTTATCTAGAATTGGGATGCGGGGGAAATAGCCTGAGGAGAGATGCTTAGGGAGATGCCCTGAGCATCCTTCCCTTGGAGACGTTCTGGGGGCATTGGAAACAGATTCCAAAGCCAATTTACTCAATGAACTCCGGTTATAGGTGATGGTTGGAACTGGTAGATTGACAAGTAAACAGAGAGCAATTCTTTTCGGTTCAGCTCTTTTTCACCACACATTATAAAAATGTGAAAGTGTTTGGGAATGATAGAAACTCATAGGTAGGCCGCACAAACTGACAAAGCCAGGTCAGGGGTTGCTGAGGTATAGAATGTGAAGAACTTTCATCAATGGCTATAGACCTCATGTTAGCCTCACGCGGCCTTCAGATTAGCTCAAGAACAGTATACAGACAGTGTCATAGAACGAGTTTCCATTGAGAGAGAGTTCCATTGTACAGCATGTGAATCCAAGCCATATATCATGAATTGCCAGACAAGGGATTTGTTGAGATGGTAGAAAGATCACCAACTGGATTCTGGAGCAGTGGTTACATAAGGTATGAATATTGGTCTTCTTCCTGCAATCTGGTTTGGTGGTTGCCAAGAAATTTAACTTATCTGCATTCAGCCAAGTGTAGAGTTTGATGTAGATGAAGGTTTAGATTTTTCAGGAGGTTTTGAACATTTGATCCAGAGAAAAGAACTGTAATGGTCCAAAAAGACACTTCCTTGCCAGCAACGTTTGGAGAGTTTGGGGCTGTTCTCTTCCTCGTTTAACATGATTGTGCACCAGCGCACAACGCAAGGTCCTTAAGACATAGGAGACAGACTCTGAAGTGGATGAACTTGACTGGCCGGCACAACTCCTTTGGGATGAATAAGAGCAGAGACTGAGAGCCTGTCCTTCTTGTCCAACATCAGTGTGTGACCTCACAAATGTGGATCTGGAAAAATGGAGTTGCACCTGCCACCCATATTGACAAACTATTACGATAAGGAGCATTTTCAAGTGTATTAAGGTACTCAACGGAGTACTAATCTCACAAAACAGTCTATTAGAATATGGTCAACTTCTGTCATTTTTAGGTGTTTTTCCCTTCGCTGGTTTTCCTGTAGATTTCCAGTGACTAGTTTTAGTTTCCTTCCCTCTCCTGCTTTCCAAACTAAAGCTTTATGCCTTTGCCTTGTGTCAGTTGTCTACAATCCTTGCTTAGCCTGTAATCTCGCCCTGTTTTATAATTATATTTTTTGTTTTAGTTGCTTTTTAGTGTTAGCCCTTTGTGGCTGTTTTATTTGGCAGTTGAAGAATGTGTTTATTTTAGAGTTTGTTTTTTTTGGCTCCTTTGAGTCAGTTTGCCCTTATTTTCTGCAATCAACTATGGCACATGATGTGACGTTTACTTATCTATGTATCATAGAAATTATTCAAAAATTACATTGAGAAAGGCTAGTTTGTGTGTTTGAAAACTGATTTTTTTTTTTTTTTTTTTTTTTTTTTTTTTTTCAAAATTGAAGAGCAGATGCTCAATAGACTGTGCTTCAGGTACTATCAGCAGCCTCCATTAAATATAAGATTCCATCATTTTTAATGCAGCTATTCTCCTCCATCCAGAAATGCCACTGGAGCATGACTGTGCACTTCAGCCATTACTTCAGGCCCCAAAGGAGACATGCTGTCTGCCTGACCAACATCATCACTTTTGGATGACGTATTCTACACCACCTTGTGCTCTTCAAAAACAGACCCACGCACAATACTTTGTCTGCTGTGGTAAAAAGTAGCTCGAGGTCACACTGACCGGCAGCAACTACAATGTGTGGTTGAATTAGCATTTAATGAAAAGTATTAAGTAAATTAAGATTTAAATTTAAATAATTAAAACTTATTTTAATATTTAGTTTTTAAAATAATGAGATAAATGTTTCATTTAATACTAATTGTACATACTCAACCGTACATCACTTTGTCACTCACACACACACACACACACACACACACACACGCTCCCACACAGCTTTTACATCCACATGTAGTGTTGGAGGAGATCATTTTACATTGATGTAAATTATTTAAATATGTTTTTTAAAATAAAGAGCTACATGTGTTTAATTAAATACTAAATGTACATACTAAACCGTACATCACTTTGTCACTCACACACAGAAACAGTAAAATCTATTCAAAGATTATAACACAAAACTGCTCTTGCCAAGATAAGGAATATAATTTGCCACATAGGCCTTGTCAGGTGATGTTATTCTGTATAAATGAATATAGTTATACATTTTATTTCATTTTAAATTTAAATTTTAAATTTATAAACTGTTTCTCTCTGTCTCTTCATAAAATGCATTGATGTCACAATTCTAGGCCACACGGCTCCCCTGGTGGCAATGGAAGGCAATCACATATGGACAATTCTAATCACCCTAATCATAGTGATTGCACCACCATCTGTCCCATATTAAATCTGGCACTTTAAAGCACTTTTGGGACTGAGCTAGTGGTCAGTTGTCCGATTAAGTACCTGAGTGTGTGATGACCCAGGCTTTGGCTAAACTATACGCCTATTTTTAGTTGGTATATTACTTATTGTACAACTGTGGTGCTTCACAGCTGTTTATTTTGAACAGTGGTCAGCCTCTATTTTGCATTCGTTCAGCCTTTTCGACACTCGTCTAGCCCTGGGGTGGCCAACCCGTGGCTCTTGAGTTGAAAAATAACTAATACTATCAAGTTGGTGTGGTTATTTTCAATAAATCTGGTTGAGCAGGGATCTGTGTGTGCGTACGTGCATACAGGATTAAGGAATGGGATGATGTTTATGTGTGTCTGTGTGTATGATGTGGCTCTTTGCAGCTCTTTGTGGCTCTAACACAGAAAAAAGTGGCTCTTAGTTTCTGACTAATTCTGACCATTTAAAACACACACGCAAAATAAAAAATTACATATTTGTTATTTGATTTGTTGAAAACCAAGATTACTAGAAAAAGTACCATGGCAATCAGTCATCATCATCATCATAAAAAATCATGTGCTAGCATGTTCTAAACTTGCACAAAATGTACTGGTTTATGCCATTTACATTTTTAATCAGCTTATTGTATCACATGTGAAACGTACACTTTCAACACAGTTTTACAAATCAAAAATTATGAAAAGTGTATTTATTTGACATGACATCATTCAAGCGACTGATCCTATTGAGGTTTTACTGTAGTAATAATTAAAACAAAAATGTTACCATAGCCTTATCATTACTCTTTCAACACATCATCATCTTTTTGTTCCAGAACTCTCAGTTCTATCAAATGCATTGGAAGTGTCTAAACCTAATACATTGGGTTTTTCAAGAATAACAATTCTCACACTTAAGCAGCAGAGGGCTCTAAAAATGCATGTATCATTTGTGATTAAATTGGCTTTATAGGTCTAGAAGAAAATATTTTATTTATAACACACATTTCATTATAAAATTGTAGCATTCAACGTGCTGACACAAAATAACAGAAAATTGTTTCTTCAAAAAAGTTTTGCAAAAGCCATCCCATATTGTCAAAGAAC
The DNA here is from genome assembly GCA_028031935.1 of Paedocypris micromegethes. Taxonomy (NCBI): domain Eukaryota; kingdom Metazoa; phylum Chordata; class Actinopteri; order Cypriniformes; genus Paedocypris; species Paedocypris micromegethes. The sequence goes on from CM051497.1 coordinate 11,619,910, forward strand.
AATGCAGCAATAAAACTCAATTACTCACAAACTCAAGTATTTCTGCACTTTTACACAAGTCTGAACCGAGTGTTACTGTGATTCAAGCTCCTTATTCACGGCGCATGACCATATCAAACCATGTTATCACCCAAACTGACGAACACACCAGTCCTGATTGAATATTGTAATAAATATCATAAATCATCAGGTTTTTCCTCAAGTGGATTTCACAAAATGTTTCGCAGTTTTACTGTCTACATCAATCTCCAAGTTCACGAGTCAGTTAATTAAAGCCCAGTGTCCGGTCCCGGTCCGACTGGATTGATTGAGCTCGCTCATATTCACAATGCAGCAAAAATGTAAAACAAGCTCATATATTTTGACACACAATATTTATCTTTTTGGCATTTTCTAATTGTATTTCTTGCTCAACGACAGACTTGCAGATCGATGATTCTGTCTGGCAAGACAAATCGACACCTTTCCCATTACCTGTCTGATATACGTATACTGTACATGAAATTATAAACCTCGTCCCGGTGTTCTGAAAATTGTTCCTACATCTCAGAAGTTCCTACATTGCGCGCTGAGCGTGCGCGTTAGAACATACGTCATCGCTCAGCTGTTCTTAGCTAGCGCGTGCGCGCGCGCGTTAGAACATACGTCACCGCTCAGCTGTACCTAACCATCGCGCTGCGCGTGCGCGTTAGAACATACGTCACCGCTCAGCTGTTCCTAATCATCGCGCTGCGCGTGCACGTTAAAACCACGTCACTGCTCAGCTGTTCTCCGCTCAGATTTTTCTACTTTCCGCGCTACAGAAGCGTTAAAAAGTTCGTTACATCTATCGTTTCTTCTCCTACTTGATCGTACAAACATTCTGTACTTTTGTTGTATGTACTTTTGATATTGTAGCGTTGGATCAATGAATAAACATAAACGCACTAAATGAACACGGACACTTATAACAGTACACAAGATATTCGTAACATGTTACCATATTTTGTACTTATTTATTGTTGTATTCTGTTTTGACGTGTTTTAACGCGCTTGCGCGAGGGCGCTAGCTAGGAACAGCTGATCAGTGACGTCAGTGTAGGAACTTCTGAGCTGTAGGAGGAATTTTCAGAACACCGGACTTGTGCCTACAGGGGGCAGAATGGGACGCAGGGGCAAACAGAGCTGCATAAGGGGTACACTTACGCAGTGTGCAGGAGGTCCTGGGATCTCTCCGCTGCCTCGGGGAACACAGGGTGGGGTGGCTCACCCATCGGCATGCAGCCCAGCGATTTACTGATGGCGTGACTCAGCTTCTTCGCCGGAGACTTCTAGAAGAGCCAACAAGAGACCATACATGTCGTTAGATTTCTTGACAGAATTTATGTGGCCATAGTGGTCACTATACTGTACTTATAATGAATAAAAGCTATAATGAAGTATGCTACATAATCTGGAAAAACCTCACAAAATTCAGGAGGTTAAAGACACGTACAACCACAAAATGGCACATTTATTTGTAATTATTTTGTAATTTGTAAATAATTATATATCTTATTCTTCCCATCCATGTAAAATGGCAAAAGGTACCTTATAGACAATGTAGATTGCTACAAACATGTAGCAAAAAAAATGTAGCAAACATTTTCTTCAAAATGTAAGAAAATGTTCTTATCAGAAAAATTTGGCTACAGGTAAATCAATTGTTCTTTAAATAATGCTGAATATTTTATAACCACTATTGTAATTGCGTGTAGACATCATTTGTTTCTTTCTTCTTAGATATATATGTATGTATATTTACACACGTATATGTTTATTTTTAATCACGCATGCACCACCTGAATACTGATTGACATTGATTTCAACCAATCAGAAGTGCCTGCATATTCATCACAATGTAAAAGATATGACATTGTTGCTTAATGTGGCCATTGTAGCTAAAACAAATGTATTTGTTTACATATGTTAAAATAACTTTTAACCCAGCATTTTCCTAAAAACATTTTTTTGTAATGTAGAACACATTTTTTTTCCGGACAAATTTTGCTCCGCCGTCTGAAAAAAGTAGAGAAAGAATTGGTCTTGTAATTGGATTTGGGAGGCAGTGCAAGTGGTTTCTGGAGCTGTAATTTCCGGCCTGTGCCTGAGCTGTGGGACAAAGCCTGAGCGCTAAAAATGTCACCAATATAACTCACAAGCTGAAAAACCCCAAGCACTCTCAACAAAAAAGCTGAAAAACAAGCACTTGCTGCACTTCCTTCCACCAGAACTAACTCCGTAGCTGCCAAGAACACACACACACACACACACACACACACACACGCTCACACACAGTTTTACGTCTATTTTACGTGTTGGACGATTCATGGCTACATTTGTGTAGACTGGTGGTAAACTCATTGATTTCTCAGTCCACAAGTAAGTGAAGGTTTAATTAGCCGAGTAATTGGACTGTTTTGCTTTAAATATTGCAATGCACTCAACTTTATGGCAGACATGACATAAATAATTCAATTCAATAGAAGGGTAACTGTCAGCATCTAGTTGCAAAAGAAGCCCTACTGTACATCACAATAACTAATTACATAAATATTGTATACAGTTATACATTTATATATACATTACGTTATGTATATAGTTATACATGTAAACCAATTTATACATTAATTTAGATTATTCTAAAGTGATCTACGTTCATTTAGATCAATTCCAAAATTACAGTGAGGACGACCTAGATTTAAAAAATTATTATCTATGCCCACCTTTAATATAGATTATAAAAAGACACTGTAAAGTAAAGAACATCGTACTAAAGACTCAGGCTGGCGAGTGAACGACACATACCCATGAGGAGTGCTCCTTCATCTGGTGCTGGTTGCTATGGGGACCGCTGGCATGGCCACGCCAGAAGCAGCTCTGACAAAGCTGGTAGCCATGGCACTGCTGGCAGCGGTAGCGGAAACCCATCATGCTCTCACTCCGGCAATATGAACATTCCACTGGATGGAAGACTGGAGGAAACCAGGGCAATCAGATCTCCAGCTTGAACCCGCTGGCCAATCACAGGCCTTACCATTCTCTACATTAGCGAGTCGGTGCATGAGAGGTAGCCACACGAGGCACTGCGGCGGCGGATCTGCCATCAACACGTCCAGAAAAGTGTTCAGCAAGATCTTCTTCTGGAAAGACGCGAATGAGACTCACTCACAGGTTGAGACGTGCACGACTGTGAGTGTGTGTAAATATACTGTGTATACGCACGTCACACATTCTGCATTCTATATCTGTGTTTATTAGTAAATAGCAGGGGTGTAAAGAGTACCGGACAGCCATACTTGAGTAAAAGTACAGATACAAGTCATCAATTTCAAAAAGACTTGAGTCAAAGTAGCAAAGTATCCAATTTGAAAGGAACTTAAGTATTAAGAAGTATTTTCATTTGTGCTCAATATAGGCCCAAAAAAAGAAATGTGAAAACAAACTATTGTTTTTCAAGACAGAAACAGAATTTAACCTCAATTTTTGAAAACTGGTAGAACAAAGTAAATAAAAAGAACAAAAAGTCAGTCTCAATTACTTAAATTTGCAAGTAGATATAAAATAAAATGATTAATCTGATTAGTAAATTATATAATATATGTATTATATAAGGTTAATTAAATTAAATAAACATTATATAATAACATTTGTAAAACACATTTTTACGCCCCTAATTCGTGTTCTTTTGGTTTCTAATTCACAAATAGTGTCCATTACCTTCAGCAGCCTAAAGATGGCGATATTCGCCTCGTCCGCCCAAGAAATTAACCGCGATATAAACTGATTCCGGCTTGTCACGCACGTATGTCTGTCTACCTTTTGCATCTGTCCGTCAGTGTGTTTATCTTACTTCTATCTATCTATTTGCCTTTTCATTTACCACAATAGAAAACAATTAAGATCATATTGTCTTCTCAGATGGATATATAGCTAAAGACAGTACAGGAATCTAGTCGATACGCACCTGCTGAGGGAAGCATGTTCTGACAGAGTGGTCTGTGTAGCCAAACGAAGGCCCTTCAAAAACGGCTGTGGGGAGTTTCAACACTTCCCTCAGGAACTGGTCAAATTTGGCAAAGACCATCAACCCATTGGAGTCTGAAATCTGGGAAAATATATCTGAAAGAGAATAATGAGTCATTCATGCATGTTTACAAAAAAATGCAGGCATTTTTCACGTTGCTATTTTAATTTGCTAATACTGGTATGTGTATGTAAAGTTACATAAAATAATGAGTCTGCAATTAATTTACATTGTACAATCAATACAAACAGAAGCAATATAAATATAAAACGAATGCATACAAAAATTATGAAATAATAAAAAAATCTGGTCAATTTACAGTAGAAATGTTAACGTGCAATACACTTTTTGTACAGAGGAGGGCGACAAACTGTTTTTTGAAATAATCCATTTTGATATTTCAAACACAATCTCAGCAACTCAATTTAATACTTAAAAACAAAATCAAAATCGAGTCTATAAAATACTATCTTCTAAATAAAAACGCATTGTCCAACTAAAGGGAAGTGACGGGGGTTTTTTTATATCCTTTTTACATCAGCATTTGCACTTTAAATAAATGTATTTATTGCCATTACACCCACTCGAGGCAAAAAAAAATCTTAATAATAAATAAACAAATACAAATAATGTAAAACAACATCACACAATACTCACAACGAAATTTGTCCAGAATTTTTCCTCCACACATGGTGGCCAGCATTGACTTCATGGCAAACACAGTAAGTTTCCCGTGACCTTCGCTACAGATACAATGTTACAAAAAATAGCAATTTACTTACTACAAGTAACCAATTACAAAGGGTAACCAATATTGCCTAAATGACCACTACAGTATACAGGATGTGCAGATTAACTCATTTGCTGAATATGGGGAATGCTGCAAAAACTAAAGAAGCGTATTTGTTCAACAGTTTATTTCACTAAACATATTGTTTGAATACACAGTAAAAACTAAAAAGAAGCATTTTGTTAAGCGGTGGGAATTCTCCAAACTATTTGCAGTCAAAAAAATTATATATATAAAAAAACCCCTAAAACTCAAGAAAACCCCTAATTTGGAGTTTTAAAATCTACTTAAAATTTTCCCAATATCTGGATGGAAGTAACACAAGCTATTTCTACATTTCTCAGCAGCTTTTCTGTCCGGATTAAAGGGTCTTTTAAATCAGACTTAAACGTAGTTCTTGCATTTTTTCAGTTATTTTGAATAATTTCAGGAAATATAAACCGGGGTTAGGGTGACTAAGGTAGGTAACAACTGGTTCACTACCAGTATTTAAATATAAATCAAAATAACAGTACCGTATTTATAAACTGATTTTATTAATTTACAATCTGAATGGCTGAACACAGGTTTGTGTTTGAATGGAAAAAAAAAGGGAAATAGATATTTTGAGCAAATGAGTCCCAGCGCCAATTGTGTTAGCCTGTTACATTGTGTCATAGTTGTCTTTATAATTTGTAACTTTTATAAGCCAGCCATTCATTTTCTAAACCGGATATTTCACATGGCACATACAAGCACAGATACACTGTTGCGAATGTTTGTTAATATGTCTTTGACGTCATTACAGTACTGGACCTTGAACTGCAGTCAAAGAAAAAAGCTTTTTCTTCTATAACAAAATTGTATCCAGCGGACCTGTATATGTAGAATGTCTATTCACAAAAAAGCACATTAACGAAACTTTAAACGTAAAGGCTTTCTCAAATTACATAGCAATGCATTTTACTGTGCAAGTGCATATAGACTATTCTATAGATATTCATGCGAGGTTTGTGTGTACTTAAATGGGGGGATGCTTGCTTAAGATTAACTACACCACACGTAAAAAAATCTCAATCAGTCTCAATGCTGAAAAATTTCAAGGTTAAACAAACGTTTTTAAATTCGAGAGGCCCATAATATGAGAGTATTGTTTGTAAAGTCATCCAAAAGATTTAGGAAGAGACCCCAGAAAAATGGTTTACTGGGACTCAGTCGTTGGAAAACTCATAGAAAACATGTGAGTACTTAACAAAGATGAGTACTTAAACAGCGACAGTAGACATGTGGTCTCCAATGACATCACAATCCAACGCTCTGTGAAAATGACATCCAGTCTCTTACCTGTCATAAGTGGCCACGATGAAGTTCAGCAGCAGCCCTATAGACTGTTCTACATTGATCTGGTGTGTGGTGGGCAGCCTCTTGTTCAGCTGGTAGAAGATAGAAGACAGAATGGTCTCCAGACGGGACACATTAATCTCTGCGTTGTGGTCTAATGTGCTCAGCCCATTGTCCCGGAAGGCTTCGATCATGTTCCACACGTCCACCAGATGAACTGTGAGAGGAAAGGTGTGAATTAAGCCGGTTACGTAAAGCTTACGGCGGAGAATGGTGGTCGTAGATTGTGAAGTGGGCACAAGTCTGAATAAACTCTACTTACGATTGCATCGTTTTTGGACAAACCGTAGTTTACAGGCAGTTCTGTACGTCGAGAGACGAATCACATCAAAATTTTGGGCCCCTGGTAAAAATAAAACGTGTACAATTTGTTTGATTGAGGTTATTATTACCTGCGGTCAATAAAGTGTTATAGTGTTTCGTATCAACACTGACGGATTACAGTAAGTTGCTGCTTTTTTTAAACAAGGTAGATGCGCATCAAAGTCTTTTTCTTTTAATATTTTTTTCCGGTTTTCGATTGTGGCAGTTATATATGATTAGGACTTAACAAAGATACACGTGTACTCGGTACACGTGTGCCGAAGTGTGTGTGTGTGTGTGTGTGTGTGTGTGTGTGTGTGTGTGTGTGTTTCTGTGCAGAAAATGTTCAGGGTCGTTCAGAACTCACTCATCTCCATAAAGAGCTGTCTTTTCTCCACCATGGACTTGCTGCTCTTACTTCCCTCTTCAATCATTCTGCAACACACAGAAAGCCAAGACAAACTCATTTTAATATTTAGAACATATAATACAAATAAAAAGCAAATACAATAAATATAAAACGTGGAAAAAATAATGTTTGATTGCATGAAAAGAAAAAAATTAAATGGGAATAAAACAAACTCAATGGAATGATTCAGATTTCGATGGATTCATATTCTGTCTGTTCATTCCATAAGGCACTTTGTCCATTTAGGTGTCAAAAAGAGCTCAACTTCTTCTTGGAATGCTTGTCTCACGGAGGAAAAGAAGACATGAACATGTCCACGCTTACTCAAAGGTCAATCAAAAATGAAAAGTATTTTTTGACTGGGAAAGCAAACCGGAGCACCGAAAAAACACAGATGGCAAAACTTCACAAATAATCCCTATTAATACTTGTTTTTTGAGAGTCTGCATATACTAAATATTATATAACAATATTATATCAACAATTAATTAATACTTCAATGGTATAATGTCCCTTGCTACAATACCCTTGAATGTAGCCACTGTACTTGATCTGAATGTATGATATTTTCTGTTGTGCCATATTTTTTTCATTAACATTGTCACTGTGTATCTACAGCTGAACAGACTATTACTCACCTGTCAGGTCTGGGACTCCGATAAGGTGTTGTAAAAGAACCAGGCAGCTCCTATGACACAACATATTAAAAAAATGGAGATTACAGCGCTCCTCAAATACTAAAACACTGGATTTTGTAAATTATGCATATTAGTGCAGGCGCAGGTGACATAGGGTGAACTAATGACAAAGTCATGTGTCATTTATTTTAAATATGTAATGTAAATTACTATCAGAGAACATGTACTAAAAATTCCGCATAAAGTTCATTAACTCGTTTTTGGTGGTTGTTTAGTAAAAATTATTTTACAAATCAGTACGGCTCTCAGAACAACATGAAGTTAGATTAATTTGCTGTACCCGGTGGAAGAAGAATTGTCCTAGCGATTCAGATCATTTGTGTGTGTATGTCAGATGTGTTCAGTGAATCAGTCAGTGACCGAATCTGAATCATATATGGTACACCCACCTCCAAAGCACCTCCATCAATCTGTTTTCTGGTCTTCCTATTTACAATTTTTAGAATTAGATTTTTTAATCAATTGTATTATGTAATTAGTTAAAATATAATATAGTATACAGCAACACAGTGCATAACCAAACAGAACATATAAATGGGAAATGGTTCCAATTAGCTCCATGCATTCCTTTTCTGCACTCAGCAGCTGAAGCTTGTGGCCAACTAATCACAGAGCAGGTCACGCAGACACACACACATTCACACTCTCACTCATTTTTGCAGATTTTAATTCTGATGGGGCCATGTTCTTTACTGTGGGAGGACAACAGAGAACAGATTGAAAGCCATGCAAGCAGGAGGAGAACATGAAAAGCTTCGAACTTGAGTTTTGAACTAGCTGTGAGGCCATACTGATTTATTTCTTTACGTTCGATAAATAGTACACAAAAAACGTCCGCTGATTTTGAAAACGACCACAACAACACCAACAAAAACATAAAAACATAATCGCGACTCGAAAGAATCAAATACATTGATTCGTTCGATTGATCTAATGACTCGTTTAAAAGCATCGATTCGTTTTTTAACAACACCGAAAAGCATTATGTCATTCCCCACCGTTCACGACACTGCTGACGCTGTGACTTCGCTTGGGCTTAAAATCTTTCATTTAATTTGTAGTCCTTCAAACACGGCTGTGTTTATTGATAATTTGAATTCAAAGCAAAGAATGAGAGAGAACACCCCATCTCTTTACCGTGAGGAAATTCCCCATATCATCGAAAACACACACACGCACAGTGTAACCCCTCGCATTTTAATTAAATCAATGATCACACACAATTCACAAGGTTCGGTTTGAGCTTTCCGTTCACGGCCATTTTCTCCTCATTATGTCTCATATCCACATACAATTAGATGCAACGTCTTGCGTTAAGACGGTAAAGCAAGTTAGATGCAAATCCATTTTACGTCCTCCATTGTGCGTGTTTTGCTGGTGTGTGTGTGTGTGTGTGTGTGTGTGTGTGTGTGTGTGTGTGTGTGTGTGTGTGTGTGTGTGTGTGAGTGTAAAAGCATCATTGTCAGCGGACGCATCTTACCAGCGGGAGGAAATCACGCAGCTCGCGCGAGCATCATCAGCATCTGAGGCGAGCGAATAACGTCCTCGCGCTCGATTCCTCGCGTGTCATCATCGTTTTCATCACCGCCGCTCGTTTAACTTGACGTACACGGACAATTGTCGGCCTATTAATCCGCATTATGACGGCGCAGCACTTCTACATCGTCACGTTAGTGCCGTGGTTACCGTTCCGTTTGATTCGGTCTTGTCAGAGCTGCAGTACAAGCTGCGCGAGCGTCTCTCTGAGCATCTCCCGCCTTCACACCGCCGACCGCTTCACGTGAAAAAGCAGTTTACTGGCTAAATAAACGTGAGCAAATGCGCAGAGAATACGTACACCAAATATTAAAATTTTGATTAGATTCGGATTTTGTTTTTTACATCTGGCTGAAAAAGGTTTAAGAGTGAATACAAAATAAAAGTCCCATGTTCAATGTGCGTGTAGCAACTTGGTACTTTTATTTGAGAAGATATAAGCGGCAGAAAATTTAAAGATGAATTTCAATAAGTCTGTGTGTTACTACAAAAACATAATAAAATTAAATGTGATGAAAATTAAATTATGCAATTAAATAAAATGTATAACAACTGTGTTGTAAAGTGTGCTAATAAAGAGTAAATATGCTAATACAATGGGATTTACAATAAATCAACTAAACTGAACACACACACACACACGTGAAAAAAACAGCACATATAAAGAAAACATGCACAGGTAATTAATATAGAAAACTTGTAAATAAAATATACATACTGTTATTACATGTAACTTTATGTTAAACACTTCACTCAATTGAATTCATTTTAACACCACCAACAACGACAAGGCTGCATTTGCTTTGTTATTTTATTCAGAATCTTGATAAAATACACTTTGTCAAGTGCTGATTACACTATTTTACATTCACCTTCATCTTACATAAAATATGACTTCTGAAACACGTACCGACTATCACTGCTGAAGAACCTTTACAACATCCTGGAATCACAGGAGATTTACTCAAACTTTGCAACAGAAATTGTGCAACAACAGCAAAAGACGTTGGAGACGGTGGCAGTACTAGGTCGTTAAAACCAAAATATTAAATAATCATAAGGAGAGCTCATCATGTCCATCCTAGATTAAACTTGCTCAAGCTACAAACCGCCAGAATTGTACATAAATATCAATTCTAAGACATGGGAGGACGTATAATGTCACAAAAATTAGATTTCTAGTCTCACAAATGATTAAAAACTGCCAAAAAATGTACACAAAAACATTTTTTTATCACCGTAAAGAAAAAAAAAACAGACTGTGCAACCATTCAGCGCAGTCACATGACAAACTCCACTCAATCCACAAAAATCCAGGAATTGATGTTGTTTTTGGCCTAACTATTGCCTTGAATATAAAAACATAGGCATTCCACAATTATTTATTTCCATCTGGTCAGATTATTGCAGTCAAATTGTGAAATGACGAGGAAACAGACGAATCTGAAAAATCTCGAAGACCTCAAATAAGGTACAAAAATGTGACTCTAAAGTGACAGTAAATACCCTGTTTATTAACATGTCGATAGGAAAATTATTTGTAAATAAAATGTGTCAATGAAAATATATTAATCAAAATATATTACTTTACAAATTACACAGACAATAAAAAAAGAACAATCATCTCCCAAAAAATGCCAGTTACCACATAAAAACAGGCAAAGTTCCTCTAAAGTGTTTATATTCAAAGATATTTTTTGCCTTGGAGGCATTTTATCAAAAGGTTATAGGGATATGTTTATCAGAAAAGTACCTACTACTCAGTAGAAGATTTAAAAATGTACATGTTCAGCAAAGACACGTTACGATCCTTTGTGTCGGAGTGTCTTCCGCGTATGAAACCTTTATAAAACGCCTGTAAAGGCAACACATGCTGCACTTAGAAATCAACAAGTGTATTTACAACATGTCTCAAAGTGTTTCAGTCTCGATATTGTTAATTGATCAGAATCAGTAAGAATTTATAAGTCTTTATGAATAGAATTTGAGTTTATAATATAATCTTTCTTATGTGAAAGGACAGAGATCTGCTTTTGCTCCTGAGTGGCAATAAAAAATGAAACTATTATTTGCCCTTGAAAAATATCCATAAATCATGTGTTGTTAAGTTCAGCACAGAAAAAAATGTTAAAAACCATGACATATATTACTGTGTATTTAATCTTATTACAATAACAATTATTATTGCCACTGGACCACAAAATCACTTTTTTATGATGGTCATTTCAAATATTGACCTGTATATTATACAATATATTAGAATATACATTTTAGATTTGGTAAGTTTTCTCATGTTACATGTTTGGATAACTTATGTCTGCTTCGGTTTAATTTTCATATTACATATTTAAACAAATCAGGCACGTATCTACTTGATTAAAAAATTATTAAAAGTTAATAAATATTTAGAATAATAAACAGTAAGCAATAGGCTGAATAATAACTAAATTATGGCAAAACGTACCAAACCTTTAATTTAGTGTACAACCCTACAGTAGCTAACAAGAAACTGATTTAACAATAATCCCTTTTGTCACATGATTTACATTTAGGGACCATATAATGGTAAAAAAAAAAAACATTCATTTTCATTGTTAGCATTTTACAAACTTAATTTTATGAACTCAAGTGCCCAAAAAAACAAACCAATCAGCAAGTAGCATTAGCAAGGCTAAACTTCTGATCCAAACTAGTGTGAACGATCACAGTGAAAAATAGATGGGGAAATATTGATTAGTACAAAAATATTACAGCGATTGTCATTAGTAAACCTATGTTACAAAAATAGAAACAGAAGAAAATAACTACTACTTATTGCCACTATGGAATCTAAAGTGTTAAAACTAAAACAAAGTGCAACATTGCGGAGGAAGGATTATGTAATATTGCACTATAAAGACCTCTAGCATGTGCTGCAAAAGAATAAAACGGTCAATAAAACGGTCAATTTGCTATTTTCTGTTTCTATAAAGACAAGACTTTCTTATGACAAATAAAAGATTCCCATAATTCAGTGTTAAGGGGAAAAAACAGAAAATTGGATTTGCAATTATTAACAAATTTGATCCGTGAAAATGTAGTCATCACTACTACTATCAGTGATGACCAACCTGTGGCCCGCAGGCCACATCGGACCAATACATAAGTAAAGTAGTACATGTGGGTGCTCTTTTATTCCTATAATCACATTTTGTATTACTTCATTTAGAAGAAGTGTTTATGAGTGTAATATCTAATATTAGAGACATTTTAAATCAGAGACGACTTTCAGATGTTTCTAAAATGCGAATTTGGAGAAAAAAATCTCTACCTGAGTTTTACGCAGAATTGTCTCCTGTGAATTTTTCAAATTTGCGAATGAAAGAATTGGCAAATCAAATTCAAATGTGACACGTTCTGACCCAGACATTCCAAAACTAGCTGCTGAGAACTACAGATGTCACACTAATGGAAAAAAAAAAAGCATCGCATCACGAGTCGCCAATTATCATGTTTTCAGTTCTTTTCTCACATCTCAACTCATTCAATATCGATATTTCATATCTTCTATCGATTTTCATATACCTGTTGTGGCAAAATTTCCAGCAAAGCACTGTTTGGGCTCACTGACCAATAGCCAGGCAGTCTTAAGGAAGCAAAGTAGAAAGTACATGAAAAAGTCTTGACTTGATTGTTGTACATGATTATTTTCAAGACAAACCCACAACGTTAAGTGCATTTTAGAGGAAAAAAAGTCTGATTTGAAGTTAAAACAAGAAATGACAAACTCATTTCAATAAAAATATCTAAACGCTAATACTAGGGATGCACCAATATCACTTTTTTGGAAAACGAGTACTAGCATTTCGCTACTCGCCGATACAGAGTACTTAATAAAAACATAACTTAAATTTACAGGTTTTACAGCTTTAGTCATATTTTTAGTATGGGGTATTTAGTATATTCAAACTAAGGGGCTAGTTTGGAATTAAGAACATTTCAAAATGGAAAGCATGATTAGCAGATTAAATAATTATAGAAAATGTAAACACTGACTGTGCTTGTTTATGATATTATGATGTGCGCCGGGCGTTATGGTCATGTTTGTTTGCCGGTTATTAACCCTTTATACGCCGCTCAAACATAGACATTTCTCACTTCCGGTATTGTCTGACTTTAAACGAGTACGAGTACTTTTACGAGAAAATGTGGTATCGAAGTCGATACCCGATACAGGTAATGGTATAGGTGCATCCCTAGTTAATACCCTGCATTTACTAATAGTTGATGAGCCAGTTTATTTGGCCTCTAAATGTGCTAAAACAGCAATAATTACCAAATTTTGTTTTTTCGAAAGAAGATCTATCAGTCTAGATAGCAGTAATACATCAATGTTGTACACTGCCAGGAATGTATGCCGCAATCTAACTGTTTACAACAGCTTTCCAGCTTGCAAACTGGCCGTTTTTGACCACAATTTGTTATAAAGTGCCTTTACTAAGGCTTTAGAACAACAATGTCCAACCTGCGGCCCATGAGCCATATCGGGTCCGCGATGGGGTTTTGACTCTACACTAATATTAGTACAATCAGAGATGACTTTCAGAGGTTTCTGAAGGACACATTTAGAGAAAAATATCTTGATCAGAGTTTTCTGCTGAACTGTCACCAGTGACCTTTCCAAAAACGTCCCTCTAATAAGCATCAGATGCGGGGTACCGACTTTTGATTTTGCAATTCTTTTCTCTAGTTTCGGAAACTTGACCAAATTTTATAATCCATACTCAATTTCCGTATTCATTGTGACCCATAAAGTTCATAGCAAAGTCTAGTTTGGCCTCTTTTAGGAAAGGTTGGCCACCACCACACTAAACATCAAAATAGTAGCAACTGTGGAACCTTTTACCTTTTCCACTCCACACAAGTCTGGCCATGATTTAGGTTTTGTGAATTTCCTCCTAAGGAGTGCAGTGTGACCATTTATAAAGTTTTTCATAATCACAGTTCCTCTTCATGATATACCATATTTACCATTACCGGACCACCAAACACGAGACACAAAGTTTAGAAGGACCAATGCAATCATCGTGACAGAATGCTCCGCATCCTTTGCACATGATCATGGCTTTTAGCCGACAATAACATTTAGATTGGACGTCTTCCATCCCAGAAGTCTCCATGAAAGCTCGTGTTGGCGAGTTCTCGCCCTGACTGCTCTGGTCCAGTAGGTGACTGGCTGGTATGGCAGTGACGGTGACGGAAAACGACATCATACCTCTGCTCGACTTTTCACAGTCACCACCACAGGATAAAGTCGGAGAGGTTGGAGTGTCAGTGATGGTGCGTTTCAGGACATGAGGGACAGACATGCTGATGGTGCCACCGTATTGAGATTTAATGGTGTTTTGCCCATTGTGCACCTTCTGAGTCAAATGTGTGTGCTGGTGGCAATCGATTAACGGATAAGGATCCATGTGCATTAATGCATCCGTATCAAAACGCATTCTCGTTTCTTTGGTTCTAATAGTTCCTGTTGTTTCATTATTGGGAAAGCAGCTGTGCAATGGAGATTCACTCTTTATATTGAAACCAAGTTCCGCCTCGTTGGGTTTTGTGAGAAACGATCCATGCTGTTCTACTTTGATTCTTGGCAAGTGTCCGGGAAAAGTAGTGTGGCTACTCTGATGTGGTTCGGTCCGTCCCTTCATACCCTCTTCTTCGATTGTCTCTTGCTTCAGATTGACAAGAGTTGCGTTTGTATTAGCAAAGTGTGGCCATTTGCGCTCGGATCCTTTACCGTACGTAGAATTATTGAGCAAGTAGTGTCCCGTCATTGCTGGCTTGGATATTCTCTTCCGTCCAAAAAACCCTAGACGAACACTCAGCCGGTCCTGGTTATCCTCAAAATGACCAAATTGGCTAAAACCAGTGCATTTCTGCTCAAACGTTTGCCCAAGTTGAAGTAAACTTTGATCAACAACCAACTTTTCCCCAGATGTGACTAAAGGAGTTTGATGTTCAAAATGGCTGAGGTCTAGCTGATTCATAGAGCCTGATTCATTGGATGTGTTCCCTTTATCTCCGGCCGCCGCCGACTGATGCTCTGTGGTAGCAAATGGCTTTGAGAGAATCGTTTCCAAAGGAACTTCTCTACCCTGAAGAAGTTGAGTGACCAGAGGATTATTTGTGGAATTGAAAGAGCTAGGCTTAGATGTTGTTGTTCTCTGGATTGGTAAAGGCAATCTTAAGCCAGTTAGGCTTCCGGGTTGATCCTTCACCGTAGTGTTCAACGTACAAGGACTGTTTTGGGACAGCTTTAAAAAAGCCTGGCTTTCACCGAGGTCTCGACAAAACCCAGGATCTGTGTGTCCAGTAGAACCTGAGACTGCTGACGTCTGTGAACCCGACATTTCCGGCATGGGAGATCCACAATTGAACTTTATAGGCGACACAGATTGACTTCTGCTGCTTGCTGGTGAAATCTCTTCTGAAAGGGACCGTGCCGGAGAAGGTGTGGACATACCTCCAACTGATCCAGGTCCCCTAGAAGAAGACAGTCCGGCTGTTGACGCAGCAGCTCGGGCCCGTGCTAACTTGGCCTTTGCCTTAATATCGGCTAAGGTACGTGCGCCTGTACAACCAGGTCGGATGCTTGGAGGTGTCAAAGGAACAGGAGTCCTCGGGGATACCTGCTCAAACGAAGCAGGAGCAGACACAATTCTGGAAACTGGAATCTGTAGAGATATACAAGAGAGACTTTTAACATGTACAGTCTCGATGATACTAGTAGAACAGATACGGACTCAAAACGCGACAGGAAAAGAATCCCCGAGCCGGCAAATGCACTCTGGGCAACAACATCAAACATGTAATAAACTTCTGGAAGAATCCCTCTGGAATCTCTAGACTCAGAAACCAAACATCACTAATGTACACACTAAGAACTAGCAACTAATGACAGCAAACACTGGCTCCAAAAACGGTCCATAACTGTATTCCTACTGTAAAAGTACCACATCGTGCATGACGCCCTAACATGGACCCAGCTATGAAGCCACCGAGGTTGCTTAAGGAAAGGTTTGTTTTTAAGAAGCCTCCAAATAGAAACCTCGACGAAACAAAGTCACATGCATCTTGTGCAATGTCAAGTTCTTAAACGGAAAACTAACTGTAGCAAAGAGACGCTTTACACATTATGATTCCTACAGAATGAGATTAATTCAGAGATTAATCTAGAATCATTTAGATTAAGATAAATCTAGATTAAATTTGATTTTGCTTGAGTAATCTATCATTAATCAAGTTTCAATCAAAATGAATCTATGCCCACCACTAGTTTTAATACAATGTCATTTGGAAATATTGACTTATGCCGATATATGAACATATTGATATATGAACATTTATGCTGTTTTATTTCTTTTCAATGCGGAAAATTAATTTGACACACAAGTACCTTGAGATACGACCTCAACAATTTAAGCTTATGAGTCAAGGTACCAACTTACTAATAAAGTTAAAGTACTTTTTTGTAATAGTTTGAAGAGAAAAACCCAAAACTTACTTTGAGAGGGGGCACTTTCTGCTCAGATTTTTCTTTAGCTGCCTTAACAAATGGGACTTCTACAGGAGTGACACGACACTTCTTCTCTATTACAGCCTCTGTGTCCTTTTCACTGGAGACTTTCCTCTTGAGATGCTCAGATGTAACAGCAGGAGCTTGCATTGCAGCTTGATTCATCTCGATTACGGCTTCTCCAAACTCACTCGCAGCTTTTTCTTCTTTAGTGCGAGTCTTAGATTCTTTCTGAAAGACCACAGCATCAGAAAGAGATGCTGAAACTTCACAATCAATCTCGTTCTTGATGACAGAAACAATTTTGTCAGTTTCTGGATTGGTCTCCACAGCTTTCGGAGCAGAAGCGTGGGCACTATTATTTTCTTCTGCTTCTTGACTTGCTTGTGGGGATCTCTGGGGCAGGTCGGATGCTGAAGGCCTGATTGGCTCTTCATGGGAGTGCAGTATCGTGATGCATTTCAAGTCTCGAGATCTCAATTCCATGTAAGTAGGCTCAGTGGCTGGATTTACTTTCTGTGATTGTTTGCTTGTGTCTGGCCTTTCTGCACTTTTAGATGGTTCCGTCTTTGTCAGCACCGTGGACTCCTCAATACTTAATCCAGAACTTAACAGAAAAAACAAAGAGGGTATTATCAATGTTCAAATGTGAGCTCCATCGCTGCGGTGTACAGCTTTTTTCTTTTTATTTTTCATTAAAGGCCTGGAACTTACCGTTCACCATAGTAGCTCTCAAAGAATTGCTCTTTCCAAACTTCCACCTTCTTTTCCTTCTCAATTTCCTGTCGCATTCTTAGTCTCAGCTCTGGTGTGAAATCACCTGCAATCATGATACAGATTACTTGCATGTTGAACAAATGCTGTATGCTTTCAAACTTATAATATTTATATTATTCATATAGGTATTAATAAATTATAATGTTTAAAGCTACAGTGAAGTACACCAACCCTCAGATAACCTCTCTTTCCATGATTGTGCTGCAGAGGTAAAAAACTCGTTGTTCAGGGCCGAGCTGGTGACTTTTAACACTCCATCCATAGTGGCCTGCATGAAACAGTAAGCGTTTGGCATCACAATACAAGCAATCAATCATCGATAATAATTGCATGCTATACAAGCAATCAATAAACTAAATGTTTTTAGATGACAATGATCGAAAACAATGATGCCCGAAAGCATTTCCCTACCTGCTGGTCCACCTCTGGCAGCATCTGGAGAAGCTTCTGCTGACACTCGCTTGGCAACAGGGAGAACGTGTGTTTGTTTATTAGAGCTCTGAGGTTAGTGTTGACAAGGATGGAATCCGGTGTCTCAACATCGATCTCACACTTGGTCCGTCTCATATGCCCTGAAAATAAACGCCAAAGTCAGTTAAATGAAATTATACATAGACAAACATTATATGTTTATCTACTGGGCATTGTAAAGGTCCACATATTTTAGCCAAACCGTTTCAGTACGAGACTTTTGATTCGCTGTGTCCTAACCAATTGCATTCAGGGTTTCAGGTTGATTGAAAACCACTCAACTTCACAACTTTAAAATGTGCGAATGAATATCATGCATTATTTGCACTTTTGTTCCGTTATATTGCTTTTCATTGTTAAGTATTTATGGGATTATATTTAGTCAAGTTTTTATTTACCTGACTGTTCTTTATCAGACTGATTGTTCGTCCATTAATCTTTGTTTTACACTTCTTTTTACACTTTTATCCTCCATTATATTTTGTATCGATTGTATCCTTTTACAATAAGTAATTCATCTATTGTAGTTTTTTACTTGTGGTTTTCTTTCGTCACGTTAACTTTTATAATTCTTTTTTTTACTTCTAGCTTTAAAATAATCTGTTGTATTGATTGAGCTGTTATACAAAACACGTCAAGCACGTCATATTGTGTATGATTGTGTGTTTAACTAATTATATTTTGAATTTAAGAACTCATTGAAATTCCAGTTTTTAAAAAAAAAAAAAAGCCCCGTGTAGTACGGCAGTCTTATCTCAGATGACAAGGCTCTTGCTCTGTCTGATATTCGGTGTATCAGATATGACAGATAATTCTGACAGATTCAGGCTCCTCTGCTAATGGTGTATAAAACAGCATATCCGGTGACGTCTAGATCTGTTGCTTCTTTTGTTTCATTTGAACAGGCTAGACACTGTTCCTGGTGAATTGTGACCAAGAGTAAAGAAATATGGATAGAGCAAATGCAGAGTTCAGATCCTGCTCAACAATGATTGGGCGTGTTTCTAGATTTATTCTACAGTGGAACAAACCAGCTCAATAATGTTGAGCAAACTGTATGAGGAATTTATTAGTTATGTTTACTGATATTGTTGTTTTTCTATGTAAGATTTAATATTACAAATTGTGTTGTACAATTAAAAACAATTTCATGTATTTTATGTTGTAAAAAGATGTCTATGAGGATTATATTAGGTACATTTTAATAACAAGACTTAATAACAAGAACAATAACTTATAAGCCTTATAACAAAAACTTATTAACTTATAATAATAAGACTTTTTTTCAGTGTACATCCAATACTCATTTTACAGAACACAAGTGTCACGCTTATGATAAACACATAAATTGGAAAAAAATATGAGCACACCAGCAAGTTTATTGCTGCTATTTGAATTTTTGATTCCAATTTACAACACACACACACACACACACACACACACACACACACATTAGAGGAGATAATTATTTTATCTAGATTCATATCATCTAGTTATCTATATGAATCCAGATTAATCTCTAAAATGGTCTCTAAATGAAATAGCCGAACAGAATTCAAAATAACTTTAGAACACTGGAAGAAAATAACCAATAATTATTAAAAATGTAGAAAACAGTCTGAGATTACTCACTGGCACTGAGTCGACTGGAGCGCTGAGAGACTTTCCGAACATTAACTGTGTGGCACACATCTGCTTTGACAGAGGAGGACAATCTAGAGGTAACGTTCTGTGGACTGGCAGGGCAGCGCTCTTTCGGTTTCATTTCCCAGCCTACAGCAAACACAAGCATGGTATATTTGATTAATCAAAAATGCTTTTAGGAAATGTAAAGCGTCTATAAAAAGTTATTTAATATGCAATTGTATACGTACAGGACTTAGCGGAGTCATAAGTAATGTCTTTCACAGTCTTGAGGAGAATTCGTGAACTGGAGACACTCGGCATTCCGCACTGTCTCCGTTGATTCCTTTGCTGTTGCTGTTTAAGTGCCTACAAGTGCAAAAGACAAAATGAACTTTAAATTACACAGGAAACACGGAACTTCTGAATTTCAGTGAAATTACCTCGGAGTTTGACGTTAACATAGCTAAATCAATGAGGAAATTCTGAGAGATGAAAGCTGATGACTAACAGCAAAAACAGAACCGTGACATTGTTTGTGTTGCTATGTTGCTAATGTTTCCAATTTGCACACATTTCCCCATAGAAATCCATTTAAATAAGTGAAAGATGAAAACAAATGGTTAAAAGAAAACGTGTGACGGTAGAGATTAAATACATTCTCTAATGAAGTAGATGTATTATCATGTTTCTTTACCAATACTAAGAAGCGTTGAGGACTAGTAGAGGGACAAAAGAGCAAAGAAAAGAAAAACAATACAGTATACTGTAGTTGTAAGCAGCAATAGTGGCGTTCAAGCCATCAACGTACAATACAATAAGATAAGAAAAAAATGATTACAGGTAATTACATTTTCAAGTTTCATATGCATTTTGTTAGCCTACGGGGAAACTGTTGATGAGAGTTATGAGAGTGTGATTGTTTCCATTGTTAATAGTTTCTATGGTTAATGATTAAATAATTAATTATTTGATCATATACTTTGGTTTTATTTTAAAATGAGTCATGCCAACTTGAGGTCAATAAGAAAACCTGTCTGATTTTGGTCCAATCAATCTCAATAGTGACAACGTTCAGCTCTCCAACATTCAGTAAATGTAGTGTGTATTCCTTATAATCTGGCATTGTTCATTTTTAATAAAATGCATATCATCATGCAATAAAACATGTATTACATTAATAACAATAGGAGTAAATGTTAGAACCTGTTTGAGGGCCTTTTTACTGTGTTTCTGTGATGGGGACAATAGTTTATTGCTGGAGACGGATGGAGACGTACAGCGTGACTGTGGAGAAGAAGGCTGAGACTGCAGCTTTGTAGGTACTGAGAATTAAAAACACCAAAAGAAAAATACTGAGGTTACATATTTTCATGACATTAAAAATTAAACAATTAAAGTTTCAAGTTTGAATTAATAACTTTATAGTCATTGTATTAAGCACACATTTCAGGAATTTAAGAACAATTATTGCAAAGTTTGCGATTATGTCCACTAGGGACCGTATTAAAATCGTTCTCTACATTTAACCATCCAGTGACGCTACACACACACACACACACACAAACCCAGAGCAGTGGGCAGTCTTAAACTGTGGCGCCCGGGAGCATTTAGCATACACCAGTTATTTACATGTTTCTATGAAATTTAGATCTAGTAAACAAGAATCAAATAAAAACCACAAAAGCATTGTTACAAACACGGAAGCAAAGCACATAACATGATTAAAAATGCAAACTTTTAAAGTAATAACACCTTAATATAGTAATAACATAAACAAAAAGAATAATAAACACACAAGGGACTGTCTGCTACTACATTTCCTGTTTTGTTTTAACAAGACACAGCACGTTCCTGACTTGAAAGCTCTTTAGCGGTAAACTGAGATAAAATTCTTACTTACGGCACTTGCTTCTGTACAAATTCTCTCTGTTTGAGTACACTGTTCTCAAATACTTCCGAGAAAATGTCTGAGCAAGATAGCACGAAGTGAAACCCTTGAAACCGCTACACTGAGCTGAAAATATGAGGAAGTGGCATCAATTTTGCAAAATAAAGAGATATAATAAAGAGTGTGTGTGTGTGTGTGTGTGTGTGTGTGTGTGTGTGTGTGTGTGTGTGTGTGTAGAACTTCTTTTCAAATTATAAATATATGACTCTGCACATTTCAGAACACTAATCTTTGTAGCAACAGATTTACATTTGCGTTGCACTTATGCTGACCATTGCATATTTGCAGTTTTCTCCCGAGTCGGCCCAGAAAAATAACGTCTTAATAAAAGAAATGTTACCTCTCCTCTTCCACCTCCCCCTGTGTCCTTCTTTGCTGTGGCAGCTATTTTCTGTGTATCGGCTGTCAGAGATTTCATCGCTGCTGTCATCGGAAGCATCTTCTGACAGCTCCTTTACCCCATCGCCACTGTCTTTCTGCTCACATGTAAACATAACCAAAACTAGTCGTCCAGTCACTAATCATCTGGCTTGAACATGGCATCTAAATTGGTAGTTTTGAAATCACAACTTTTTTAAATGTTTAAAAAATGCAAAAAAAAAAAAAAAAACCTAATTGAGAATAAACATGATTTATTTGACACATTTTGATGTTAAATTCTAAAACAAATCCATGCTAAATGTACATGTAAAATGCTATTAATAATTTTACTTTTAATACATTACTTTTAATTTGTCTTTTTTAGACAAATTGCTTCACTTGCTCCTCTATTTGTAAGTCGCTTTGGATAAAAGCATATGCCAAATGACTGTAAAGTAAAGTAATACAATTAAAATAATAAAGACCATGACAACTTGAATAGTTCAGGTAACCAACTGCAAGATTTCCTTCTTATCTAATACAGAATAACATTTGGAAAGAGAACTAGTAAAACAGAAAAAACAGACTTTTTCAGGTGTAAGTGAATTATGAAACAAAATAAAAATATCTATCAGATCACAAAGGATCTGTTTGACTAAAACGGAATCAGTTTTACTTATTTAGTTTAATAATTAGTTTAATTATAGAAGTATTTATTTAGCATTTACGCCTACAATTCTGAGAAAGAAGCCTACACTTACCTTCAGTGTGTAGACACCCATACGTCCAGGAACCTTATAGAAGATGCCTTCCTCCCCACGCGAGTTTGTATGAAGCATGGCATTGAGACAGGCCAGAGGGGAAGTCCCACTAGAAGAAAATAAAAGATATGACGTTTCTCAACTATGTCAAGAGAACCACCCAGACCAGGTTCCAGCCGTCATATCGAGTCCCTTCTCAGATTTCTTCCGCACTTCTTTATTGGTGCACCTTGAGGAAAAACTCGCAGTTATTTCTCAGTCTCCTGTTTCCCCTGTTGATCCTCCACCATCGTATCTCTGATCTTGATCCCAACTCAATAATTCTACAGTGTAACTTTCATCCAGTCGATAAACCCACTAACCATTATCACATATCTGGGACAGAACACCAGGCATTCAAGAACGCTTAGGCTTCTGAAGGATCACTGTACTCACAATCACTCTCTAAACATAAAGCCATGGAACAACATGGCCTATAAACAACATTCTACTTGGCGTTTTGCCTTTAGCTTCATCGTTGCCTCTAAGGATGATAATGAGCTCCAATCCTGCTTCGACTGTGGTACGCTCAATCAATACAGTTAAATATGCTCTTCCCTTTGAGACATCAACCCTAGAACAACTCCATTGTGGAAGCTTAAATGAAAGACAATGTTGATCACTCCCAAGCATTTCAAGAAATTCAAATGCCCTATGGTGTAGTCAACACTTGGGAGGAAACTGATTGATTTCTCCAAAAGAAAAAAAAATGCTCCATAAATAACTAATTTACAAATACTAGATAAGTAGACATTTTCCCCCTAAAATTTCAGGTTTTATTAATTTTCTAGAAGTATTAATTAAACACGTCCATAAGAATATACACATAAGCATAAATACATTTTTCATTGAAGAAGTTGGTGCCTCTGGCTTCTGAATTTGAAGCAGCGGGAACCTCCATCTCTCTAACTAGGCGTCTTGGGTATTGCACATGCAGTATATATGTGAGGACAGCCTCTCACAAACCTTTTGGTGGCTTTGTGAATTTGCCTAGGAGAGTAATTAGAGGAGTATAGAGAGATTACAGTATCTGCTGGAGCAGGATTAGAGACACGAGCCTCCCAATTAATTTGAGCAACAAACTGTATAGAAGGAAGAACAAGATCTGAAGCTTTACTCCTTTTCAGCTGGTGACATGGATTTGAGAATACATCTGTCTTCCATTCTCTCCAGTTATTTTGAAGACCATGGTCCCACCTAGAAGTAGATTTCTTCACACCTAGAAGAGGATCTACATCCTTCTGTGTAATGGTTGCTATAGACTGATTGTACAAGTCCCTTTGAGAGCAGCCTAGCACTGTCTTACA
Source organism: Paedocypris micromegethes (assembly GCA_028031935.1). NCBI lineage: Eukaryota > Metazoa > Chordata > Actinopteri > Cypriniformes > Paedocypris > Paedocypris micromegethes. The sequence goes on from CM051497.1 coordinate 11,643,915, forward strand.
TATCTATATGACAGTTAATATTAGTACAAAATTTCAGTTTAAATTTCCATCGGTCATTTATAATAGACTTAGAAGTATATTTTAAAGCGAGTAATAAAAAGAGAAAAAAATGATAATAAATAAAAAAAAAACAACATTGTATTTATTTTATCGTGAAATACAAAGCATTAACAAAGCATCAGGCCAAGCACAGGCCAAAAAAGAATAAACAGAATAGGTAATACACTTGTGCCTTTAGTCTAATGAACGTAAACAAGATGTATTGCATCCTGTTTCTGGAATACAGAGAAATAAACAATGCACGCCATCGAGAATGACCTCACCTTATCTCCTTAAGTCTTTCTCGCTGAATAACTTGTAGGATTTCTTTATGACTCATTGGTGTGTTGGGATACTTCTCCAGCACCTGGACAAGAACAAGTAAACAGTCTGTGACTCGTGCTTTAGTCAGGAAAAAATGACAAAGTGGTCATGTTTTTTGTTTACTTCTGTAATGTTTGTATTGAATTATACATTTTTCTGCACTGCTACCATAATATCAATTAATCCTCTGTAGTTAATCCTAGTATGACTAAAATAGTAATATTGATAATATAATAGTAATATTGATAATCTATACACATTGTTTCTTTATAAAGTACATAATCTAAAATATGACCACCTGGGACAACAATATATTTTTTTTACAGAATAGAGCTAAAATGGTTAACATCAGTTACCAAAAATTGAATGTTTTCAATGTATTGTAAACATTTAAATGTCAACACAAACGTCTGAAAAACAAATCACACATAGTAATGTGAAGTAAATTCATGAGATTCCGTGACCTTGCAACCTTACCTCTCAGAATGACCTAGAAAACAGGCCATGATAATACATTTGCAAATCAAATTGATGTTTGTGGGCAAGTTTTGTACGTTTCTGAGCATCGAAGCAAACGCAACTATGAACAGAAACAGACTGTTCAAAATGTGGCCAGGAAAGTGTTCCACAGAGACAGAGTAATTGTTGAGTCACAAATAGAACGAAACTCATCAATTAGCATTTCAGGGATTCTGCAGTTAAAACGTGTTTTCATCCAAAACAGTTTATTTTGATGTACAGTACATCTGACAAAAATTACAGGAAATAGATTTCCTGCTGCATTGGTTCATGACGCTTACAACCATAACATTTATGCACTGGGAAAGCATGAACTTATTTCAGAATTATTTATGATGTCGATACCTATAGTAATTTGGGCCTTTGTGGACTAATTGTTTGAGCGGAAGATTTGCAACAGGTTCGAATCCTGGACCGACAGGTACCATTGCTTTAAACACGTGTGTGTGTGTGTGTGTGTGTGTGTGTGTGTG
>CM051497.1:11645275-11686726 GCA_028031935.1 Paedocypris micromegethes
GTGTGTGTGTTCTGAAGCAATACTACTGCAAATTTCTGCACTGTTGGACTACTAGGCCATATTAAAACGGTGTAGCACATAAACCCGAGCCACGTATACAAAATTAAGATTGATTACAAACGTGTGACTTTATTTATAAAGCTAACGAGTGCATTAACGAACCTTCCTCCGCGGAACAGGTGCATAAAAACCTCTGAATTGTAAGCGAGGCGTCATGTTGCACTCGAAGACGTAACGTACACCTGTACATTATTCAGTTGTGAAGCGACCACATATGCTGTTGGAAGCTACAAACGGTGTATAAAGTTGCACGCGCCGGGTAAGCTAAAAAAAAAAAAGTTCGCTCAACTGACACCGAATTGCGGACGATTGCTGGCGAAAGCAAAAAGTAAACAAGCATCTCTGACAAGCCGCGTTCTTTTTTTAACGCCAGGTGCGTGAGAAAACACTGAAAATGGCGTTTCCCGTATTTTAGCACACTTGTCACGCTAGCATATGTACGTGTCTAGATAAAAAGATAAAACTAGATAAAAAGCCGTGTGTTTACTAAGCTATGCTAACCGGCTAACCAGCGAAGTGTCACTGTCTGAGGCGGCGCGCTAATCGGCGAGCTAGCAACTGACGCGGACCTTGCAGCAAATCACGAGCCTGCGTCAAAAGTTCCAGATCGGTAGGTAGATGTGACGAGATGCCCGCCGTGTGTGCGTAACGTGTATGTGGGTACTAGCGCACTTTAGCGGCACAGGCCCCGGGAAGGTAACGCAAAGCTTCGCCTACACCAGCGGGGCATGAACTCATAAACACAGTTGTACAACTGTCAACACGGGGCGAAAACAAACACCACGACAGCCAGTTTTACCGTTCTGGCGGCCTCTGCCCACGTCCTCCCCTTTTTCTTCTTCTGTTTGTCCCTCATTTCTGCTGTCGGTCGCAGAAACATCGACCGTGGATGTGTAGAGAGGGTTGTTGCCGCTTTAGTTATCGTGCAGGACCTGCTGTATCTGCCATATTGAGTCTTTACTGTAAGAGATCAGTCACGTGACCCCCCTGCTGACGTCACGCTACTGTACGATGACAGCTGAAGCGAAACCTCACACCCAAGGCTACTTTTATTTGTCGTGTGTGTTTGTGGAACTTTAATCGCGTTTGCATGCTGTGCAGTTTGTGAGGACCGAGTTTTGCAACGGTTACGGTTGTAGCAATGGGTTGTTTTGATAGTTTTTCGTGTTCACGTTTTAGATCGTGTGTGTGTGCGTGTATATTATTACATATACGGTATATGCCGTATATTGTAAAAATCAGTATTCTTTGATATGTTGTGTACAACTTCGTTACTAGTTATGACTAAACAAAAATGTGATTTAATATGAACTCAATGCCACAGACAGTTACAAAAGGTTTTTTTTTCTTTAACACAGAGATGGTCGGAGCCCAAGGGCTTTACAATAATGGAATCGCATGACTTTTTGCATCGCATGACAATTTCATTGACTGAATTTTTTACTATCAAAATCATGATCCTAAAAACAATTTATGTATGATTTAGTGTCAGTAATAGGTGATAATTCAGGTCCTATTTTGTAAACCAGAAAATTAGCAAAACCGTATGCAAGTATGTATTAAAGTGCAAGAATGTAAGATGTGACTTTATTATACTATTAATGGGAGTAAAAGGTGTTTGTTTGAAAAGTGCGTGTGTGTGTGTGTGTGTGTGTGTGTGTGTGTGTGTGTGTGTGTGTGGTGTGTTTGTACAATTCACCCTTTGGGCCAATCTAAGCTTGTGATCATTCTTCTGAAATGTTCGTGTTAAATGGCCTGAAATGGTATGCAATTTGAGTCATATGAGCAAAGATATACTAGCAAGCTACTTCTTCATCTATAACCAGTCCCTTTCATCTAACAGCATGCTTCTGTTTCCAATAAAGTCATACATCATTTTCGTATACAGGATGAAAATTCCAACCCAAATCCAGCCAGAGTGAATAAATTTGCACCTTTATTTACAATGTGATTCGTTGTTGTTCTTTGTGTCATTTGTTTGTGATGTTGTTGTGCACAATCTGGTTGGTTGGTTGGTTGGTTGGTTGGTTGGTTGGTTTGTGTATGTTGTACAGATTACAATAAAGTCTCTAATTATTTCTAAAATCTTTTATATCTAGTTTATGGTGAATTTACTGTGAGTTCAAGAATGATATTGCAAAACACAGCATACACTTTTGAATAAAGGACACGATTGTGCTTGATAAATACACTTTTGCGAAAAAAGTGATGGACAAAATTATTAGCATTACGTAAAGCTCATGAAAACGGTGCAAAAAATAATTCTGTGCTTTCTATGTTTGCATGATTAATATACAAGCTCATGATTGGAGGGATGGAGCACAAGCTCCCATTACTGAGGTGGGACACTGTGACCCAGAAGCCATGGAGCTGCTTGATGAAGGCGCAGATTGATTCGGCCCTTGGTACCTTGAGATGGAGGATGATAAGAAAATGTCATGTAAGCATGATTATTTTAATTATAATAGGTATACGGATGACATACCACGATCTTGCTTTCATGACACGCGATGCCGTTGACTTCTTTCTGTATTGGCCAAAGTCACGTATCAGGTCTTGGGTTCTGATATCTGACCTTTGAAGGTCCAGAGGAACCAAAGCAGGTGGTGAAACGTCTAATTCCAGAAGCATAATGTTCTCAGCCTATAACAGTATCAGTAGTTTTAGTTGTGTGTACTGTGGTTCATATGAAAAGCAGTTTTTATTCATTTTATGAACATTACAATTACTGTACATAAGTTTCTTGTTTGTCTGCAATACGAACCCTATATCTACACGGGGAACCAGTGGCTGCAGCGACTTGTGCGTGGTAACTTATAGGCCTCTTGTATCCCACAACAGAAGTTGGTCTTCGTCTGACATTAGGGGAGTTACTGGGGAAGAGAAAGAAATTTGGTGATGTCCATCCATTTCTGGGTCATCTGTGCAATGAAACGTTCACACACTACCATATACAATAGAGCCTGGAAAATGTGACCACATGCTTTTGGATGATGCAAAAAAACAGCCTTAGGGGAACTGAAAGGAACACATGGATGTTCAAACTCAAAGCAAGACCCCAAGCATACTTTTAACCATCACATACTTCTCGGATGGCAGAATGGGTAAGATTTTCCACTGGTCCTCCTCTGTGTCAAAGTGAAGTCGATCCATTATCTTGTTCTTTTCCTCCGGTGGAATAAAATTCTCAATTATGAGATTTCTAGTGATCAAGTGAACAAAATGTCAAGTGAACAAAAATGTCTTACATACCGTATGCACTTTCCAAGTTAATCTGATTGTGAGAATAGATGAGGCTTACTTGAACTTCATCTCTCTGGTCAGCTCATTCATAGTTTCCTCCAGTTCTTGCCTCATTGTGACGTGTTCGTTGATGATATCACCAATCTCTGACCTCACCAGCTGCAGCTTACTGTAAAACTGAGAGTTATACAGAATAATATCAGAATAATGAATTTTGTTAAATGGTTCTCCAATCAAAAGCAGCTTTTAAACTTAAAACAATGTTGCGACCTATACCAACATATTTAACAGGTTGTGTTTGTACGAATTTGACATTGTTTTTTTTCCTTGTGCACAACCTTGATTGCAATCTTGTGTAAAACCATGTGTACAGCCTTGTAAACAGCCTTGTTGTGTACAGCCGTGTGAACAGCCTTGTATTGCACATTCACAATCTTTTATCAAGGACGTTTAAGGCTATTAAAGCGCATTTATTTGTTTTTAGTAATGCAAGTGTGTTGCTAATGTCCATAAATTGCATTTAACCCACAATTGAACTAGTCACTGGCTGTTAACTGGATTCAAAATAAACTGTGTAGTTTGATATGAATGTGACAATAGATAATTTATTTAGACTTTGTTTTTTATTTATAAATGCTCATGTGAACTATTATGTATGTACAATAACCTTCAGCTGTTTCTTAATTTTTTAGGTGAATTATTTTCCTATTAGCTGATTTATAGCAAATTATTTCTGTTTCATCTACTACTAGTCACAGTACTAATAGTCATATTTGTGGTCCATGGTAGGTTTAAAATAAACGAACCTTCCGAAGCTTCTTGGTCTTGAATTCCACTTCTTGTTGTAGAGTTGAAAATGTCTCTTTCAGTTCAATTGTCTCTTCATCTTGTTCAAACATCAGCTGCTGCATCTCTAGTTCCTTTCTCTCCTTCACATAAACCAAAACACACATTGGCTTTCCAGTGGAAGTCATGTTTAACATCGACTTTGATAATATAAAGAATAATATATTTTTAGTTTATTGGGCATACAAATGCATATTTAATTTCTTTGCCAGTTTATTAATTGTGAAGAACAAAGATTTGTTCCCTGGTGTTCAAAAGAATTTATGAAAATGTGGAGCATACAACACATTTAGTGAATTATGAAACTACTATGATTTATACAACCTGTGCTGACTTTTACCTGCTCGGCAATCTCTTGCCTCTTCAGTTCCAACATTTTCTGCTGTTCATTGGTGTGATCAATGATGTTTTTACCTCCAACCAGAAGTTTGCTTTCCATGGCCTGCAAACACATGGTAGACTGTCTATGTTGTGCGTCGGATTCACATTATTATGTCGCACGAATGGACTGACCTTGTACTTTTCAATCATGATTTCCATGGCCTGCTGTTCTTTCAACAACTCTTCCATGGTCTTCACTTTCTCATTCATTGTACTGCGTCTCCTGGTGATGTCAAGTTTGTAACTGGCCGGTGTCTTTGCCATCTGCTGCTTCCACCAATAGTTCTCCACACTCTCTTGTCGAACCATTTCGATGACGTCGGTTTCCGCCTCTGCTGGAGTTTCGACCCCTCCACTGCTTAAACTCCTCTTCAGCCTCATGCTGTTTCTCTTCCGCCTCCTCCTTTCTTTTGCCAACATCCCTCGCTCCTCAAGTTGAACCTTCAGACGAGCTATTTCCTCTTGGAACTCACGAAGCAGAGCATCTTTAGGGTCCTCGTTTATCTTTGGCTTGTTTTTGATGTTCTTTGCTCGGTTGGCATACCTCAGCGTGGTCACAGTCTCATCATAGTGACATAAAGCTGGTCCAATAGTGGCCACCATGACAGTTTTGGCGTTTCCTCCAAGGGAGTCTTGCAGCAGGCGAGTGAGCTTTGAATCTCGATAGGGGACGTGGGTACTTTTTTCATCCACTAAAGCTGATATGACATTCCCAAGAGCGGACAGAGACAAGTTAATTTTAGCGGCTTCTTTGAACCTTCGTCCCTGCACGCCTGTCTTGCTTTGCCTCTCACTTCCCGCCAGATCCACCATATTTAACTTTCCAACACGGATGTGTTCTTCTCCATCCATGCCCAGCTCACTACATTCGACAGTTATGATGAAAATGGCGTGTGATCTGGAGCTGCGTTCGTTCATTCTGGTGAAGGCAACAGATCTCGACTGGTTCCCCAAGTTCATAACATGCTCGATCTCCTTTATGTTTTTGGTCACCACGGATGAGAGATCTTTCACGTATACACCTACATCTGAATTCTCCTTCAGCTCCAGTTTCTTATTATTGTTCTTGCACAAGAGATCTCGTATGTCTTCTTGATAGATCTCAATATACGAGACTCTGACAAGATACTGTTGGTTCTTAGATCTGGAGATGTGTGTAAAGATGTGCTGAAATGAATTCGGGATGATGCCCCTCATCTCGGGATCTGCGGAAACACCTTCCATTGTGTACGTTTTGCCAGTCCCAGTTTGCCCATACGCAAATATCGTCCCATTAAACCCGAGCAAAACAGACTCAACGATTGGCTTGCACGCATAGCCATACAACTCATTTTGTTTTGAACAGGTGTCGTAAACCGCGTCGAACGTGAAGGACTTGGCGAGGCTTCCAGATATTTTGGGATTGCGCACACTCACCTGTCCCAGTCTGACGTCGACTTCCACAATTCTCGCTTGATGAGCCTCTTCTTCTTTCTTGTTCAAAGGGCGGCACCTCACTACCACCCTAACGGTCTCTGATCTCTTCCCGATCGACATGGACCGTGGTCGCAATAGGCTATTTCTCTTCAACATGTTTCTGATGGCAAAACGCTTTTCCGTTATAAAATGACGTTCTGTTGTGCACAAGGGCTCGTGAGGAAATAAATCATGGCGTGCGTGTCCACACGCCTATAAATGCGCCTTTGATATCCGCAGGTGCTCATCCATCCTGAGAAAACGATGATACGGAACACATGTATTTGAATCCATCACGAAAGCCCGATTCACGCTCAGCATCCTTTCTACTCCTGCTCCTGCTCCGGCGGCGGCACACGCCCTGCTCATCACAGACAATAGCGCTCCGCCAGAGGTAGACGACACCAGCGGGTTTTCGCGTCGGGCGATGACGCATTTACCCAGCACTGATTCAATCACTGCTTAAAGAAATTACGTTATTATAAATGTACACAATGACCTGGCGTTTTAAAAACAGTTTAGGGGAGTCGAAATGGTTTTACTGGAATAATTTTGTTTCTTTGTTTTGTGCTAACAGCGTTTAATACTTCAGTATTTTATGCTTTTTTGATTAAATATATCTATCTATCTATCTATCTATCTATCTATCTATCTATCTATCTATCTATCTATCTATCTATCTATCTATCTATCTATCTATCTATCTATCTATCTATCTATCTGTCTGTCTGTCTGTCTGTCTGTCTGTCTGTCTGTCTGTCTGTCTGTCTGTCTGTCTGTCTGTCTGTCTGTCTGTCTGTCTGTCTATCATCGTCTGTCTGTCTGTCTATCTGTCTGTCAGTCAGTCTGTCTGTCTGTCTGTCTGTCTGTCTGTCTGTCTGTGTTCTTTTTATCAGTATAACAAGGCTTGGACATGAAGAAACATCGTCTTGTTTTACTATGTATCGCTCTGCTGTGTGTATTGTGAAATGACAATAAAAGCTTCTTTGACTTACGGTAAATAGTTATCAATATGCGGATTAATTTGTCCTTCCATCCGTCTATGCATGAATGCCATATCTTTCTTTCTGTCTGCCCATCCAGCCATCTCTGTCTGTCCGTCTGTCAGTCGCGAATGGCCTACAATCTAGTGTTACTGTATCTCTGAGTCAAAACTCAATTTGTATAAATAATAATAATTAAGCCATTTTTTTATAATGAGATAATTCAAATGTAATGGTTCCCTTGTGACGGATGTGTCCCGGATGCGAGCGCACACACGCGCGCGCACACACACACACACGCACGCACTCACGCACCACACACACACACACACACACACACACACACACACACACACACACACACACACACACACACACACACACCACACACACACACACACACACACACACACCACACACACACACACACACACACACACACACACACACACACGCCTACAGTAATTTCCATTCCTTTCCACTGATTGATACTGTCACAGAGTCACTTTTATTGTTTAAACCCCTCCGTGTGTTCTCGCTAACCACGTGCTCCACGGTGTTCAGCCAATGGGGCGCTCAGACCGGTTCCTGTGTGTCCGCTTCAGCTCAAAGCCTCAAACCGTGTGGAGAAGTTACCGGTCCGGGTGCAAAAGCATCAAGTTTCGCACGACTTGTCTTCAACTCAACGGGCGTCTTTTATTTCTTCATCGGCTTGTGACTAACGGTGACTCCGCATCGATGGACAGCTCCTAAAATGTCAGTGCGCTTTTCTTCAATACCGAAGGATGAATCTGAAGCCACCAACGACCTGTTGTGTTGTTTAAAAACTGCTATCGTCTGAGTTTTTCCGCATTAAAGTTCAAACATGGGTTTGGGAGCGAATCGTGTCCGCTTGCTGTGCATGCTGACTCTCACGCTGGCGTTCTTTATCGTGGAAGTTGTGGTGAGCAGGATCACGGCATCCCTGGCGATGCTGTCAGATTCCTTTCACATGCTGTCGGACGTGATCGCCCTGCTGGTCGCCCTGGTCGCGGTGAGCTTCGCGGAATCTTCTCGCGTTACCAGTAAAAACACATACGGCTGGATCCGCGCAGAAGTGATGGGAGCGCTGGTCAACGCGGTGTTCCTGACCGCTCTGTGCTTCACTATTCTTCTGGAAGCCATTGAGCGCTACACGCTCCCGCACGCGATTGAGAATCCACGCGTGGTCATCTGGGTTGGCGTCGCTGGTCTCCTGGTGAACATTCTAGGGCTTTTTTTGTTCCACGGACACGCAGGAATCGGTGGACATGGACATTCCCACGGCGGACACTCTCACGCCGGACACGCGAGCAAGACAAAAGACAGAAATTATGGACAGAACACGACACAAGACGAAGGGCACAATCTCGTGATAAATAGTAACGTGTCGATTGGAGCAAACACATCTGACCTACATGCAGGTAATCCTTAGTAATTGTGCTTTTTTAAAAGTTTGGATCGGTTTGAATTAGTTTGTTCTGTTTAAATGTCGAGAACCCGTTTATTTTTTTAAAAACGTGTCTTGTAATCTACAAGGAAAACATTAACGTTATTTCAATAGCAGAATTGGCACTGGAATTTAATAAGACTGTTTGAAAATCAAATGTAAAGACCTTTAGCATATCATTGTTAAAACATTAAAACATTGTTAAAACGTGATGGCATATGGATTGAGTGGTTGTCCACCTTCAGCTCAGAGATGCCAAGATTTCCACCAGACCCTGAAATGGAATTGAAGGGGTGAAATGAATGAAATTTGTACTTAGAAAATGAATGAGTGGGAGATCATTTGAGTCATTGAGTCATTTGGGTCATTGAGTTCTGCAAATTCTTATATCTATTTCTTTTGTTTTATCTAGGAGTGGTGTCTTTCATAATTTAAGAGCCAAACTTGACTAAGAAGATATCAATAAGTGGTGACTTGTCATCCAATTTCATTTAAACAACGTCTGCAGTCGTTTTTCAGAAACCAGTTTGGAATGTTTGGCTCAAGATTTGTCACAGTGATTCTGAGCACAGAATGAAGATGATTGTCCGCAATCTGAGAACGTGACTCAGGTTTTGCTCCATGGTTTTACAAGTACAAAAAAGTCGTCTCTGGTTAAAATGTATTCTGATATTTACACACAGTCATTGTTGATTTTTCTAAATAGACTATTATTGTTGATTCTTCTAAAGAGACTAAATAGACTATAATTATTAAATAAATGTGTTAATTAAGAAATAAAAGAGCAGCCATATGTAACGCATTCAAGACCCAGATAAGGCCCACGGGCCACAGGTTGGGGCTTCACTGGTCAATGATATCCACAGAAATGCAATTTTTTGTACTGTCACATTTTACAAACATCTAAAAGTGTTTTTCTTTTTCAGAAAGTTCAGTAGTCAAAATCTCCACCAAGAGCTCATTGGAAGATCTAGATCATGTTTCCGAAGCAGCTTCTCAACTGAACATGCGGGCGGTGTTTCTGCATGTGCTCGGTGATGCACTGGGTTCTGTCATTGTGGTGGTCAATGCTTTGATTTTCACTTTCGTGTGGAGACCATGCCACACCGACAAAATCTGTGTCAACCCTTGTCATAGCAGCCATTTGATGGAACACCAGCACGTGAACTCCACGATTGTGAGCTTCTCCAAACTCCCAGACCCCAGAACAGTCTCTGTAGCTGGACCGTGCTGGGTGCTTTACCTGGACCCAACGTTGTGTATTATCATGGTGTCTGTTTTACTCTACACAACTTTTCCTCTTTTGAAAGAGTCAGCTCTGATTCTTCTACAAACGGTACCCAAACAGATCAACATCCACAGGTTGAAAAGCAAACTTAGAAGCTTGGATGGTGTCGTAGCCGTTCACGATCTGCATATCTGGCAGCTGGCGGGGAGTCGCATCATTGCTACCGCTCACATCAAGTGTGTGGATCCAACCTCCTACATGGACGTAGCCAAGCGCATCAAAGATTTCTTCCACAATGAAGGCATCCATTCAACTACTGTCCAGCCTGAGTTTTCCAGCCTTTCTGAAGATCTCGGTGACTCCCGTTGTGCTCTTTCCTGCCGAAGTCACTGCGTCTCTAAGCTCTGCTGTAATCCCCCCAAAAGAGCCAAGCAAGAATTGCAGGTTACTGAAGGAAAGTCCTGCAGGAACACTAAGCCTCACAGGCACGCTGCTGGCTGGGGTGATCTGACGGAAATAAAGGACACAGTTCACACAGAGATGGAGTCGACAGTTTAGTCAACACCTTGCCTTCAAAAGCTGGTTGATGCCCACTCGGAATGTGTTTCGTTTGGGAGGTTTCTTGATTGTATAGAATTCAATTCTGACACAGTGATGCCCAATCCTGGGTTAATATTACCCTTTGCTATACGTTGACTTTGTTGTGGATTTCACTTTAAAATTAAATATGGATATTAAAAAAAACGAGTTGCCAAAAATTAAAATAAATTTAAAATCAACAATTAGATGGGTTTTTAAGGTCAATTTTGAAGGTGGTCTCTGTTTGAAAGTTAATTCAAACCTGTGTTAATAAAGTAATTATTATTATTATTATTATTATTATTATTATGGGCCGGATATGGCTCGCGGGCCGCAGGTTGGGCATTACTGTTTAAAAGAATTGGATTTACAGTAACCACCGACCAAAGATTTTATTGAAACTGATCATGATTTTACTTATGCTAGGTGTTTTGGGAAATTCTGATTTGGGTAAAATTGAATCATTATCTTTTTAAGAAGTCTAGATTTTAAATATTGCACAGTGGGTTCAATTAAGACTAATAAAATGTCATTATCAACAATTGGTTAATTTGGGATACCGTATGTAGTGTTCTAAAGCCTTTTAAACTTATTTATTATTAAGTACAGTATAATAATATAGACATCACGTAGAGGTACGAACATATAACTTTTTTCCTTCCAGTGTCAGTTGGTTGTGGATTAGAATGAAATAGAGTTACCGTTGTTGTATTCACTCACACAAGAAATATTCTTTTCGGAATATAAAGCGTGGAGTTGTCTCTAGTTTCTACATTTCTGAAAAATGCGTTCAGAAAAATAATGCCGTAGAACAGTGTGAGTGAGAATTTGACTGTACGTGTCTGTCGATCTATCTGTGGTGTTGTAGTGAACACACACACATTCACACAAACCCGGAGCACATACACACTCCGTAAGCCGTGCCACCTGGGCATCAAAAAAGATTCAGTGTCTTGCTCGAATACACTTCAGTTATGGTACTAACTGCATTCCTGTGACCTTTTACTTGTAAGCGCAACAGAAATCAATGGTCTAAAGCAGAGCGAATTTGTATTGAAAATATATTTTTTATTTTTAATATGAAAAAAAATGGTTTAGCAAGTAAACAAAACAAAAAAAGTTAAAAATATCATGTATGCTGTACATGCAGAAAACATTGCTAAAAAAAAAAACAATGATAATGAGAAATGATATTGAAATTATTTTTTGCTATTTGGACAGTGAGGTTATTGTGCATTATTATTGTGCCAGATCAATATTCATGAATTTGAGCAGCATTCAGGTTATGTGTATATTATATGTGGTGCTTATACTGTATTTATGTTAAACACACAATCCACTGTACAGGACCATCCTCGCATAATGACCACATACGTCTCCACGCACAGCTGTACAAACAGATCACGTCTTGAACGGACCTTGTAACCAACCCTGCTGCCGTGAGACAGCACACCACCGTTATCGTAAGTGTGTAATGAATAGTTTTCTACACTGACATGGCCATGCAGAGGATCAGGGGATGTTTTGTATTGGTATTGGGATCAGGGTGGGGAACACTTAATGAGAGCAGTGTGATGCAATCCGTAAAGCAGTGCATGGGGCTCTGTTTTAAAACAATAGAGAATAGTTCTTATTCAGTCAGTCTTCAAATCAAGAGGAGGCCTGACGTGTCTGCAACGCTTCACCAATGGACAGGGATGAAGACTTTTACGCTTTCAAGACCAAGTGAAATGCAGCTGAATTGTGAACATACACACACTTGAATTTATATCATAATGGGGTCCCTATTATCCCTAAAAACTATTTGTTTCCTCACCCAAACTCCAACAATCAAAACATTGCCCTTCCCCACTAGCTTTACCATAATCCCAAGTGAAAGTCAAGTGTAACTAAAACACTTGAAACTAAATTTCCATCTTGACCCTCAAACACAGCTTTAAAGGTGTGAGCCCCCAGCCTTGGGCTATAGGTTTTCTCTTTGAAATAAAAAAAAAAGGTAAACATATTAGCTTTTGAGGTTAAACTGAAATAAGTCAGCAGACACAAAACTAGAATTGTCATTTGCTAGGTTAGTTAACATTGTGGCACTTCATGAGGATGGCCACTCAGGATGGCCACTATAGGAGAAGTGGCCATGAGGGGATCAGTGTCTTGCTCACGGACGTTCAGTTGTACCACACACCAGACTGGGATTCAAACCTGCACCCGGAATTCATTCCTTGGTGGCAGGTACAACTCCCTGTGTGTGTGTGTGTGTGTGTGTGTGTGTGTGTGTGTGTGTGTGTGTGTGTGTGTGTGTGTGTCTGTGTGTTGTAACGTCTTTTTTTTATCACAGCTAGTCCTTAAATACTAGGTTTTTATACTAAAGTGGAGCCTATTCTCTTCACTAGCTCAGCTAGTCTAGTCTAGCTGTAAATACACTTGCTGTTAGGGTCAAATACAGGTAACTGTGAGTGTATCCACTGTCGGATGATTAAGGTTTAAAATTAAATTATACATTGTTTTGTATTTGATATAATGAGCTCCAGTCCTCTTAACTCCAGTGAAAAGGTCTCTATGGTGAACTTTTAAAATGTACCTTGTATGTTTTGCTAAAAAAGTTCATCATGTGAGAGTGGTCTCGAGTTCACAAGCCTCACAATGAAGCCTGTGTAACACAAGAATAAAACTGATTTTCTTTCTACAAAATCAGAGCAATATTATATTGCACATAATTCAATCATAAACTTGTATGTCTTTTGGGGTTATTGAATCAAAGGCTGGTTGAAGTTGCTCAAGTACATTGTGTATAAAGCATTTGTGTGTTTTATTCTTTCTGTTTCCATCGTGTGGATATGTCTTAATACTTTTGCATTATTTAAAGAAATTAACTACATAACGACAGATCATAACATGACAAAAGTTTTACCTACAATGAGGTAAAACTTTAGTTTTACTTTATTTCAGTAGTTTAATCGGCTGCATCTGGTGTTTTATTCGTTTGCAATGTGTGTAACGTTTTTTGTGTGTATTGTGTGTATGTGGTTGGAGTTTTTATTCTCCAGCAAGTCGAAGTGGAGTGAAATATGGTCTCTTCCTCCTCCAGTTCCGGCGGCTGTCATTACACACGTTGACCTCCAAACATGGCCGGTGTACGAGCCCTTGGATCTCTTTCTAGACTCACAACGAGGAGATATAACCTTTTTTCAGGTATTTCGTAAACTCGCAGATCTTTTAATACTCTCCCGTTAATCTAAATCATTTTATTTCGGCTTTACGTGACAAAACCTTCTAGAAATAAGCCACCGCGATGTGTGATTGCTGTAGCTTAGCGCGATTGCTAAGTAACTCATGATTAGCATTGCACTTGGCTTGGTGAGACGCGACAGTTCGTGCTGTTTCAAATCAATGAACTTGATGAGGTGGATGGTCACAAAACTGCCATTTTCGATTTTTTAAGATCTAATTCAACCGCTTGAACAATCAGATGTTGTAGGGTTGACGAAATTCGTCCCACTCAAGAGTATGGCTCGTTTATATTTTTGAAAAACCAACTTCTCTGGTACTCGATTATGACCTATATTGTAGCACTTCCGCATTTATTAAAAAAAAACACATGTATTAGGTGGTCGTAGTAGGGGTCTATGGGACGACCACCGTGCTTATAGTGGGGTTAATGGGAAAGTAGGGTAAAGTTCATCTGGTCTTGTGGCTGAAGCCTGACCTCTGCAGGCCTGTCTGCCTGATCCTCACCTGACCTTTACTGCTCAAAGCTGGTTTAGATCAGGTCTTTGTCGGGTTTCTAGTCTGTTGTGACTAGTAAAATCTGATAAACTATTTTTGTTTTGCTATTAGAACTTTTTCCAACATTGAGGCCTTGTTACTGTTCCAGGCAGTCTTGCATTTACACAGTGTTGAGTTATTTAGGCACATATGCATTTAAAGAAACAAATGCAATATAAATACAGTAGGATACAATAGAATGTCTTTATTAATATAAAATAAAAACCCAACATCCACACAATAGTGACGTCCCGTGTGTCGCTCATTTGAATTTACTTCATCTTGACTGAAAAAATAACATACATTGCTAGGTATACTGTACATTTTGTATGACAACTGGATGCAGGACATGTATGGATATTGTCCAATGTAAACTAGCATTGCATTTGCAATGCAGTGGGAGCACAAAGTCCTTTACATTCGCTTCAAGAAATGGACTTGAATTTAAGTATTCATGAATGTTAGCATACATAACCTGATGACGACTTCAACTGACCTGAGTTTTGCTAAATTTGTTGTTTGTTTATTTAAAAAATTGTATGCATTAATATCCACAATTTCAATCGCAAGCAAACAGAATCCGCGATTTCACTGACTACCTACATTTTTTTTTATTTCATTGTCATTGTCGATGAGTGGAGTCACTGCTCATTCAGTCTCATCCCACAGTGCAGTAGACCCTCCCCTTGTTGCTGATTGGCTGATTTCACCACCACGTAACTTAATTATATTGTGTAAATGCAATTGCAGATACAGTCTGTAAATTTGTTCGATGTGTTCCATTAACTGTTTTGTTGTTAAATCAGAGGTTTAAATTATTCATTTTCTTTAACAATAATGAATGTTTTTTGTCAACGCAGGTGCCCACGGGAGGACATTCACAGTTGCTTCTTGCATGATGGGTAAATAGTTTTTTTTTTATTGTGCTTTTAATTTGTTTTAGTTATTACATTTGTATTATTTGGTAGTATGACAACAGACCCCCATTTTACCACTTATCAAATTTGTTTTAATTGTGGAATGTGGCATTATTGTAATTTTTAAGTTAATTGTATTAACCTCTCATTCTGTTTGAATCCCCCTTTAGCTCGTACACACGTCAACTATGAGATCAAGGGAGATGTAGCTGTGGTCCGCATGAATGACCCCAGCTCAAAGGTACAGGTTTGCTCCAGTTCTCCAATGCTTGTGGCTCACTTCAATAATTCCTCTTTTTTTTTTTTTTTTTTTTTTTCTTTTTTTTTTTTTTCTCCAGGTCAACACTCTTTCAGTTAAAATGCAGGAAGATTTAACAGAAGTGATGAATGAGATCTGGGCAAACAATGCTGTTCAGAGCGCCGTTCTTATTTCATCCAAACCTGGCTGCTTCATCGCCGGGGCCGACGTCAAGTTCGTGACTTTTTTGCTTAAAGCAGGTTTTCTTGTCTGCTCATTTTTTTATGTTTGTCTCCTGCTTCTGTGTATAGCATGATCCAAGCATGTAAGAGCCCAGAGGAGGTCACTGCTCTGGCTCAAGAGGGCCAGAAGATGTTTGAGAAAATCGAGAAGTCTCCCAAACCTATTGTTGCCGCCATTAATGGATCCTGTCTAGGCGGAGGTTTAGAGGTACTAGCTTTTTATTTTTCTGTGCCTTTCTGCACAAAACGTACAACTTGTTTGTCTGTTGTCTTGTGCAAATGTCTTTTCAGTCACTTTTTTTCTGTATAGAAGCATTTTTTTTTAATCCGTCTTGTCTGTCTACCTTTCAGACGTTTTTGCCTGTGCTAAATGTTCATTTATGTAACTGTCTATTTGTGTAGCTGTCTGTCTTTCTGTTTTTTCTTTTTTTTTTTTTATATATATGCTGAATGTTCCTTTTAATGTGTTTATTTTATTTGTTAATCTAGTTCCTATCTACTTGTCTGCTTTTCTGTCAGTCTGTTTGTCTATTTGTCTAAGGGTCTCAGCAGCCTGTCTGTCTGACTGCAAAAGGTTCATTTATTTTTCATTCATTGTGTCTTCTGTCAATGTATTTTTCTATATATTATTCTTTGCCTATATTTTGGTGCAAAAGTAAAATCTTTGGTACCTGTCTGTCTACATATCAACCCAACCACATATCTGTCTGTGTGAAAGGTCATTTTATTCTGTCTCTCTCTATGCAAAGGGTACATATACAGTATTTTTCTGTCTGTCTACATCTCCAACCATCTGTGTCTGCCACTCTCATTTTAAAACTGATTCGGATGTCTATTTGTCCAAAATGTGTTTTTTTTCACAGGTCTGTCTGTCAGAACAATGCCTGTCTACATCTTCTATGCCATTCACATCAGTTTTAACATTACAGATTCTGTCTAATTCAAATTTTTAGCATTGAATGTTGATATTCCAAAGATGTATTGTGATGTGTTTCTTCTGTGTGTTTGCAGTTTGCCATTGCCTGTCATTATAGAATCGCCACCAAGAATAAGAAAACAGTTCTGGCTTTCCCTGAAGTGATGCTCGGCCTTCTGCCTGGAGCTGGAGGAACACAGAGGCTGCCTAAAATGGTCCGATGTACAGATAAACAAACACACACTAAAACATATGCACAGATAGCGTCTATAAATAATTGTATTTTTTTTTTCTTGTTTTTTTTTGTCTTGTAGTTAGGGCTTCCTGGTGCTTTTGATATGATGCTGACAGGAAGAAACATCCGAGCAGATAGAGCCAAGAAAATGGGATTGGTCCATCAGCTTGTCGATACTCTTGGTACACCACAATTTTTCTTGTATTTTTACAATTTATTATCGTCTGTGTGTATTGTAAAAACGACTTATGATGTTTATTTTTAGGGCCTGGACTGAAGAGTCCTGAGGACAGAACCATTGAATACTTGGAAGAAGTGGCGGTGGATATTGCTAGAGGAATCACAAACAAGAGAATACCTCTCACTAAAGAGAAGGGCATGATGCAGAGTAAGAATACGACTGCTTGTTTCTGCAAGAAACATTACACTCGCGTTTTTTTTGTAATGCGTTCTTATTTTTGTTAAAAACCTTTTATTTTTCTGCAGAAATTCAGGACTACGTCATGAGTTATCCGTTTGTCAGACAGCAGATCTACAACACGGTGCAGAAAAAAGTAATGAAGCAGACCAAAGGATTGTATCCCGCACCACTGAAAATAATCGAGGTATGTCGGGTGCCAATAATAATAAAATAAAGTAATGCCGTATAAAAATAAAAAAATTGCACAGAGTTGAGTTATTACATTAATTATTAATGAGTTAATAATGCAAGTATTATTAGCTTTCACTGAAAATGATCAGCTAGTCATGGTTGAAAACATTTCAGGATTTTATCTTAAACATACATTGTTTTTTTGTTTCCAGTCTGTGAAAGCGGGTGTAGAACAGGGTCACGGCACCGGCTACTTGGTGGAGTCTCAGGTATTGTAGGAAAATTCTCTTCACACGTGACTTATCATTTAGATCACAAAGTCACGTCTACTGAGGTAGTGGTCAAAATGTTTTAAATCCGTGTTGTTTATTGAACCTTTTTTCCCATCTGTCACAGAATTTCGGCAAGTTGGCCATGACCTCAGAGTCTAAAGCACTGATTGGCTTGTATCAGGGCCAGGTCATATGCAAGAAGAATCGGTTTGGAGTGGCTGAACAGGAAGTCAAGTGTGTGCCGTGAACAGAACCTGTTCCTCCTCACAGTAGATTCCGGTCTTGGTGATTAACATTGGTTTCCTGTTTAAGGACCCTTGCTGTCCTGGGAGCCGGGCTGATGGGAGCTGGAATCGCTCAGGTGTCTGTAGATAAAGGCATTCACACTGTTCTGAAGGACACTGCGCTGGAGGGACTGAACCGGGGACAGCAACAGGTTTATAAAGGGTTGGTGAATTGAACGTTTCCATAAATCTATACTATTGATGAAGATTAATCCCTGATTTGGTTCTTTTCTTATGTCGGGGGTCTTAATCTGGTTAGACGTACTGGAACCCCCACAATTCTGTTCTTGTATTAACTGAGCACTTGAATAAAATGTGACTTGGGATTTTGACATGCATGGATATTTCTTTCAGAATTTTTTCGTGTCTTTTCATAATTTGTGAATCATTTTAGGAAAGGCACAGGTCTGTTTATACTGGTCAAAAATATAAACATGGATAAAGACCTTCCTTCACCAGCATCTTCTTTTGAAGATGCAAGTAGCAACAGAAATTGAAAACTTTGCATATTAGTTGGTAGACAGCTAATTCTGGATGTTTCTTTTTCTTGGATGGAGTGTGTGATGATTGTGTTGTCCTTCAGATCAGTATAATGACTGGAGCAAAGGGATTGTCTGATAAAGGATCATGTTGGAATCGTTTTTTCATCATCCTTTTTTTTTTTTTTTTTTTTTTTTTTTTTTTTTTTTTTTTTTTTTTCAGACTGAATGACAAAACTAAGAAGAAGAGCATAACCACATTCGAAAGAGACAGTATTCTCTCAAACCTCACTGGACAGCTGGACTACAGTGGCTTTCAGAAGGCAGATATGGTCATTGAAGCCGTTTTTGAAGACCTGAACATAAAACACAAAGTCCTGAAAGAAGTTGAGGCTGTAAGTTCCGATGACCAAACACAAATTGGAGTTTTAGCCAATTTCTAACGTCTTCTATCTGCACAGGTCATTCCTCCCAACTGTATATTTGCTACCAACACTTCAGCTTTACCCATCAAAGACATTGCTGCCGTGAGCAAACGGCCGGAGAAGGTAAGAGGGCTGGCTGTAGATGAGATGGTCTGAAATGAGCTGAATCTTCTCGTGTTTTCTTTCAGGTAATAGGAATGCACTATTTTTCGCCTGTCGACAAAATGCAGCTGCTGGAGATCATCACTACAGATAAAACCTCCAAGGACACGACGGCCTCTGCGGTGGCCGTCGGCCTGAAACAGGGCAAAGTCATCATCGTTGTAGGGGTGAGGTGTTACACAGGCCCTGTGCTCTGTGTGGATGTGGTTACAATGGTGGTGATGTGTACAGGATGGACCAGGATTCTACACCACCAGATGTTTAGCACCCATGTTAGCCGAGGCCGTGCGCGTTCTGCAGGTTTGTGAATGATTCAGTTATTTACATTGGCCCAAAAAATAACAATATCAAAATATTAGATCAAAGTTTTTTTTTAAGTGACAAAGCTCTAATTCTAGGGTTTTTCAGTTGTCAAATGTATTTGTTCAATATTTAAAGTGCGAAAACAGTTGTGTTTGCAGAATGTTGCTTAAACAATACAACATGACACAATGGCTTTCCACTAATTCAAATACTGGGCAGCGCCACTACTTTAATTGGGGGTTAATAATGTGATGGAGCCACATTAAGTGCATATGTGTGATGTGTATACTTTGTTATATAATTATATAATATTTATATAATATAATATTATAAACCTATAAACCTGTGCGTGCTGATTTAAATGGTGTGAGGTCTCCACTGCTTCTGTTCTCCACCCTGTTGGCTAGATCATTCCATTTTCATTCATTTTCAGAGAGTCATAGTAGAACCATATCATAGGTGTCATTTGTACATACAGGAAGGGGTGGACCCTAAGAAGCTGGACTCCCTGACCACTGGCTTTGGGTTTCCTGTTGGCGCTGCTACCCTGGCCGATGAGGTGGGCATTGATGTCGCTGCTCACGTGGCTGAGGACCTGGGCAAAGCCTTCGGCTCTAGATTTGGTGGAGGAAATGTTGAAGTTTTGAAGACTATGGTGGAGAAAGGTTTTAAAGGTGAGTTTTGATTTATTTGAAAATACAGCAATTTAGGAGCATGACTTGTTGTTTGTGGTGGGAGAGTTTCTGGGTGTGCATTGCGTCAATGTGCATTGTAGTTTTTTTTTTTTTTCCCCCCGAACCCTGTCCTTGATTCATCTTCTCACCCTCAACGTTTCATTTTTGAGTTTTAAACTTTTCCTCATACATTTTTTTTTTTTTTTTTTTTAATTGACTTTGAATGCCATTCGGCTTATCTACTCATTTCAACTTTTCAGAATCTTTCTACAATTTTTCAGAGATATACTAAACATGGTGGTGTAGGAATGTTTGTCCACTTTCAGGAAACGTCCTTAGCATTGTGACCTTTTTTGTTGTTGCTGTTTTTTTTTTTTTTTAATAACATCTTTCCTTCAAATTACTGCTAGGCCGCAAGTCAGGAAAAGGTTGCTATACCTACCAGCCTGGACTGAAACGCAGAGATGTTAATCCAGAGGTGTTGGAGATTTTGGAGAGCTACAAGCTGAAGGCAAATCCTGCAGTGTGAGTTTATCAGGTTACTTTGTTGTTTTGCATAAATACTAGCAAAATTATTCATTTATTTTTTGCATTTTAATTAACATTTTTTAATGTAAAATAATCTACATATTATTTTAATGGTACTTTTCATCTAGAGATTAATCAGTTTAACTGATCATCTCAAGTATTTAATTTTTTTTTTTATATGCAGCAGACATGTTGTTTTGGTATTAAAAGCCATTTATTTGAATTTAGTTGCCCCTACTACTCCATAGCAAGTTTTTTATTTATTTTTTTACTCCACACAGATCTTCAGACTCGGATATTCAGTACAGGCTGGTGTCCCGCTTCGTGAATGAAGCTGTTTTGTGTTTGCAAGAGGGAATCCTGGCTAATCCAGTGGAGGGAGACATTGGTGCAGTGTTTGGTCTTGGTTTTCCACCCTGCCTTGGAGGTTAGATTTAAATATATTAAATTGTGTAAAAAAATGGTATACAATGGTCACTTGATGTAACACATTCCATGTTTTGCAGGGAAAATATCATTGTAGACCTATCACTGTAAGAGACGTTATACTAGGAATATTATACTGAACTCTTTCTGCTTGACAGGGCCCTTCCGGTTTGTGGACAGCTTTGGTGCAGATAAACTGGTGGAGATGATGAGGAAGTTTGAGGAGGTCTACGGGAATCAGTTCAGCCCTTGTCAACTGCTGCTCGATCATGCGACAGATTCAAGCAAGAAGTTTCACAAGTGACTTGTGATGAGAGCCGCCGTGTGCCAGTGGCGCTTCACAGATGACGTGAAGAGCCGTTTGTGATCATTTAGTCATCGCTTTGCATTTAAAGCAAGAGCACAGAATGTGGTAGAATCATTCGAAAGGCCTTTTTGTTCTATAAAAGGAAATTATAATAACTTGTAAGATCATACTGCATCCATAAGATGCCGTGCGCATGTCAGGGTGCCATAATTCAACCTAACCGTTTTGATTATTGGTTGTTTTGTATTTTAACTGTGTAGGTGGTTTTTCTGATGTGCACATTAAATACGCAGGTAGAGACGTAAAACTTATTCCAGATTCAAAATCAAACATCGCTTCTTCCAATTTTGCGTCGTTCGAAAGCACTTGTCTGTGAGGATGTTGAATTTCAATGCCGAATGTCTCTCATGAACATAGAAAACGGCCTACTTGAACTTCATAAATAAGAGAAATAAACTGGTTAACCACAGTTTGAGTGTGGTGTGATGTTTACAGCCAGCAAGTTTAGCCTTGTTTTATCCCGACACATCAAAGGTGGTCAGCTAATCATTTGTTTGTTAAACGATTTTAAAACGCATCTGTTTGTCAGTATGGCCACTAGGGGCTGTATAGAAATTGTGCTCTGCGTTTAATCATCTAGTGAAGTTACATGCACACACAATCCCGGAGCAGTGGGCAGCCTTGAACCATGGTGTCTGTGGACCATGCTGGAGGTCAGTGCCTTGTTCAACCCTCTGTTATGAAACCCACCAGACTGGGATTCGAACCTGCAGTGCCTGGGTGGCAGGTTCAACTCTCGTTAGACCATAACTTTCCTGGTGAGAATGAAATTCATCTGTTTTTCTTTTAAAGTTTGATTTACAATGCCTTGGGGAATGTAGCACGTACATATATTCATTTTGTCACACCACAAACTTTAATTTCATTTTGATTTCAACCACTTTAATGAGCACTAGTGGTTTCAAGAGTAGTTTAAGTAGCTGCACTAACTTAACAACAACATCCAAAAAACGCTATAAAATGTTTAAGTAGTTACTTAAAACATTGATATTAGTACATTGTTAGCCCAGTTGTTTTTTGAAGTTGTTTTATTGATTGCGCATGGGCCATTTGGAATCATTGTAATGCCCTTTTGAAATCATTACAGTATTTTAGGGAAATTGTGCCACTAGAGGGCGAATTGTCCCTAAAAATTACGTGGTAGATGTGGGGTTAAAAATGTCAGAATTCCATCCAGAGCCTCCATCCGGTTTATCAATTTGTTATGATTATCCAAAATCATCACGTTGTCCATTTCCTCGCCTCTAGTTAATGACAAGCGTATTTGCGATTTAACTTAATTGAGTCAGCGTTTTTAATATCCGGTTCAAGCGACCGCCAAGCTCCGCCCCCCTGGATCACGTGTTACCAGCTTCCATCCATTCCTCGAGGAGTCCTCCCACCGGAAGTGAGCGCTGTGTGATGCTGGCGACTGTTACGCGCTTATTCGCTCGTGCACCGCGGTTCCGCCTGGCGTCCAATGAAGCGAGTGAGCGAGAACGTCAGCGCGTCTGAAGGCATGAAGAAGAGCGGCAGCGAAAGCACGATCATCTCGCCAAGATGCTGAGGCTGTTCGCGGCTCTGGTGCTCGTTGGGCTGCTGCTCTCGTGCTTCGCGTCCTGGCTCTTTGACAGCTATGACACCGCCTCGCACCCCAAGCGCAGCTTACACCCTTCACAGAAGAGCGGGCCGCCCTATCCCGCCGCACAGCTGGAGAACATCTTCTGGTTCGTGCAGGTGAGACGCTCAAGCCGCCGGTCATGTGATTGATCGCTGACGGGCTTTTATTTTGTGGCCTGCCGTAATAATCTGTTATGCGTCGGTTGTGTTGGTTGTCAACCGTTGTTATGTGATGACACACGCGCGCGTACGTAAGAAGGATGTTATTTTTTCTGTTTATTGTATTCCTGTCTAAAATACTGTATGTATTTTTCAAATACAGCTGGAGCTGGTCCATTAGACCGGTGACTGTTTGATGCATGAGCTTTTAAGTTATCTTTTTTGTATTTTGGTAAAATATAAGTGAACTAAATGAACTGTGAACATACTGCTCACACGACTGTCTTTTACATTATCATTGAAGCAAAGGTTATAAACAAGATACCATAACTCATGTTCAATTATAAATATATCAATACATATATTGATCAATAAGGGCAAAGTGGATGGGGTCAGTTGGTTCGAGTGGCTACCACCAGAAAAAAAGAATAGTTTTTTATGATAATATATGACTAATATCATAGTGTGTGTGTGTGCGTACGCGCACGCACGCTATCAGAGGTACCTCAGATATTTACACCGATAATACAAAATGTACACATGAACAAAAAAAGAGATACTTATGAATAGTTGCCACAAACATATTTATACTTTCAAAACCTTGTTTCAATACTATATTTTAGTTTTTTTGTTACTTGTATGTTTTGTTATTAATAATTTTCATTTAGACATTTCATTACAACTGTTAAACATTTTATAAATTATAAACCGGGGGCTCAAATCTAAAAAGACAAAGGGAGGTCTGAGAGGTTCTTTAGTGTGTAAAGGGTCCAAAAAGACTAATGATGTTCAATTTACTTACTGGGACAATTTAAGACAGTACTTCCCTTTATTTTCCATTATATATTGATCCAATTGTCCATTAAATAAACCAATTGTGATTTAATTTTTAGACAAGTTAATTATGAAGAATTTAAGAGTTGAATAAAACATATTGTAATCCACTATCTTGAAATAGAAGGAACAAACGTCATTATCCATATTTGTCTCAGGCATGAAGCCTTTGTGGTTGTCTTGCACAGAAAAGTTGATTTGCATTTAAGAGTCATCTCCTGTAATAAGCCACTGACATTCTTTATATTAATAAATGGCTTTGTATGTTTAAACTAGTGCTTTTATGTTCAAACTAGTGCAATTAATTTTATATATAATTTATAATTTATATATAATTTAATTAATATGGTCTAAGACTGTCGTGCTTTTTATCGCTCTGATGGGGAAATCCACTGTTTTGTGAGTGAAAAACGCGAAGGTGGTGTGATCTCAGCTCATTACCCGGTAATAAGGTGAGACGAGACAGACTAAGCCTCGTCTTGGATAAATGGACAATATTTGTGTTTTATAAAACAGACATTCTAAGCTTTATGTAGACATGTTTCATGTTTGTGTGATGAATATTAGTGTTCGTCTTCAGCTGACAAAGAGAAGGCAAAATGCGCTTCACGTTTTAGTTTTATTATTGTTTTTTTAATTTTTAAAAAATACAACGTCCTGTTTTTTTATTAAGAGTTTAACCGAAAAAATAGGTACTTCAAACTTTCAATTGATGTATAACACAAAATTACTAAATTATGTCTACTAAATGACATTACGTTATTGAAATGAGTGTTTATTTAGTTTAACCACTCTAAAATCACAGCATAAACCTCATTGATTCCTCCGAGCAGGTATCAGACATCCATATCAGCCGCTTCCACGACCCCAGGCGCATTCCGGACTTCGAAAGATTCTGTGGTGACACCATCAATGTGATAAAACCGGATCTTGTGCTGGTCACAGGTGAGCTGGACGTCTTATCACAATATTAAATGTCAATTTTTGTACTGAAGTTCCAACCAACTGAAAACCCCGACCCACAGATGGAGGTTTTTGTGTTTTCAGGGGACCTAACAGATGCAAAGACTGAAAGTAAAATGGGCTCTCTTCAGCATGAAGTGGAGTGGCAGGCGTACCACAACGTCCTTAAAAGATCTCGAGTGATGGAGCGCACAAAATGGATTGATATTCGGGGAAACCATGGTGATTTTCTTCTATTTTTCCCCTGATTTTCCTTTTCCAAGTATGTTAATCCGGAGTCTTAATAATGGCCATTAGACAGGCTTGCCTGCGTTTGGTTGGTCCAATAGATAGTCCAGTTCCAAAGACCTGCTACTACTTTGGAGTAGCACTAAAATATTCTACACTACAATAGAAACAATCATTAACACTATTGAGTTGCTGTTCGTAAATATTTTTATTATATTTGTCATTGTGTCCTTTGGCTTGTCGTGAATCGCCATTTATCTTCCAGCCATCGTATTTTAAATTAGCCCAACTTTTACACTTTTCCTCAAATTCAAATTTATTCATCTTTTTTTCTGTTGATTTTGAATAGGTCTTTCAATCCTTATCGTTTCGTCACCAATCAACATAGAAGTGTTTTTCCACTTTAAATGTCTTCAACGTGTATTTTTTTCCAACTTCTACACCTTTCCTCTTATTCGAGTGTTTTTTTTCATTGACTGAATGGGATTCATCGTTCAGCTTGAAGGACTCCATTAACTCGGTTCGAGGCCGGTCAGGGCCTTTCTAGGTGAAGTTTGCACGTTCTCCTCATGTTTTTGTGAGTTTGTGAGAAAAGCTTTCACCATAGGTGTGTGTGTGTGTGCCGCTCTGTGATTGGTTGACCATCAATCCAGAGTGTGTGGCCCACCTCAGGTCCAGAGTTGCTTAGATAGACACCAGCTCACACATTAATGGATTCATCTGTAGAAAATTGATGGATGGACTTTCATCGTTATCCTCTGATAAGTTTCGTCGTATCCATTAAACTTTGTATATCGCAGCTTTAGGTTTAGGCTCCAATTTTCATCATTTCTTATTACTTTCAATGGTGTCATCACTTTTTGGCGGTTCCTCGTCTCTACACGGGAACATCTTGAAACATGGGAGAATGTGTTTAGTTTCAGGAAACGTGCTAAGCATTGTGATGGAACCGTTTAAGACTAGTGTGACTGGCTCTCCCACATAGCTTCTTTTGAAATGGCATCATCTAGTGTTCTTTTTCAATTCTTGCTTCAGTCATCATTCGTTTTCTTTCTCTCTTTTGTGAATCAAAAGACATTTAATTTTGTCGTGTTCACTTAATTTAGTAATAAGGCTGCGTCTGTATTAGACAGGAAATATTTGGTAGCAGAAAATATTTGTTTAGTGTGTTACAGTGCATTTTTCACTTAGTAGTTATATTTTTATTATCAATTCTAAAAAAATAAATCATAAAAAAAAATCATAGCGTCTTTAAAAATACTTTTTTTAAAGTAAATCATAAATTAATCATTTAAATGAATACCAAATACATGCCCCCCATTTTAAATGAATTATAGAAAAACTACATTAAAGTAGATTAATGAATGTGGAAGTGTGCGGGATTTGTCATATAAAATTCTTTATGCATCTAAGTTTAATATTAAGTCTCTTAATTCATTTTGTACAGGATAATCTGTTCATATACATTTTTTTTTTCTATATTTGGCTCGCTGTGATTTGTTAATAAAGGAAAGCATGAGCCGGGTGTGATCACAGGGCAGAAGCAATAATGTCGGTAATAGGCTCTCGATCCACTCCTATTCAATCTCTCTTCCCCTCACAGTAACAAGAGCTGCGTTATCACTCGGTCTTCTGTTTCCTGGAAACCTGACTGATGTTCTCCTCTTGTCTTCACAGATGCCTTTAATATTATCTCCCTGGAAAGCGTGAACAACTACTACAGGTCTGTGCGAGTATGACTGAACCATCTGGACAGGAAATTCTGTGTGCACTTCAATTGACTCAATATCTCACCAGCGGAGCTTTTATAACCTTTTATCAAACTATAAGCTTCGGCTGTGCCACGTTTCTGTTTGACCAGTTTGTACTGGTTGGGAGTGACTTGTCCAGTCAGGCCCGTATATTTAAAAGTGTCAGAATAGAACACTAATTTCAGATCTAGCATCTAAATCTCAAACCAAAGGTGAAGCGCAAAAAACTGGGAAAACTTAACTTGAGTTTAACAGACTTAAAAGGCTTTATAGTCGGTGAAATGGAGCTTCATTATCATTACAGACGTTGTAAAGCTAATTTCTTAAAGATGAAATTATCTCAATGGAAAAAAATGGAACGTGAAATAATAATATGATAATCAGACTTCAAAGAGCTAAGATATGACCGTGCATATACAATTTCGAAGAGGAATGGAATCAATTTCAGCTTATTAAACTTTTTGAAAAGCACTTGGATTTTTTTCAGTTTGGTTAAAAAAAATTAAGCATCAAATTGTTGCATCGTTTTTTTTTCAACTTTGTGTTTCATAAAAAGAAAAACAAACGGTTATTATGTGATTTTCAATGGGTTTTTTTAAGCGTCACAAACGTTTGTGCATAACATGCAGTTGCGGACAAAATTATTAGTTGTAATTGTAATAGTAATTGTTTTTCAAAAGTGCTGAAAATAAAGTTTTTCAAAAGTGCTTTTAAACAGAGCAAAAACAAAAACAATTCTGCTTTATTAGACATCCTTGTTACGGTCTAATTTGTTTATTGTAAATTGGTTTGCCGTGTTTAAAAGTACTTTTGAAATCCTTTTAAAATCATGACTATTTTGAGGGCAATGACTAAAATGTTCATTTTATGGAAAACGCATTTGTCAAAAAAACAGTTGAGGACAAAATCATACATGGAAATTGACACGGCAACAAACTCTAAACAATCAAAAGATCAACTACCATGAAAAAGAATAGTAAATCTTAAAAGACCTGTGGAAGGTAAATGTTTCATTGTGTCCATCTCTGAATGTTTAGAAAGTACTCGGCCAATCAGAAAGTCGGATCCTTCCACTACATCCACCAAACCCCCTTTGGGAACTACTCCTTTATCTGTGCGGATGCCACATTGACCCCTGGACCAAAGCGGCCATATAACTTCTTCGGGATTATAGATCAGGTAGGCAGATGTTAAATTCTTCCGAATGTTAGGCCGTGTGCTGATGTGAGCTCTT
This sequence comes from Paedocypris micromegethes, assembly GCA_028031935.1. Classification (NCBI taxonomy): domain Eukaryota; kingdom Metazoa; phylum Chordata; class Actinopteri; order Cypriniformes; genus Paedocypris; species Paedocypris micromegethes. Next base: position 11,673,109 of record CM051497.1, read on the forward strand.
GTGTGGATGTTCCTCAGACTCAGATGGACTTGTTGGCGACGTACAGCGAGGAGAGCTTGAGCAGTAACAGCTCCGTCTGGTTTGGACATTACACCACATCCACCGTCATTTCCCCCTTCCCCGGAATCCGAGAGCTAATGAGGTTAATGTACAATAAATACAGTGGGATGCACAGTAGTTTAAGGCCCGATGCTATTTTTAAAAGCAATTACGTCTCTATAATGGACCAATGTGAGAAGAAAGCCTTTCCATTTTTAATAGCATGAGTGTTTGTGATGAACAGCAGGAGCCAAGTGGAACCAGTTTGACGAAATTAGTTCATTGGATTTTAAGCGTGATTCCAAAGTGCCATGCTGGATCAAACTTATTATCATGGCTGTTATGTTGCCGTCATCATCATAAAATGTTCTCGTGTTCCAACAGTCCAGCCGTGGTGTATTTGTGTGGGCACCTTCACACACTCGGAGGCTTCATGCCAGTTCTACACAGCCGACATCCAGGAGGCACGCTGGAGTTGGAGCTGGGAGATTGGATGGATAACCGCAGGTTTGGGAACGCAGATTCCTAGCGCTTTTCGTTAGTCACACACTCTTCTATCTGGACGCAGGTTCAGGATATTGGCTTTCGATCATGACCTGCTTAGTTTCTCCGACATGACTTTTGAGGACTGGCCGGCCGTGCTGATCACCAATCCCAAAGACGCACAATATCTGCATCCGGGGGCGGAGCCTGTGGACCGAATCCGCAGATCTACGCACATCAGGTGTCTCTGTGTGTGTGTGTGTGTCCTCCTCGACTTTCAGGCTTCATATTCTCATCATCCATGACACATCTCCTCCGCGTGTCGTCTTGTGCTTCAAAAATGGCCGTTTTTTTAGGCCACCATGCTCATTGTGCGTTGACTCGTGTAGGATCCTTGCGTTTTCCGAGTCGCCCATCACGGCCGTGTATGTGAGTGTGGATGGCGTCCTGATGGGAAAAGCGTTGGGTGTAGAAGCTCCTCTATATGTCCTGCCTTGGGATCCAGCATCATACACCACAGGACTGCACACTATCAGTGTTAAAGCTGAGGTGGGTACATTATTTACATACATTTGAAGTTTGTGATATGGTGGAACGCGTCAAGATTTTTGATCCTGCCCCAAGTAGAGCGCAAAAAATGATGGAGCGATATTCTGGAGCTGTATGTCTTTTATGGTTAAGTGTAAGAAGTTCAGGGAGGAACCTGTCACCAGCCTCTGACTCTGAATGTGTTTTTTTTTTTTTTTCAAATTCTAAATTCATTTGGATTCTGTGATTAAATTTAGAGCTAGAAAAATATTATAAAAAAAGCAATTTCTGCGATCTAGTATATTATACATGTAAAGACTAGTTTTTTATGCAGCGCTTGAGCTGATCTCTCCTTTTGTACCTGCGGCAGGACTCGGCAGGACGCTCTAAAGTGCGTGAGCAGCAGTTTACACTGGAGGACGACCTCATACCCAGCTTTGGTTTTCTACCGTCCTTCATTCTCCTCACAGACCACTATATTTTGGTAAGGACATATTATATTTAAAGCTTCAAACAGCTCTGGGGGGGGGGGGCTGCACAGCAATTCGTGTATTTGAAGACCATGTCACCGAGATCAAGATGGATTCATGTTGGGAGAAATCACTAAGATTTTTTTGACCCCAAAAAAAAAAGTGGTATAAAGTTTCCAAACAACAAATGGGGAAAAGTTTGGTGAGCCAAAGTTAAGTTTAAGTGTGATTCCTAAAAATACTGATTTCATGTTTTCTAGCCAACGCTACTATAAACCTGCTTGCTTTTTTTTTTTTTTTTTTTTTAACACAAGTTAATCGTTTTATTGTACATTTTCGTAAAATTATCATTAGTAGCAAACATATTTTTTCTCCTAATTATTTTTAAGTGTTTTTGTGTGTGTGTGTGTGTGTGTGTGTGACAATAGTGTCATTGAGTGAACAAGTGTGTGTGGAAAAATTGAGAATTGTTGCTTTTTATTTATTTGATCGTCTGGATTGTTGGTGTTAAGTAAATGGCTGTAGATTATCACTATGACTATGACAAAGACCTTCGAGAAGTGAGAGTTTATGTGTGTGTGTGTGTGTGTGTGTGTGTGTGTGTGTGTGTGTGTGTGTGTGTGGGGACGAGTAAGCGTTTACAGACCCATTTTTATTCCCTGGCGTTTAATCGTGTCTAAGACTCTAGAGTTCCACTCTTTTACTGCTTTTAATTATTGTTGATTCGACTGTTGTGCTCAATTATGTGCAACTTTCATCCATCCTGTTTTGTTTTATTGATGTGTAGTATTGTGGAACTGTACTAATCTGTGTTTATTCTCTTCTACATGGTTTGTACAGCCCTTTGTCCAGCCAAAACTGTCAAAAAGGGCTTTATAAATAAAGTTGAGCTGAGTTGAGTGTTTGAGTGTGTCAAACAGAGTGAACGTGAGAGAGTGGAAGAATAGTCTGATCGTGCCGTCTCTCCCAGGCGCGCGTTGCTTTTGTGGCCATGGTGCTTCTGAACCTGGCCGGACTGGTGGTCTTCAGACTCATGCGTGTGCCGTCTACCAGAGGTGAGTCTGCTCCGCCGCGTTCACTCTCGCACTCTCAATCATCACGTGACCTCATCAGGCCTGACCTCTCAAGCCTGGACGTCCTTGCATCTGGTCAGCAAGGTCAACGTCTTCTTCTACTCGCTGCTGCTCTTCAACCTGTGTACGGCTTTAGGCAAGTACTGGTCAGCTAAGATGTAGGACCTCGCTGAGCCTCTGTGGGCTTCTTCTCACCAGGACCCTGGTTCATTGGGCACGTCATTGACGGACACATCGGGGTCTGCTTCGCCTTTGGCATCTTTGTGGACGGCCACTTTCTGGAAGGCAGTCTGTCGTACGTGGTGGGAATCATACAGGTAACGCGAGACCACCGCCGTCCCGATGCCATCAGCTAGGGGTGCGCGGTGTAGCGGTATTAACGTGAATACCGGTATTGGGTTAGGGTCTCTCTCTCTCTCTCTCACACTCTCTCTCTCTCTCTCTCTCTCTCTCTCACACTCTCTCTCTCTCACACTCTCAATCTCCTTCTGTCCAAGCACTTTCTCTCACACTCTCTCTCTCACACTCTCTCTCTCACACTCTCAATCTCCTTCTGTCCAAGCACTTTCTCTCACACTCTCTCTCTCTCACTCTCTCTCTCTCACACTCTCAATCTCCTTCTGTCCAAGCACTTTCTCTCACACTCTCTCTCTCTCACACTCTTTCTCTCACACTCTCAATCTCCTTCTGTCCAAGCACTTTCTCTCACACTCTCTCTCTACAGTCTCAGGCTCTCTTTCTCTCTTTGTCATACCCTCTCTCCTCCATTTCTTTCTCTTTCTTCCTACCTGTCTCTCACACTCTCTCCTTCTGTCGCATGCTCTTTTTCTCACACTCTGTCTCTCTCTCTGTCTCTTTTTTTTGTCCTCATCTCTTCTTTTTGACACATTCTTGATAGTTGATATTTATCTTTATCTCTGTCTGTTTAAATAACCGACTGTCTGTGACATCTGACCGCCCATCCAACTATTCATTCATGAAGTCTCTCTCTCTCTCTCTCTCTCTCTCTCTCTCTATTCAAATAAATGCCTGGTTTGTCTACTTTTAATAGATATACAGTATTAATAAATGACAGCTGCTTCTCCAGGTTTCCCCTTGGGTTTTAATGTTGCACTTTATATAAAATAAGACCCCACACACACACACACACACACACACACACACACAATACCGTGATATAATACCGATACCGTCTGTACGCTAGAAAATACCGTGATGTGAATTTGACCTCCCATCGCCCCGCCCCCACCATCAGCTCTGCCTCTCCGAAGGTGCTGTTCTTCAACATGCCTCTGACGTATTACCTCTGCTGGAGTCTCCACCACAGATGTCGCGGCAGCAGCTTCCGCTCGCACTTCTGCCGGCCCGGATGTCGCTGGCGGACCCTCGGGATGCATCTGGGAATGCTGGTGCTGCTGGTCTGGCAGACGTACTCCTGCTACTTCCTCCTGGAGACCTACGGCCCGCTGGCTGTCCTGCTCTCTCCTGTGCGCACCTGGGCGCTGCTCTTGGCTCTGCTTCTGGTCTACAGGGCGTGGTGGGGACCTCCGCCTCGCTTGTCCGATGGAAGCTGCAGGCCATTGTGACGGCCAGGGTTTGTGGAGCAATGACTGCGTCGCACACGGATGACGGAGCTTTCTAAACCTGCTTCACTTCCTCCTAGATACGGACTAGTTAGTCGTCACCGTTCCCACGAGGCGATCCTGCTGTCGTCAACCCAAACCAACGTCGACTTGAACTTTGGTGGTTGAATCACACGCACTTGCCAAACGTCACCTCACTCTTCTTGTTAAAAGCCGTTTAGGAAGGATGTTCTTGCACAAAACTGCCAGTCGTGTGTGTGTGTGTGTGTGTGTGTGAGCTGGTTTCCAGGACACACACCTTCTCTTTGTTATATTTTTCTGAATAGGAATCACGCGTGCAGAAAAATGGACGTTTCCACAGAATAAATGCAACAGGATCTTCCAGGCCTCCGCGATGGAGACTATTACAATGGTTTCTATCAGATTCACGTGCTAAACTAGCCCGATTATAAAAGTAGTGTGTTAAAAACGAGTACATTTTTTTCGGAAAATTTCCACTATTGTTTACGCATTTTGGAAAAACGTGGACGACATTCAGAAGCGCACAATTAACCACCAACCCAGTGACTTATCTGCCAAAGACACGCACCCAGATCAACCAATCACACCAGCCTACGAACGTGAAGCAAACCAATCAGAATAGAATCTTCAGTTGCTGAGTGCCACATCTGACCAATCACAATCCAGGACTCTGGCCTGTTTTGCCCATTTAACACTGTCTAGTGACTGTACATCAGGAAACCACTATATTTATAAAGATGAGCATGAATGTAAAGCGTTTGTTAATGCACTTGCGTCACAAAGGGCATTTTTAATTCGCACACTGCATTAACGGCCACTTAATAGTGCACTAATTAAATAACGGACTGCAATCCGGACGTAATCCTAATATAATTAATCACACAACGCGTGGAAACAGAATAACCGTGCCACATGTTAATTATCATATAGGAGATTCTTTAGTAGTTTGTTGTACTTGCAAAACACACAATGTGGGGACACAATGGTCTTTTTGGGGGTTGGAAGAAAAAAAAAATCAGCTATTTGAAAAGAATCCGGTCTTTTTTTTTTTTTTGCCGCCCTGGTAAATCCACTTGAGGGGAAACAGAAAGAGCTGTGACAGTTTCTGGTGGATTCGGTTTGACCTTTGTGCTTTCCTGTGTTGTTGTCAGGTCACTCAAGGTCACTCAAGGTCTCTGTCTCTCAGGAACGTAAAGACTTGAACAATAGGCTGCTGTGGTTCGTCTCTCAATGACCTGAATGTTATCTCAGAACGAGTTTGTTGCTGTTTTAGGACTTGTGTTCCTCATTTACTCCGTACGTGGTGATGTAGATTTGTGGTGAACTAATTGGACATTGAATGTTGGTTCTATTATTACCCGATTATGTGATTTTTATTTTATTTTTTTACAATTATTTAAATTTGTTGTGTTTTAAAACGGAATCATTCACATTGTTGTTTTGTCAGAATGTTCTGATTTCTGAAAAGGAAGATGAATGGGAAAAGGAGGGAAAGCTGCAACTTTTTTGTTTAGTTTGAAACCTTTTATCAAATCTACTATTTAAATGGAAAAAACTTTGATTTTATTTTTTATTTTATCGCAAATTTCCTGTAAATCAGAATCACTTTGCAAGTGTTTTTTGAGATCATTTATTTGACTGTGTTAATGTACAATAAAGTAAAATTATTTTATGTTGTGGCGTTTCATCTTTGAAAACTTTTTTTTTTTACATATTCCTCTGGATTTACAGCAACATGTTATCAAAAAAACATCACATATTTACAGTTTCCATGTTTACCTGTAACAGTATAAGAAAAACATGTCTAAATAATTACAATTATAATTAACTGGATAAAAATGAATTCATTCTCTGTTACTTTTCTTGTGTTTAAAACAACTCCCTTAAGTTATTTGTGACAATAACTAGCACATTTTGTGTAGCTTTAACTCTAAAGTGACTAGCAGTAGATTTCCGAGGACGGCTGTTTACCGTAATCTACAGCGCTTGGGTATCAGCTACAGACAGGGGTGTAAAGAGTACCGGACACCAATACTTGAGTAAAAGTACAGATACTTGCTGTAAAAACTACTCCGTTACAAGTAACAAGTCACTAATTTCAAAAAGACCCGAGTCAAAGTAGCAAAGTATCCCATTTTAAAAGAACTTAAGTACTAAGAAGTATTTTACTTGTACTCAATGTATGCACCCAAAAAAAAGAAATGTGCAAACAAACTATTGTTTTCGAATACACAAACAGAATTTCATCTCTATGTTTGAAAACTGGTAGAACAAAGTAGATAAAAATAACAAAAAGTCAGTCTCAATCACTTAAATTTGCAAGTAGATTCTCAAGTGATTACGTATAAATTCAAAGAAAATCACTTTATCGCCTCGTTCGCCCAAGAAATTAACCGCGGTACAAATCGATGCCGGCTTGTCACGCACAATCAAAATGTAATGAGTAACAATAAGTGTCAATTCAAAAGTAGTGGAGTGAAAAGTACTGCTACTCAATCACAAACGCAGTGGAGTAGAGAGTAAAAGTTGCTTCTATTTTTTATACTTGGTGCAAGACAGAAGTAGCCAAAAACACACTTAAGTAAAGTAACAAAGTACATTTACTCAAGTACCTTACACCCCTGCCTACAGGGCGTCTTCCTGATGGAGACGTCGGAGTCAGTCGGATATTTTGACAACTTGTTTACCTGTGTTTCCCCCGGTCATCATGGAACAGAAGGCCTCTGAAAGGGTTATGGACAACAATTAAAATCAGCGTATTTATCTTGTGCAGTCGGCGGACATGTTGCTCTCACCTCCCATATTTTCTATACCACTCGCAACCGTTTCCAGTACCTGCCATGTAAAAAAAATGCAGGAAAGAATTTGAAATGACAGTTTTTTTTTTTACACATTCTCTTTCAAAGTGCAATCATTTCTGTTGTTTGTCTGTCTGTCTGCCTATCTATTCATTTGTCTATCCAAGTCTGACTGTCTATCCATTCATCTATCTACTCATCTATGTCTGTCTATCCATCTATTTGCCTCTCCATCCTTGACCGTCCCTTTGTATCTATCTCCTTAAAGAGCTTTATCTGTGTGTCATCTCACCTTTATCTCACCCGTCTTCACCAACTGACTGAGCACAATCAGGCCTTCTTCATGTTTGTCCATATAGTTCAACACTACAAACCTCTCTCTGTGAAAGTACAGACATTGTAATCTGACAAATCAGCGTAAACTGCATCGTATGGTTGACTAAACGGAACGTCTTCTACCTTGTGATGTCATTGCGCTGCAGCACAGCTTGGGTTTCCTCGTTGAGGGGAGGTGGATACGGCACGTCCTCGTTGTACTGGGAGATTTGGCCACATAGAATCACATGACCACCAGGATTCATCTGCAGACAACACGAGCGGTTTCTAACTCGACCAATCAGAGTCACTTTAGGGGTCCGCCACACTATTTCCACTCTACCTGTGAAATGACAGCATCACTGATGGGACCCCCGACATTGTCAAAGTATATATCGATTCCACTGGGGCAGTTCTTCCTCAGTGCTGAGCTGATGTCTTCTTTTTTGTAGTTTATAGCTGCCGTAAAAGGCAATTCCATTACCAAGGTCAAGCATTTCTGATCGGAACCGCAAATCCCTACGACTCTCTCACAACCATCCAATCTCGCAATCTTGATGAACAGACGAAAAGAAAGAATGTGATGCATGAGAAAGTGCAAGTAAAGTGAATGAAATTGTCAACTTAATGGATGGAAATTGAAAATCAAAGTCAAATGTGCATGCTTGACAGGCTTTGTCACATTGGCTCCCTGTTGAGTTCCGTGTAGAATTTAAGATTCTGTCATTCTTTGATTTTTACGAATAGCTGGGTTATCCTGATGAATAATTGGGTATTAATAATCAATAAATAATTGATGGGTGAATGATTACTAGGACGGGTGAATGGGTGGGTGGTTTGATGGATGATAGATACCTGTCCAGCAACTGACCCACAGGCTCCAGCTGCCCCACTGATGACCATTGTCTGGTGGGTTCCTGGAGTCACATGACCCATCTCCCTAACACCTAGAAGAGCAGTGAGGCCTGGCATGCCCACCGACCCAAGAACATATGACAGGCGTCCGTCCACCATCTCAGGATCAATCTGGGAGAATTACTTCATCACGTTCAGCACAGGCAAGTGCTCCAGATAAGTAAACGGTTAACGAACCTTGTGTAAAGTAAACAAAGTAAACAAACCTTTTGTAGAGTGTTTCCATCCATTACATCATAGGTTTGCCAAAGCCAGTTGAAGGAGGTGACATAAGTGCCCTCAGATAGTTTATTGTTGTTGCTCGCTTCCACTACACCAACTCCACCCCCATCCACACTCTCATCTAATCTCCATGGCAACAGGTAGTCCGCACCAGTATCATCGTTCATGCGACAGCGCTGCATTGAGATAGGATTAACCAACATTACTAGGAAGTCAGTGTTTTTTTTTTTACATGTAGAGCAAAAAGTGTTTTTTTTTTTTAATACGGTAAAATAGTCTGTTAAATAATGTTGGTCTAATAAATAAAAAAAACAATTCAAGACTCTAGTTGATTTTGAGGGCAGGTCATGGCTTTAGTGGAGTTTGTGTGAGTTTCCTCCAGGTCTCCAGTTTCTTTCCACAGTCCTTAAACATCAATTACAAGTGAAATGGCTTTGGAGAATTTCCCATATATGTCAGTGAGTGTGTGTCTGTCTTTCTCGCCATACATACATATAAAATATTTATACATCAATAAGGATAATTATTACATCTATAACAATACATTTAAACATTCAGTCTATGAAGATGGGGGAGGTCAGAAAAAGTAAATAAAAGGTCACTTAAAAAAGCCGTTCTACAGAAATGGACAATTCTGGTTTTCTAAGGGGTATTCTAAAAAGACTTTAGAAAAAGAAAAAAACAATTGGGAAAATAAAGCGCAGAGATGGTCTCACCATGTACGGGTCAACTGACAGATAAAGTGTCCGAACCAGCACCTGACCTTCGCCAAGCTCGGTGCTTTTCATCCTTTCCTCTACACGGAAATGTTCAGGAACCGGAGCACCGCTCTTACCTGTTTATATAACATAAAAACGCTTTTTTAGACAAGTAAAAAAACTACACTTCGTCACGACTGTCTTTCAACAATTACAGCCCTAATAATGTAGGATATATTACATTTAAGATCCCCAATGGTTAAGACCTAGGCGATTTCACTAACATGGTTGATTTTACCTGGACGAGATTGCAACACAACTCTTTTAATCTTCAACATTTTCTCGCCCTTTGAATAAAACTGCTCAATATTTTACACACTCTCTCGTGGGTCGTTTAGCGTTGCATGGTTTACTTCCGGAAATATCACGTGTTAACGATGTTCTGCACAGATTGGTGGTTTGCCAGTTAAAAGCCCCATTTATTATGTCTTGGCGAGTTTTTTGTTGTGGAGGGGCTTCCATGTGACTCGTTTCTTTCAAACAGTTGCAAAGAATAATTTAGGTGTTTTATTCTTATTATTATTTTATTTCCGACAGATCGAAAAAAAAAAAGGATCTAGATCGGCATTTATAAGATTGCAACATGCTGGTTTTCGACAAGACGTCGGTCTAAAACATGGGGTTTATATAACTAGAGGGAAATAAAAATACACAACAATTAATCATTAAAACCAAAGTGTTAATCGTGTAAACAAAACGTGATCGCGTAAACGTACTCATGAAAGGCATCTGATACACAACATACCCTTATTTCTAAATATGCAAAACAAAATTGCGGTATATATTATGAAATATTTGCGTGTGATTAACATTGACGTGTTTAATGGTAAAGATCTTTTGGTCTTGAGATGAGAATTTGATCGGTTTTAACTACTTTTGCGGGTTCAGTCCATTTCTTGCACGTGTATTAATTGTAACTCCATAAAAGCATCTGAAACAAAAAAAGCATGAAAACAATAATGTAAAGAAATTAAAATAGAACATATGGATGTAAAACGGAAAAATAGAAGAAACAAAACAACTTGTGATTTTTTAGCTTTCTCTGTTTAATAACATGTAAATTGAACTTTATAATACAATTATAATTTATTTACTATACAATAAACTTTGAACAAACGTTTTATAACATAGAAGAGCAAACTTTTTTATAATGTACAAACTATTCGGATGTACGTTTTTTCTTTAGTTTTTGTGCATTTGCTGTTGTAAACATTTATTATGGAATACGCGGTGATTTGTTGCGCTTTATTTCATACCCCCAAAGCGCTGAATCGCGTGCGGTTTGCGGAGGGTGGCGCTCGTGCTACCAACGAGGAAGTGACGCTGCAGACAAGGGCTTAAAGTTTTTTCCCCCTTTTCATGAAAGCAACACGAAAAGATCTCAATTACTGGAGCCACGTCCCGGGCGTTGTTTAAGGTAACGTAACACGTAACGGGTTATTTCTTTGTATCCTCGTTTGGCATAAATCTGTTTATACTTGTAAACCATCTACCCATTACGAGTTTGCCAATAGATAGGGGAAAAAAGAGGAAAAAAAATCCACTCGAATTTGCTCGCGTGTTCCGAAGGAAACAACCAGGTGTGTTTAACACCCATAGCTCAACGTGACGAAATATTCTTTAACTGAAACAGTTAACTTTGCACAAACAGGGTTTGTATTCCGAACAAATGAGATGCAACAAGCGCGTGCTGTTCGACAGTAACGCTGCAACAATGTTATTCCGATCGTTTCTTTTGTTGTCATTTACGTTCGAACCCGTGACGGTTCTGGCGCAGCTCGCGTCGCGTCGCGTCGCGTCGCCTCTCTACCTGCATCATGATGGCTCGTGTTACTGTTGTGCAACGTTTGCTTGCTGGTGTTGCAACAACTGTGTGATAAACGTGTCCGCCTCCCCCCAAAGCCACTGCAAAAGTCAACGCAATCACAGTTTCCGATTCACACCGCGTCGTTTCCAAGCCGGATCGGATGGCACGGAGCCGCGCGCAGGGGTCTCGCGCGTGGAATCGCTCACGCGGCGCGCGCTCGTGTGTGGAATCGACGCGTTTGCGTTGAATAATGCACCGGAGCGACATCCATACCGTCGGCAAACACGGCGATCCATTAAAAGAGCTTGGCTGGCCCCGCGTGTGTGGCAGCTTTGCGCTTTATTTTAAGGCACAGGAGAAAGAGCAAACACTGACATGATGAGGCCTTTGGGTGTCTCCTTACTCCCGGCAGCACATGCTCGATCATGTCCCCGCTGAGGAACTTTTGCGCGTGAGCCGGCAGAAGCGTTAAAACGGAACGATCCGCTCCGAAATGACGATGACGCGACGAGTCCCCGACCTTATTATTGCCTAACGACTTGGATCGGGATGTTGCGTTTGTGAACATCTGGATGTGATGAAAGTTTTACTGTGTTTCGGTTGAGCGGTCTTCTCGTGTGTACAGACATGACCTGAAACTGAAAGCAACGTTTTATCTCTTTGAAAAATGCAAACTGTGTTTATCATTTTGAATTTGCTAAAAGGAACAAGTATAAGATGTAGGTAGAAAGAAATGCATTGCAGTTTTAAAGTGAGTTTGTATAAAGCATGCATACCTTTTATATATACAGCATATGTAAAGTAAAGTGAATGACACACACACACACACACACACACACACACACACACAAACCCAGAGCAGTGGGCCTTTAGCTGGTCTGTACCACAGTATGATAATTTTCACGTTGATACTTAATAATTGTACGTACATGGATACTTGTGGGTTTACATGCTAAGTTCTAGTACCTGTCAAGTGTGGCGTTTTATATTTAGAGGAAGACAATGTGTGCGAGACATTACTTTTGTTAAAAGACACTTCAAATTAATGTGCTTTTGTGCTGAACTAAAAACGAAATGTGCTAAAAAAAAGCTTTTTTTGTTCGCAAACTCAAAAAGCAAACATTTATCAGCGAAACACTGTTGTGTCAGGCAAATGCGCTATGGATAAAATTGCGCACGAAACACTCTATTAATCTCTAGATCGGGAACCATACATCACTAACGTACAACGCCTAACACTAATGTGCACACACAGAACAAGAAACTAGAGACTGGGAAAGCCGACCTTAAATACAATACCAAGGTAACAGCTAACAAGGGTAACATTTGAACAGAATCCAAACTTATGATTAAACTATGAATCTAAACGGAAATCTGGAAAAACGCTCCATAGTTGTGTGCCTACTGTGAAATTACCACGTCGTAATGGGTGCGAAAATTATTTTTTTTTAGTAGCTTTCAGATGGAAACCTAGACAAGACCGAAGTTATTAGTGCATTGCAGAATACTTTTAGTATAGGAATTATTTAAGGACAATTTAAACACAAAAAATCCCATAACTAATGCAGAACAGTACTATTTGCTAATTAGACTCATTCAAAGATTAATCTAGAATAGTTCCAAGATCACAATTAGATTAATCCAGATAAAAAAAATGCTCAATGCCACCGTATGTGTGTGGTCTTTGTCTGTAATTGTATGCAATCCAATATTGCAAAAATATTTGTGACGTGTTGCATATTTCACTACTATTGTTGTTTTCACATTAAAGACGTCTCTGTTTCCTTGTAATGAGTCTTGTAATGAATTTACAGCATGGGGGGTTGGGTAGTGTAGTTTTACCCCCGAAGCTCATATTACTAAATAGTTACACTAATACAACACCCCATGCTCTCTGTAGTCCAAACAACTGTGCGTCTATCAGCTCGTTACAAAACTTCCCAGAAGTCTCTCTGTAGCCGCTTGTGAGATGTTTGACTCTAAGCAGGTGTGGGATGGCTCTGTTTTGTTGCGTGTAGTTTTTCTACAGTGACGGAATTTCCCGCATGGCCTGTGCGTTTGCTGTAATTTACAGCGCCCCGCGTGGTCGCGGAAAAGCCTTATATGGTTGCGGAAGTGGGTGTGGCCAACGAGACAGTAAGGGATCACAAGACTTCAGCAGAAAGAGAATGTGTTGTTCACGCTGCACGTACGAGTAAACCACACGGTTCTGTCCGCTTTCATCCGCACATCTCTGCAATAAAGAGCAGCGTGCAGCGGTTTAGTTAAAAGCCTCGCCATTTTGTAACGGAAACCTCCATGTTTGGGCCAGGATCTACCTCTAGACTTGAATATCACAGGCGTGAGGTCAGCGTTGCATGACTCAATCGTAGATGATCATCATGCCGTGGATTCGCTCGGCTTGCATCGGACTTTCACTTCTCACGGCCACCTGAGAACATCCACGGTAAGGATCCGTCTCTCTTGGACGACTTAATTGTGTAACGATGTTTTTGCAGAACACTGCGCGCGCGCGCGACCCTTCCACATGTAACGGGAATAAAAACAAAAGTGGCGCGTGCGGCGGTCCACCGGAGTTTAAAAGGCACGAGGCGCGCGGGGGTGGT
>CM051497.1:11686744-11701264 GCA_028031935.1 Paedocypris micromegethes
GTGGTGGTGGGGGGGGGCAGTTATCACTTTTATTATTTTCGCTGCTCGCTGTGTATTGTTGTCTCACTTTGTGGCGATGTAACACGGAATTAGTGACTGGATAATCCCCTTTTTGCAACAAAGGACTTGTGGTAAAGCGCTGAGCTGGCTGCACTAGCAAGGGGGTCCGGGAAGGGCACTGGTGTAGTATGCAAACATTCGGACCGGGTCTCGACCCCCCGGCGAGCTGTCTACACCGGGGCATCTTGACGGGTCGTTGGTGCTTCGACGCGCCCGGACGCGCAGCGGGCGTCCTGGCGTCACGCGGCGATCCACGGAGTGTGTGTCAGCGAGTTGTTTGTTTGTTTGTTTAAAAGTGCCGTGTTTTAAACCAAGCGTCGATTTCAGATCTTTTAGTCGCGCTCTCTTTTTTCTCTCAAGGCTACAGCAAACGTGAACGCTGACTGGTGCGCGCCATCTCCGTTACGCGGTTGAATTTAGGTCACGCAGAACAACTCTTAGGTGATATTACCTGACAGCTTTCTTTACACTTCCAGAGGTTTGGAAGCTGTGTGTGTTGTTTAACACGTGCCCTGCCACCTACACGACTTGTGGATTTGTTTTGTTTTGGTATTTACACATAAAGTGGTCTTCAGCAACTGAACGCCTCAACCTTCGGGTCTTTTCTGCATTAGTCCGTAGATTAATTTAAGAACAAGGTACGATTAGGTAACCGCACTTGGCATTACAAGCCTATTAAACTCAACACCTCGTCAACCGCTCAACGATAGCCGTGTAGCGATCGCGCGTGTTACGTATTGTTTTGGTGACGTAATGCGTGTAACGCGTGCGACTACTGTTGCTTTTTTTAGGCGATCGATGTTGCGAGCAGCGTGGCACGGTGGCGTAGTGCCCGTGTAGTGAATGCGTGTGTTGCTGCCTGGATTGGAATCGCTGGGATTGGCTCCAGCTCCACGTGACCCAGAAAAGGAAAACCGGATGTTGCGGACAGAATGACGATGCACCACTGTACACGAGCTTTGCAGACATTGTAGAAAATCCATACATTGTTTTGTATGAATGTCAATTCAGTCCATAACAAGAAACTGTCTTTACATGTTGTTGGTTTGTCATCAACATCTACTATTGCTTTACAGTACATTTCATCTTGTGCTGCAAAGTCTAAATCTAAAAGTCATCAACGCTTGATCTGGTTCCTTGCTGGATGTTTTAGTGATTGTTGCTCAATCTCATCTCTCACTGGAATTCCATGTGACAGAAGGGTATTGTTTTAGGAATGTTTGGCTTACCTAACATTTTGCATTGTGTCAGGATTGTTTCCAACACAAAGGAAGCATCTCCACTTGTGGTTGGAGTGTCGCTGTTGCTTTTGTTAGACACAAGCGCAACGTTCAGTTCAATGCTATGAAAAAAAATGGCCTATTTAATCCAGATGTTTTGACTGCAGATAAAAACATCTTGTTCTGCTAACGTGTCGTCTTTGACATTGGAGAAATGACTGGAGTAGTTTTTATGTAGGACAGCAGAAATGGCTTAGTCAGGAGTAAATCACAACAGCAGAAAGTCTGTTACAGTGATTGTGTTGTGAGGGATTAAAAATGATTTGGAATAAAAATGCATTGTCTAATTGTTGTGGGGTTTGACACATTAAAAATAGTGGATGTTGTACAAAGACATAATTCATGCTTAGAATTAGCAGTTTGTATGTGCATAGTATATTTATTTATAAATACAAATACAGTACGTATATAAAAGTGTGTGTGTGTGTGTGTGTGTGTGTGTGTGTGTGTGTGTGTGTTTGTGGAGGTGGTCGTTTTTTTTTAATCTATATGATTCTCACTTTTATCTTTGTACTTATCTTATTAGAATTTAATTGTATTTGCCGTGGTTGTTTGGATTGATTTTTGGATTGATTGGTTGATATTTGCATTGAGTTTTTCCACACACATAATAGTTCAATACGTATGAACATTCTCTGCAAATAAGGAGCAAGAACATGCAAATTCTGATGTTATAAATGATTTTTACCATGGTTATTCCCCTACATTGTGAAACTAGGATGGTGCATTTCCACCGTCTCTGTGGAGTTACGAGCGCAAACGCACCACTCACTTTTCAAACCTTCAGTATTTATCACACAGTCGCACACAACAGAAAACCAGTCTGCATTCTCGCGTGTGTGTTTAGCCGGTTGCTAGGATTATTCTGTTACTTATCGTGCATTCTTCACACAGTCAGCCTGCAACTTTATTAACTATCTACGAGCTTTTGTGCATTTTCATCTGAAGCTGTAGCCTACAAACTCTTAATTCTGCTTTTTCCAAGTCTTTTCTGTAGTGCGCCATTCATGAAATAGCTGAAACTGGCATTTCTACTGGGCCCCCCACTCAACACACACACACACACACACACACACACACACACACACACATGTTGAATCTCAAACACACATTTCAAAAACTAACCATGGTTTGTTTAACACTCTTCGCAGGAACAAGAACGATAAGAGGATTCGACTCCATTTGACATCTTGAGAAGAAGGACAGGAAGGAAATGAAAAGCTAATGGATCACAGTAACGGCATCATCACTGCAGAGATGCTGCAGTTTGTGCTTTTAAAGCGTACCAGTATTCCTACTATGTTGAGTAGGCGTGGATGACCGTCAGTTTCCACCGAGTATTATTCTCATTTTGTTTTACTGTAAAGGACTTTAAACAGTTTGGGGGTCAGACACTTTGGGTCCTTTGGAACTCCCCCGGTATTTCATATTCATGAAAGTCATGAACTTGCAACCTCAGCAGAAACCAAACACAAAGAGGACCGGGAAACGCATCACTTTCTTTAAAGATCAGGGCGTGGCAATGAAAGAGGCCTCTCAGCACACAGAGGCCTCCGCATACTATGGCATCGGGGTCCCGCCCCCTGGACCAGGCACCAACGAATCCGGATTAGTGGAAAGCTCCAGTGCCGACGCACCACCTCTGTACCACAATTCGGTTATTTTCAGTCCCGAGAAGGCTGGCGATCAGACTCGTGGACATTACCAACAAGCCATGCCCATGAAATGGACACACCAAGACTCGTCACTGCCGCTCCAACAGAGGCCTAACACCTGGTCGCAGGACATGTCCAACTGGCCGCAGAACTTCAATTCTTACTCGGGACCCACTCGGCAATCCCACGAGGGCGTTACTGTGCCCGAGCCGCCAAAACAAGGGGTTAATGTGAGTGGAGACGACTTAAGGGAAATGACCAAAACTGTCCGCAACCTGGACTGGGATCAGCAGCAAAGCTTTCAGCAGACACCGAAGGCTGGGACGTTGAATCCGAACGCCGCCGGGAACTCCGTGCTCCAACCCTTCCAGTTGGCTTTCGGCCAGCAGAAACAAGTGGCCGGCTACTACCAAGTGGTTCAGGGCAATCGGACCTTACCGAACTTAAACTACAGCATGCAAGCCAATCCCCAGCATCAGCTTCATCTGCAGGAACAGAAGGCGCAGATGCAAAGACGGATGATGCTCCAGCAGCAGCAGATACGACAACACTCGCAGCATCAGCAGCATCAGGTTCTTCAGCATCACAAACAGTCGCGGCAAATATTGCAAGCACAGATGCAGCAGATCCAGCAGGACTTGTTACAGCAGCAGCTCAAATCTGAACCGCCTGGAGTAGAAAGCTACCCTGACGCCCAGAAGCCACCTGCCTTGACACGAGAACTGACGGATCCTCTGTCCACCACAGCTCAGGACTCTACTTCACACCCTTCTGCATCCGTTCCTCAGAGTGTGGAAAGCCAACAGCCCGGGCCACGGAGATCACGGCGGGTTTCTAAAGAGGGTGGAGGCCGGGCCTCGGACTCTGTCACCATGCCGGCCGCTCAGTCTAGTTCCCAGAATGGTGGTTCTGAAGCCAATCCAGCGGAGGCCATCAGAGCTGCTCCGACCGGGGTGATCCAGAGCACACGGAGGAAGAGGAGAGGATCGCAGGAAGTCAACCTGGAGACTTTAGCTCAGAAAGCTTCGGAAAGAGAGTTCCTGCCTTCACGAGGTGTTAAGGTACGTCTGCTGGGGCTTTTCTTCTTTCTGCGCTGTTTTGAGGAAATAAAATGACACATTTTGGAAAGAACGGGTTAACAGTTGACTCGGATTAATCCGGGCACATGAGGAGAGAGTCAGTTTGGTCCTAATGATCGGCTTGATTAAGACAAACTTTACGCAAAATGAAACATGTCATTATGACTATTATATTTATGTATTATAATATTTACTATTATATGTGTTTATATTATATAAAAAGTACAGTATATTTAATATAGTATACAGTATATTAATATACTCCCCTTAAAGCACACAGATTGTGTGCTTCAATGTGAAACCAAGAACTACTTTTTCTTACGAACTTTGTTGAAATATAATTCTTTGAATTGTACAAATTGTACAAATCTACTTAAAGCTCAGCATTGATGTAAATGTTTATATATTGTGCACAGCGATGGAACTTCTAATGGTGCATGTGTTTTTCTGCATTTAGAGCAACAATTGCAGAATCGTAATCTTTTTCCTTGTCGGTGGTTGTTGTCAGTGATTACCAAATTTTCTTAACTTTTCTGCAAGATAATTTGCAAACTTGCACATTTTTTTTCTGTTTCACTTTCCATCAGCTGCAGACACATGACACGTGCTGTTGAAATACTAAAGTGTTCTGCGGTGACAAGTCACTCAAGAATGATTTCTTCAATTTTTTTGTTAACAAGTCATGTCAGAGAACGATACTGATTCAACCTTATTGATTTCAAATCAATTCTTGTAAGAGCTCTGATAAAAACTGAATGTGGTGGACACTGACGACTACTGATTTTCCTCCACAATATTTGGTCTTATAAAGCAGAAATTTGTCCCAAATAAGTGAACTGTATTAGACTAATGTAATCAGATTTGTTTCGGTTCTTTTAGGATTTGGTCCGTATAAGCAGTTCCCCTGTTCAACAAACCTGAATTGACTGTACATCAATATTAATGTCATTTGAAAATCACATGTTACTAAGGAAAATTAATCTGGTGCTGTTCTTTTCACAAGTGCAAGAGTTTCTACAGGTTTTGCAAGTTTCAGGGCAGTGTGATGTTACTAAAGGACACGCCGTCTTGATTCCAACAAAGCCTTTTCTCAAACAGCTTAACTAGTTTATCTTGTATGACGCTTCACAGAAGCACCTGCGAGTGAACCCTACCTGGATTCTGACCTAGAAACCTCCACTAATGCTCCTTTTACGTCTGCTCTTGGGACGACCTGTGGTTTCGGATTGCAAGATATGAGGAACCTTTGTCCCGTTGTCCTCAAATCTTCACCTGGTGGTGTGGAGAGGATTTGGTTGATTATATTATTTGACAGAGTTTCTGCAGGCGGCCGCAGTGTTGAGGGGGTGTTGAGTGGAAGAACAATCTCACCAATGTGCTGTTCAGCTTTTCTTTGTCATGTTAAAAAGAACAACATCACTCCCTGAAGACATTCTACCAGTGATCAGGGACAAAGAAGGGTGTGTGAGTACATATGCTGCTGATCCAGGGTCAGATAGCTAGTTTAGAACAGCGAGTGAAGCGGATCTGGTGTGGAGAGCTTGGCTAGTTGGAAAGGAGACGGTACAGTCAGCGTGGCTTTCTTTTGTCTCCTTGTGACAGCCAGTGTTGTTTCGTGCCCATAAACTGTTTCTACTCCAGTGGTTCTTGCTCCAGGGTGAGTGAGCTGCAAGGGCTTTCTGTACTAAACTGAAGGCCAGAGTTGAGATAAGACGGATCACATCCTCAGGGACTTGTGGATTTCAGACGCAGTTTGTGTCGATAAAAGCGGATTTGTTTGTCAATGGTGTTCATGAATGTGAAGGTTCCCTTATCGTAAGGGAAGTGGCCGCACAGCTCCACCTCGAATGCTTTTTAGTCAAGTCAGTGAAAACCGGTTGTGAGGTTTTTGGCCGTGATGAAACGGTTGCGTGGAAGTTCCTGTTCAGCAGAGAGCGGTGGATGTGGTTCAGAGAGCTTCTAATCATTAACATGCCCACAGGAGAGATCACTTCTACTGGAGAAATCAATCCAGGTTTTCACGCCGAGCTGTGGAGCTCGTGTCTTGCGTTCCGCTCTGACCTTGTGTCCTCACATGACTGACACCGTTTTGTCAGTGTGTGTCTGGCAGTGTGTTCTTCACGACTGCGTCACTGCAACCACAAAGCAGTAAAGGCTCGACTGAGATTAGGACTGTTTCTTCACAACCACTTGTCTTTTATATTTTGTATTTTTCACAACCATGTTTTTTTTTTCAAGAGATGCAATTGTCTTGTTTTTGAGGATTTTTTTAAACAGAACTTTGTACATGTTTAAATGTATATTTATATAGACTGGTGAGCAAGTAAATGTTCAAAACATAAACATATATGATAAATAACATTTTAATTATCAGTAAATCTTCCCAAACTATTTTAGTATGAACCAAATGCTGTGTTCAGCGAATTATGGTGCCAGCTGTTTAAGTGATTAAAAAAATATATTATAATTTATTTAAAATTCCACTTTATTTTACAGAAATAATACAATGTTATAATGCGAAAAATGTTAGTGGTGTGAATACATATACTGAATGAAATTATTCTTTTGATTTTGCCATGGAAAGGCAATATAAATTAAAAATGTCATTATGAACATACTATTATTAATATTATTATTATTGTTTTGTGGCTTTATGTTGTTGTTAATACTTGTCATGTACATGTTTGAATAAATAAATAGGCTAAGCTAAAAGCTAATATAAAGAAATCTGATTAATAGAAAATATACAGAATTATAGATAAACAAACATATGGATTTGTATGAAATGATTGAATTAATACATTATAGCATTTTCTAAATGATAAAAAAAAATATTTCGTTAAGCAATATTTAGTTAAGTAATATCATGGATTGTTTTTATTTCAGGGACAAAAATGTGGGTAGAAATGTGTGGCTTTTTCCATTTAATTATACAGGGAAAGCAGCTTGATTTCTGAACAGATGTGCGAAAAAACAACAGTGTCCATGTTTATCAAACCTCATCGATGAATTCCGTCCCCATGCCAGAATCAACATCCGCATCCTTCTCAATCGCTGTGGAGATCAGCTCATACTATTGGATGATAATATTAAATGTAACCTGTTGTCCTTGTGCATTATCAGGAGCCACACAGACCCTGGAGCCCAAAGCCCGACCCAAGTGGAGGTGCGGGGGAAGTGGACCAGGTGAGCGCCAAAAGACCCCGGGACGACAGCCTGGTGCCTCTTGTCATCCCCGTCTCTGTTCCAGTGAGGCAGGCTAGTTCCTCACCGCCCCTTCACCAGCAACACTCTCCTTCAGCTAGTTGGCTAATACGGACTGTGGATTCCCATGAACTGAGCTGCTCGGATTATAAGACCTCTGTAATCGTCAAGCGGCGACGTTCCTTGCGAAACTCCGTGTCGGAAAGTTCAGGCCAGGTGAGTTTACAGATTCCATTCCCTTGCTGTCATCTGACCTACGGCGTCCATCTGTTAAAATATGGATTATTTCTCCCTAATCTGCTGATTTTTTTTTTTACCAACCCCCATTCACCCTAATCCGCACGGCTCTCCCTAGTTCTCTGGCCGCGGGCGTAATTCTGGTTGCGTGTATCTAAATCAGGCATGTCCAAAGTCCGGCCCGGGGGCCAAATCTGGCCCTTGATCAAATTTTTACCGGCCCGTGACTTGATTCATTAAAGGAATGTAACACGGCCCGCGGCCAGTATTCAGTCCATCCAGGATTCGCGATCGCGCCAATTCACGCGAATTCAGCGAAACCCCGCGATTTATTGGCGACCTTGCAATTTCATCCAATCACCGCAAATTCAGTTCAGCGCGTGAACACACCGTGTGATCTCAAACGAATACGGTTTGTTTCACCGCACCCACCCGAGCTTGTGAAAAATTTAATCAAAATCATATACTTTTTTTCAATGTTCCATTATGGAGGTTTTTATTGCTTTATTTATGAACACATTTTAAAAAGCAGTTAAAATGCTAAATCACTTTATTTGCATTTTAGAATCATATCTGTTTTTTCTTTTTTTTTTTAATGCATTTTTAAATAGAAATAAACACTATTTAATGTTAAATACTAAATTATATACAAAAATGTGTATATCCTAAAATGCGTATTTTTTTTTCCCCCGAGCCCGGTCCGGCCCCTTAGTCAAATGTTAGAGCCCAATGTGGCCCGCGACTCAAAAGGTTTGGGCACCCCTGGTCTAAAGGCTTTAAAATCTTTTGCAGAATGGTGGAACAGACACGGGCAGTGACACGGATAACAAATCAGCCAAAGCCAAACGAAGGCCTCGTCCGGAGCCCCTCTTCATCCCCCCACCCAAGCCTAGCACTTTCATCGCCCCACCCGTCTACTCCAGCATCACGCCGTACCAGAGCCACCTGCGCTCCCCGGTCCGCCTGGCAGACAACCCGCTCACCATGCCACCCTACACTCCGCCGCCCATCCTCAGCCCCGTCCGAGAGGGCTCCGGCCTCTACTTCACAACCTTCCTCTCAGCTGCCGTTGCCAACAATCAGGGTCTGGCCCCACCCGCCACGCCCAAGTCCGCCGCCCGCAGCCTCCTGCGCTCCAGTGAGTTTTAGGGGTTTATCTGCGCATTGGTCGCGCTTTTTATGATTATTATTATGTTACATAATAGTGTGTGTGTGTGTGAGAGAGAGAGAGAGAGAGAGAGAGAGAGAGAGAGAGAGCGTACACACACATAGTAATACCAATTTTATATTTTATAATACTGATGAATAGTAAATAATACCGTTTTTTTACATTATAGTATTTCAACGTGTTAGTTGTTTCACTTAAACTTGTTAGCATCGAGTTTTTGATGGGAAAAACTCCAAACTTATAATAGTTTTTGTTTAAATGCTGATGAAGCTGTGCTGGAGAATAGAAACAACAGACTTATTGTGTGTCACTCTTCATTGTTCACTAAATGTGACAATGGAAAACGCTGAAACTATTTTAAAAAAATGCAAATTAATTGCTTAATTTACAATATCACAGTGGTCGCTGTTTAATCGTGAAGCCATGTAAAAACCAACCAGATATACGCAAAATCTGAAAAGTTTTATCTGCGAAAATAGGCTGTAAATCTTTTACTGAAACCGAATTAGAAGATTAGAAGTTATTTTCACTCCCAAACATTCTATTTTCCACCGCCTTTCCATTTCTGAGTCACGTGGACCTGAAGCAGGAAAAACTCTGGATTGGTGACCAACCATTCACAGTGTTTGAGAAATAAAAAAAAAAAGTTTCATATTGAGATACAAATAAAGTCTATCATTACTAATTGAAGGACAGCTTTTTATCACTTTTTACTACCTTATATCAACTCAACACATTACATTTTAAAGATTGACCTATGAGGTTGGAGTGTTTATTTATTAATAGTGACTTATTTCACAACTCCCCTGACCACACCCCTTCGTTGAAGGTCAAACATTCATGTATGTTTTCGATTGAAGATTTATGTTAATTTGGCAAGCTGGACTCCAGCCAATCAGGACACAGAACCCAATGTACTAGTAGGAATAAAGGAATGCAAATTGCACAAATAAAATGTGACACTGCGGAAGGAGAACCATATACAGAATAGACAACGACCACTGTAAAAAGTAAAAGTAAATATATCTACAGAATGCTTCTGGACATTTTAATGATTTATCCCTTAAAAAGACAATCCTTACTTAACAAAAATTATTATTAGATGAATTACACCTACTAATATTGCAGTTGATGTGTTAGATTTAAAATACAAATGTATAAAAACAACACACACTACTAATATTGTTCTATTTAAACTAAATAGTTTTTTTTATAGAAAATTTTTCATTCTATAATTAAGAAAAGATGTCCGTATTTTAATTCATTTGAATGCAAATGTTTGAATGGTTTGATCAAACCGAATTGAGAAACTCTAAAATTATATATAACATATAATTGTTGTATTTCGGAGACACTTCTCGTTAAATGCAAATGTTTTGAGGGTAATGCGAGGCACTGTGTGATGTATTTGTGACATCTCTGCAGTTTTGAGAGGTCCCGTGTGCTTTCTAATAAGAAGCCGTGTTTACGTCGAGTGTAATGACGGTGTCTGTTTGCATACGTTCAGACAGCAGTGATATAACCCCTCCAGTCCTCTCTGCTATGAGCGAAGCTACACCTGTCAGCATCGAGCCGTAAGTACACACACACACACACACACACACGCCATCTACTTCATTAGTCCAGCTCATTGATGACTTCCTGGCCTGTTTAACTCTGAATAGTGTGCTTCCACATACAGTGGTCTGAGCGGCCGATTGTTTTCTCAGACGCTGACGTCACATGGCTGAGGAGTTGCTGTTTGACCAGCTATGTTTATGCTTGGTCCTGGGCAATACTTATTGTCGAAACCACAGATTTCCACGTGTGCCCTGATCTTATTTATCTTATTTATCTTACTTTAGCCCTGAGCTGCAAAAAGGCATGAAAACGTTAGCATGGTGCAGCGGTGTGATATAGGCCTTGAGGAATTCGCTTTCAGGATGTCCTGATCCGATTCTGGGATTGGTGGCCAATGAAGTCCTTTAAAAATGTACTTGGTTTCTGAAGAAATTTGGTTCTGATTGGTTCTGAAATTTTGGTTCTGAATGATTCCATCTAAAATGGAATTAAACTGAAATGTTACGTTCACTTTTGTTTGTGTTGCTATTAATTCTGTTCAGAATGTATATTATTGAATTATTGAATTTGAAAAACATATTTATATTTTTGGAAACCACAAGTAAAATTTTGATAATGAAGGTTAAATATTTAATTTGTATCACAACACGTTTTAACGAAAAACGTATAAGCGCATATCTGAAAAAACAATCCAATAACAATTGGATATTAAAAATAACAATAAAAGTGATTTAAAAGTGAGATTAAACTACATATTCTCTTTAAACACTGAAACCGTGGCTGTAGAAAGTGTTTAGAGTGTTCGCATAAAAATGCACATTTCTATCTATAGCTATAAGTATATGATTGTGTGTTTTGCAAATTGGCCCCAATATCAATTGAGCCGGATCTGATTGGGAAGCCAAAATGTGACTGGTACATGCTAATTCAGAAATGTTGGCTTTGGTTTGTGTTTTGTGGGCAAACGTGTATGTTTGTGGATGCTGCTAAGCCACTGCTTTTGTCCGTTACTGGCATCATTTCTGGTGCATCATGGGCAATGGAGTTTTTTGAGGACTTTTTAGGAACTGGGTAGATTAGACATCTTCTTTGACTAGTACCAGTTGGTTTTTTGGAACGTGTCTTAAGCCGAAATACTCTTCGCCGATGAACGTGGGATCTGGCTAAAGCGAGACAAAATGCTTCTTGGAAGCAGAAACTTTAAACACAATCTGCCTTGTCTTATCCCAGACCTTGGCAGCAAGATACCAGAACATTTGGCTTTGAAAAACAAGGGGTGTTAATTTTATGCAAACGTACCCATGATCAGACTCTACACTTGTGAGTTTTGTGAACTGATTAGGATTTCAGCAAAAGCAACACGTTCTAATGATAAACACGGTCACTTGTTGGTTAAGTCAGTTTAGAGTCCTTGATTTCTTTTTTTTTTTTTCTTTAGGCAGATCGTTTTCCAAAATCTCACTGACCCATAATTTTTCCCCTTCTTATCAAGATGTTCTTTCAACAAAGTTGCTCACAGTGTCAGTATTGTGGCGTTTGGGTGTCATGCACTTAAAGATTTGTAAAACGGTTTATGAGATACAAAAATTACAATTAAGTGTTCAAACCTATTTCGATGGTGCCTTTTTGCAACACATGGTATTTTTTGTACTTTAATAAGGCGCACTTTAAAGACCAAAGGTACATTTAAAATTGTCCTGAGAATGTTATATAAAAAAAAAAACAAGAAATTGATGTTTTTTTGTCCCTTAAAAAACTGGTGCGATTTCCAGTCAAAAAAATACGCTAATCACTTGATGGGCAATGATGTCAGTATGATACATTTTATAATATCTTTTTATTTAAGATATGTAATATAATATTATTAGATTAAGATGATTAGATTATGAGCTTAATCTACTAATTTATTTTAGATCAATTACATAAAAAAATATTTAATTTAATGAGTTAATTTGGCTAAGAATCCATGCTCATCATTGTAAAATTTGCTTTAGCGATATTTTTAGCATATTGTAAAAAAGCTTTGTAAGAAGAGCTGGATGTTAGAAGGAATTTGATCTGGTTTGGATTTTTGCTGGAGTCGCTTTACATCTTCTCTCTGTTTTCAGACGAATAAACATTGGGTTGCGGTATCAGGCAGAGGTCCCGGAGCTGAGAGGGCGTCCCGCGGCACAGCACGACCCACACAAGGCTGAGCTGGTGTGGGCGCCGCTGCCTGAGCTGGAGGCTGATCCTCAGCATCACCAGAGAGGTTCCTTCTCTCTCTCTCTCTCTCTCTCTCTCTCTCTCTCTCTCCTGCTGAGCTGGCTGAAGTGTGGAGGGTCTTCTGAATGTCTTTTCTGCTTCTCCGCAGTGGGTGACCTCATGCACCTGGCCTGCTCCAGCGCGCTGTGTGGCGGGGGAACCAATCAGGAGCTGGCCCTGCACTGCCTGCACGAGAGCAAAGGTGACATCATGGTGAGTCACGGGAGTGCTCGCACGTTTGAACAAACCGGTTTACAGCCGCTCGCTTCAGCTTTACACGCCAGCACGTTTTGAACTTTGCTTTCTTTTTTCATACCAACTTGTTCATAAAAAGTGTATTGGATATTTCACCTATATTAAATGATCGTTATCTGTCTATACGTGTGTGTGTATATATATTAAATAATGTATATAAATTATATAACCATATATATATATATATATATATATACATACAAATAAATAGTACGCATACATTTATATATGTGTGTACTGTATGTACATACAATTTAATTGCTTTGTATTTTTGTTTTAACAAAAAAGACAACATTTCGACATAAAATTGACAATGTAAAAAAATGCATACATCCAACACGTAACTATATTAAATATTACTTAATAGTGTGTATTTTTGCAATTCTATGCTCATCCTTTAATATGTACTGTATGTGCAAATGTGTGTGTGTGTGTGTGTGTGTGTGTGTGTGCACATGAATACTTAAGTATATATTTATGTAGATGCAGACTATCTTTGTTTACGTTAATACATTTTGCTAATGAATGATGTTTTTTAAACACCCGACATGCGCGTCAGTTATTATGATTTAGAATTTTCATCTGAGCTCAGCAGCTGCAACAACACGACCGCCATTTGCTTACTACTCAACGCCATGACAACCACCTGTCAATCACCGGTCCATTCAGCAGACATTTTCACGTGAGAACGGCTTCTGCTGCTCTCCCCGACACTGATCCGGTCTCAGCGATAAGAACCGCACAGGGAAACCAGCACTTTAAATAGCAGAAGGTTGTTTTGTAACAGCTCCGACCTTCTTATCGTTCACTTGTGCGTTATCAGTTTCACAAATACATACATTAGCCATGCCGAACGCTATTTCACTAGCAGGAGTGTGTTCTGCATAAAGGCCTGATTTCCTTCCTCCTCAGCGCACGGGCTTCCTGCCCACAGTGAATATCAATACCAGTATAGGTCAGTGTCACATCTCCGCTTGCTGACCCAGATAAGGCTCGGATAAGAGAGGGATTGAAAGGGAAGGAAGGGGATTATTCCTCCGCTTCTGCCGTGAGAGTTTTTCCGGGTCCAACTGAATTCCCCCTCTCGTTTGTTTCAGGGCGCTCTGAACCGCCTGTTGTTAAAAACCCCCATCTTTCCCAAAGCTCATCCCCTGGCTGACTACCACTACTCCGGTAAGTCCCTTGTCAAGTCCAGTTTTTTTTTTACGTTTGGACCGTGGCGATGAAAGCTAACCTGAAACTAGGGCTGGGCGGTGTAGCGGTATTAACGTGAATACCGGTACTGAGTTGCGCCACGATATGGATTTTACTACATCGTGGATACCGTGGCACTTTCATGAATTTACCTTTTATACACGTATATAAACACTTTAATACAGTAAAATACATTTGTTTCGTTACAACTTTTAATTACGACACGGATACATTGTTAATCGAATACAGAAAGCGCTGTAAGAAACTGAATTAATAGATCACCCGCGAGGCGCATGTATCGCGCATGCGCTGTGCCGCTCCGTGTCTGTAACGTGCCGGTTTTTTGCTGGCGAGCGCGAGACCCGTAAAACGCGCGCACGGGAAAATTCTGCTCATTTTATTTTGGTCAAAGTTTGTTTTCGTTTGTTAACTTTGGTTTCACGCAGCTTTAGATTCAGACGCGCACGCGAGAGAGAAAGCAAGACGCGTTCTGGCTCTGCTCTTAATTGCCGCCTATCTCTCTCTCTCTTTGTCTTTGTCTCTCTCTCTCTCTCTCTCTCTCTCTCTCACTGTCTATCTCTGTC
>CM051497.1:11702271-11721536 GCA_028031935.1 Paedocypris micromegethes
TTTTTTTTTTTTTTTTTTCAAATAAATGCCTGGTTTGTCTACTTTTAATAAATAAATGTCTACTTTTAACAGATATACAGTGTTATTAAATGACAGCTGCTTCTCCAGGTTTCCCCTTGCGTTTTAATGTTGTACTTTATATAAAATAAGAACACCCCCCACAATACCGTGATATCATACTGATACCGTCTGTACACTAAAAAAATACCGTGATATGAATTTTACCTCCTATCGCCCCGCCCCCACCCGAAAGTTATTTGGCACTCTGTAACCCCGCCCCCTACTCCTCTCTCACTCTCGGTTATTAACACAAGCAGCTGAGGAATGGAGGGGAGGGGAGGGGCTGGTGCGGAGAGATCGCCGGGTGATGGAGTGGGTTGCTGGGTAGGAAAAACAGGGTGAGGGGAGACGAAGAGGAAGGGGAGGGAGCGTGTGGCATGTTGTTAATGCCAGGGAGAAGACAGCCGCATCATTGTTTGTCTGGACATGTATGTTCTACCCGTCTGCGCCTCTCGCAGCCCTTTATTGAGCGTATGTGTGGGGGTGGTGGGTGGGGGGGTCTTTAAGCAGATAAGCTGCGTGAACTGGACGGTTTGTGTTTCCTGCACAGGCTCCGACAGCTGGAGTCCAGAGGAACGACGCTGTTTCAACAAAGGCATCGCTGATTACAAGAAGGACTTCTTCATGGTCCAGAAGCTGGTAAGACCACTGGGTCTCAACCTGGCCGTGCTGCCCATTAAGTGCCACCCATTGACTTTTTCAAGATGAGGAGGGTTTCAAGTTTCAAAAGACACACACACATGCACCAATCAGAATAGAGGAGTTTGTTACCTTTTTTTTTTTTTTTTTTTTTAAAACTTTTTTTTATTAAATTAATTTATCCAAACTGTAACTTCAAAAGGATTGTAAGTCTTGACTGTCTCTCGTAATCTCTCTCTCTCTCTCTCTCTCTCTCTCTCTCTCTCTCTCTCTCTCTCTCTATCTTTTTCTTTCTCCACCTCTCTCTGTCTTGCTCCATCTCGCTATTTTTATATCTGTTTCTCACTCTGTCTCTCTAGTTATACAATCTATTTCTCTCTTTTAGTTTCTTTGTTTATATCTCTATTTCTAAATTTCTATCTCTTTCGCTTTCCATCTACATATATCTTAACACAAATAAACAAATAAGCAAACAAATAAAATACACTGTTGTGCAGCGGTTTATTCATTTTATCTACTAATTAATAGTTCAGTGTGCTTATAGTTTCCATGTGCAATGATGTATTTAAAATTGGTTATATTAATCTAAAAGAAGCAGTGAAGACAAACACTGAAAATAACACCCAGATAACCCAGAGATTTTTTTAAATATTTGTCAAATTTTAATAAATATAAATTGTGTGGGGTTTTTAAAATTATGATAATTGATTAATCTCAGGGCTCAGCTGCGAATCCCCCAAAGAAACAAAATACATAAGTGGTACTTGTAAAATTGTAAGTAAATGATGTTTGTGCTGTAGGTGAACTCCAAGTCCGTGGCCCAGTGTGTGGAGTTTTACTACACGTACAAGAAGCAGGTGAAGATCGGCAAGAATGGAACGCTGCTATACGGAGAATCCGAGCCACTGGAGGTTAAACCCACAACAGAGGAGGAAGTGGACAATAAAGTGAGTTTACAAACTGTGTGTGTGTGTGTGTGTGTGTGTGTGTGTGTGTCTCACAACGCAGAGCAGGATCACAGTTATTCTTTTCCATCAGACCTCACAGAAGTTTGATTTACGGAAAGAAGATGAGGAAAGCAGGAAGTGGGAGGGATCATGTGACAGGAAACAGGAACACAGTTCAGGCAGAGTGACGCAATCTCTGCAGGCTTCTGAAAATGTGAGTAAAATTTTTATTTAAAAAATGTACTGGAACATTTACAAATCATGTAATGGGGTAAAATTGTAAAGAGAATCGTTTAATGCAAGTTGGATTTTTTATAAACCATTTTTTCTTGCAAATGGGGAAAATGGTTAACTGCTTATATATATATATATATAAATTCACTTTGTCACATTCTGCTGGATTTATACATACGTGTGTGCGCGCGTGTGTGCGTGTGTGCGTGCGTGCGTGTGTGCGTGCGTGCGTGCTTGTGTGTTTATACTGTATTCTCTGTATTCAGACATGACATGTTTGCCATCTTTTTTTTAATTATATTTAAAAATGGACATTTGATGGACTGGATCACTGTTTTAATATCGCTGCACTTAAACTCAGTATTAGTACAGTGACAATAAAGACTTGTAATTTTTGTAAGCGTTTCTAGCCCCATCTAGTGGTCAGAATATGTAAGGGTTTTTAAGCGTGGTTTCTTTTTTTTTTTCATCACTTGAAACGTTTTGGTGCAAAACCTCCCAATAAGCAAATGGTGTGTTTCCAATCCCCTTCGATTCTTTATCTAGGCTGCAATCCTGGTCTTCAGAGGTCAAGAAAGCTCCAGGGTTCCATCTACCTTTGGTGTCAGCCATGTCTCAGCACCACCAAAGCCTCGACCCGAGAGCACCACGCGTAAATCTGGCTCTGGCAACACGGGGAAAGGACAAACCAATCAAGAAGGAGAGTTTCCCTGCAAGAAGTGTGGCAGGTCAGTTTTTTATTTTTTATTTTTATGAATCAAGGATTTCAGGCGCAAACTTGTGACATGTCGGTTTTAAGATGTTATAGCTTACCTGTTTTTTTTTTAGGATTTTTTTTATGGTTATTAAATAAAAGTGTTTTATTTGTTTTTCACACACTAATAGAACGGCAATTGTAGTGCTCCACCCAGGGGTTACAGGTCCGAATCCCTATTAATTAATATAACCATGTTTTTCTGTCACATCAATAAACCTGAAGACTGTTGTTCTCATGAAGGTGTGCCATAAATCTGATAAACTGATCTCCATCACAGATTGTGTGTTTATGCACCACACTACTGAACACCAGTTACTGTTAGTGGAAAAATATGCAAAGGACGCAGCAGATCGTGTCCCGCTCTTTAGCGTTTAAAAGCATTTTCGCTACAGGATTGAGGCTCCGCCCACAAACATCAATAATTATTCAGATGGTGGGCGGGGGTAGAGTTCTTCTTGTATTGTGAAAATAATTGCTATAATTATTAGGGATGCACCGAAATGAAAATTCTTGGCCGAAACCGAAAACCGAAAAAAAGGAAAACCGAAACACCGAAAGAAATTATGGAATTTATTAGTGCCATTGCATTTATGATGGCTCAATTCAATTCAATGATGTCTCGAATCAAGGCATTGCTATTACATAAATCAATAATAAAGTTTCAAAGAATAAATAAAAAACAAAATTTGTTTCAAATTATGAAAATATTTATTAAGCATAATGCAACAATATAATATAAAGAATATAAAATATAATTCAAAATAAAATGTTTACCTTGACACCAACCATTTTGTACAAATATATACTGGCCTGCTGAAAGGTTCAAAAAGAAAGGTTCAAAAGAAAGACCATGCCATATGTTAACCATAGAACTTCAACAACAAGTTTACCAATAATTGCAGATGAGCAAAGTGGATAATAAATGTGTAAACACTAAATAAGCCAATTCTACTTCTTGAGGTAAAGCGGCAAGTTTTTCTTGAGGAAGAGTAGCATCTCTGCTTTATCACAATGAAGTCTGTTCCTCTTCTCATCGAGAACATGAGCTGCTGCACTGAACAGTCTCTCGCTGTCGATGCTTGTGCATGGAGCACACAAGTACTTGCGTGCCATCTTTGCCAGGTCAGGAAAGCGGCTGTGATTATTTCTCCAGTAAGCAAGAGGGTTATCAGTTCTGGGGATGGAGACTTCAGACAGATAACCATCTAGCTGTTGAGTGGTTGAGCTTGTCATCTGCCTGAAATTTGAGAGATTTGAGAGTGTAAGTAATTTGTATTTAAATAAGGCCAGTGCATAGAAAATACACATTTTTATCGAAGTAAATAAATGTCATGCAGAAATATACTACAATATAAAAATTTGATAAAACATAATATCCTACCTATTAGTACTATTAGAAGTACTTTCTTGAAGGATCTCACTGAACATGTCAGACAACGACGGTGCATCACCCTCATCTGGTACAGAGAGACGAGTCTTTTTTTTGCGCTCTGTCCTTCTTCTCCGTGCGCCACAGCTCCGTCTCCTTCTTCCGCGCGGGTTTGTGCGTCCATCGCTGCCTTTATAATTTCTCGTGCGCGCTGCTTCAATTCCTCCTCCAAATAATGATCT
This sequence comes from Paedocypris micromegethes, assembly GCA_028031935.1. Classification (NCBI taxonomy): domain Eukaryota; kingdom Metazoa; phylum Chordata; class Actinopteri; order Cypriniformes; genus Paedocypris; species Paedocypris micromegethes. The sequence continues at coordinate 11,706,520 of CM051497.1, forward strand.
TTGTAACGCGGATCAAGCACAGTCGCGATGAAGTACAGAGGATTCGAATAAACATCCGCATAGGTCCACACACCAGACATGTTGTTTCAGAGAATCACGTGCAGTTCACGGTCGCTGCTTACGTCATCAACTTTCGGCCGTTTTATTTCGGTAAAAAAAGTGTTCCGGCCGAAAACCGAAAATGCACTTTGGCCATTTTCGCCGAAAATTTTCGGTGGCCGAAAATTCGGTACATCCCTAATAATTATTAATATTAGTTGTTGTGAGAAGTAGTAGTAGTTTTTAGTATTTTAATTTTTTCCTTTTTTGTTTGTAGTAAGATTTTTTTTTTTTAAGTTAAAAAGTTAAAAAAAGGTTTGGAATCCAAATAAATTGGTTATGAACCCGTTCTTCAAGTGAATTGTGTATATACTCACAATGTGAGGTGGAACACACACACACACACACACACACACACACACACAACCTGCAGGGAAGCACAACACTTTGGTGGTCCAGGATTCGAACCTACTTTTGGTCACAAGTCTAATTAACACTAGTCCTGATATAAAAGATGTATATATGAAGACAGCGTATGATGCTAAAGTTTACAGCATTTACCGTAAAGTTTCCCCGCCGGGTCTCTGGGGCCGCTGTTCTGAAATTCTTCCTACATCTCAGAAGTTCCTACATTGCGCGCTGAGCGGCGCGTTAGAACATACGTCACCGCTCAGCTGTTCCTAACCATCGCGCTGCGCGTGCCGTTAAAAACCACGTCACCTGCTCAGCTGTTCCTAACCATCGCGCTGGCGCGTGCGCGTTTAGAACATACGTCACCGCTCAAGCTGTTCCTAACCATCGCGCTGCGCGTGCGCGTTAGAACATACGTCACCGCTCAGCTGTTCTCCACTCAGATTCTTCTACTTTCCCCGCTACATGAGCGTTAAAAAGTTCGTTACATTCTTCTCCTACTTGATCGTACAAACGTTCTGTACTTTTGTTGTATGTACTTTTGATATTGTAGCGTTGCATCAATGAATAAACATAAACGCACTAAATGAACACGGACACTTATAACAGTACACAAGATATTCGTAACATGTTACCATATTTTGTACTTATTTATATTAGCATTCTGTTTTGACGTGTTTTAACGTGTTTGCGCGAGGGCGCTAGCTAGGAACAGCTGATCAGTGACGTCAGTGTAGGAACTTCTGAGCTGTAGGAGGAATTTTCAGAACCCCGGTCGAGCAGCGACGAGATTTGTTCGGGGGATTTTGTCGTTTCCATGGCAATCGTTCAAACCAACAGTCTCTTAGCAACCACATCTGCGGAGATCTCGAATGCCACGTGGCCTGATCCGTCCGGTTAGATTCGCCGTTTCCTGCTTAGCTGACGCTCCTCGTTCTGACCCAGATGATGTTTCTCGTTTTCCCAGAATCTTCTATAAGGTGAAGAGCCGCAGCGCTCACATGAAAAGCCACGCCGAGGCGGAGAAGAAGGCCGCCGCGCTCCGACAGAGGGAAGCCGAGCAGCAGGCGGCCATGTTTGCCGCCCAACGCAACGGACCAATGGGCGATCAGATCAAGCGTAGAGCGAGCAGTGACGACTCCTCCGAGGAAGAGGAGGACGCCGATGATGAAGACTGGCACTAGCTTCATGGAGCGGCTTCACATTCAGACACAGGGCTAATGGGAGTGTAAGCCATGCCACCCCAGAGTGTGTGTGTGTGTGTGTGTGTGTGTGTGTGTGTGTGTGTGTGTAAAATGCACTTTCAGACTCATCCAGCACACGGCGATCCCACCCCAGGGTCGTTCTCTTGTGAATCTAACCGTTATGGATTCAGGAAATGATTACGTACGTGTGTGTGTGTGTGTGTGTGTGTGTGTGACGCTCAAGCTACAGTAACTTTCTTTCTTCGCTGCAAACGAAACGAGCAAACGGTTTCTCCCCGTAAGCGCTCCTCAGGCTTCTAGATGACGGCTGATTGGTCAACGCCTCGCTGCTGGAGGGCGTGGTCACTGTTTCTGTGCGTTTTCTTCAGTCTTTTTCTCTCGCACTTCTCTTTAACGTGATGCCTTCGTGGCTTTCGACACTTTCTCTCGCTTCCCGACAATCACTTCTACCGTTTTCTTTCCTGTGCGACGTCTGGTTGTTTGTAGTCGTCTCTTGTTGTTTTATCATCGGCTTGTTCTCGCTGCTCTTTGGGTTTGAGATGTTTAAGGGGCTGAGAACACAGACGCTGTGCAATAGTGAGATCATCCTCTAGTTCCGGAGAATGAAACTCATTTTATATTTATTGAAGTGAGATGTTTGAGGGCAATTATGGTCTCTTTCTCGCTCCCTCGCCCCTTTTTTTGTCCTCACTAAATCTTCTCATCTTTTTTTTTTAACTTTCTCTTTCTCTCTCTCTCTCTCTCTCGCTCTCTCTCTCTGAACTTTTTTCACTCTCATCTTCTCTCACCCCTCTCATATTTTCTCTCACCTTCCGTCTCTCTCTCTATTTATCTATCAATTTTTTCTCACACAAATTTTATATAACAATTTTACTCTTTGCCTTTCTCAGTCGCTCTCTGAATTCTTTTGTTTTTTGCCCCCTGTGCTCTCCTTCCCCTCTTCTGTCCCCTCTTCTTTCTTTCCTTGTCCGTCTCTCCCCTCTCTTTCTTATTTCTATTTCTGTTTTTTCTTTCTTTCCACACTTTCTCATGTTCTCTCTCTCTCTCTCTCTCTCTCTCTCTCACACACACACACACTGTCTTGATTTCTCTTTCGTTTTTCATCCCGTCTCTCTTTTACTGCTTTTATTTCTCCTTTTCTGTGATGGAACTGTTATGGAAACATGTATTTAGACTAGCGGTTTAAGATAGGTTACTATTAAACACAACTTAGTAAGAATGAACTATAGACAGACGCACAACACATACATATTTAGAATTTTTTTCCATCTCCTTCAATTGAACTTCCTAAGGAGTTATTCCTCTCCGTTCTTTTTCCCATTCTCGTTGTTTTTCTTCTTTTACTTTTTCCACCTTCCCCTTCCTCACTCATTCACTCTTACTCTCGTTTTCATTTTCATAGTCTCTAATTCTTCTTTTGCCCTCTTCTTTTTTTTTCTTGTTTTTCTTTTAACCCCCCCACCCCTCATTCTTCTCCCTCCTTTCACTAATTCCTGTTTTTTGACTGGCCAAGCACTTGGCTATGTCGCCATGGTAACAAAGGGTCTTCTTCAAAAGATGTACACAGGGTTTTTCACAGAAGCAGCAACGACTCAAATGTTCTGATCTCTCTCTATGCAGACAGTGTGTGTGTGTGTGTGTGTGTGTGTGTGTGTGTGTGTGTGTGTGTGTGTGTGTGTGTGTGTGTGTGTGTGTGTGTGTGTGTGTGTGTGCGCACAGTTGATGATTATATTCAAAACTGTTCTAAACTCAAAGCAAAGTGAGAAAAGCAAGCTTCTTGAACTATTTAATGTATTTTGTGTTATTTTAAAAAAATATATATATTATATATACTTGTTGATATGTGAAAATCGGTTTGCTCTAATATGAAGACACGGGCATTTGTCTAAAATAATTTAGCCAAGCTTTTTATTATAATTATTGTTGTTAGGGGCTGTTGTGAGGTTACAACTCCCATTTTTGTTTTCAGCCAAGGGAACTTTTTCTGTAAAGGAATAAACTATTTTAAAAAGGCTTCAAACTGTATGCACACAACTTTTTATGCTATTTTCCTATGGGGCTTGTACACTAATGATGGCTGTGGAAAAGACTGAAGTGCTTTTTACTACAGTATAACTTATTGTGTTTCAGTTGTTTTTATCAGGTGTTTTAGAATAAACAAGGATAAACTGTTTAAAAATGTCCATGTATTTGTATTATATTTGACAATTTATGATTGAAAAGGATTGAAAATGTTTATTTAAACTAATCGAGTCCCATTGAGCAGTTCGCCGAACCTCCACGTGGTGGCGCACTGCATTTATCACTTTTACCTAGCCGAGAGTATTAGCAAATTCACTTTCTCAATTTCTTTTAAGCAAACATTTATTATATCGCAATAGAATCAAAAAAATATGATTTTTAATTTCCAAACGTTTATTAAGACTAGCGGTTTAAGATGTGTTGAATTGAACTTGATCATTTGTGTCAATTGAACACAAATTAGTAAGAATGAACTATAGACGGCATGTACATATTTAGAATTTTTTTACATTTCCTTCACTTTAACGTTTTTCCACTGGGTGGCGCCAAATTTCTCAAGTATGTACAAGCAAAAGTTTTTTTTCCTGGTTTGTTCTTTCAATGGGTCATATAAAAACCATACAAATGTTTTACGGAGCTCAAACATAAAAATATATACATCGCTCAGGACAAAGCAGTTGTCGAGAGCTATGGAAACTTGTGTAAAAGTCACTCAAACAAACTGTCAAACAAACAACACTGTTTACGTTAAGTATGCATAAATGTACATCGAATGTTTACAAGTCCGAATACACAAGCGTATCTTTTTCATGAAAGTGCGTCGTCCTTGACTGCTGATTGGCTGGGACACGCGTCTGACGTCATTGTTTGTTCGTGTCTCACTGAGAGAATTTCGGAAAGATAAGAGAACCATCGGTTTTCTTTAATTTAAAGTATAATTCCCATATCTCAATAAAATTTGACTTTTTTGGGCTAGTTTTTAAAATTTTGGCTGAATCTTATTTTTTATATATTAAAAACAATAGAAAATAAATAAATCTAGTGTGTTTGTCAATGTGGTCACTAGGGATTAAATAGAAATTGTGCTCGGCATTTACTCATTCAGTAGTGACACACACAAACCCGGAGCAGTGGACACGTTTTTGTGCGACCGCAGGGGTGTAAGGTACTTGAGTAAATGTACTACGTTACTTTACTTAAGTATAGTTTTTGGCTACTTCGTACTTGCACTGAGTATAAAAAATATTAGCAACTTTTACTCTCTACTCCACTGCATTTGTGATTGAGTAGCAGTACTTTTCACTAGAGGTGTGGACTCGAGTAATGTGACTTGGAATAGAGTCAGACTCGATTCACTAATTTGGTGACTTCAGACTCGACTTGACAAAATATAAAAAGACTTGCGACTCGACTTGGACTTTAACACAAAAAACTTGGACTTTCACTTGGACATGCGCCTATTGACTTGACACCTCGCCTGAAAAGTCGCTACTTCTGTTCGCAATGATTTGCGCGCGTCGCGCGCGCCTGTATAACCGTCGAGACTAGCATGCGCGCGCATTTGTGACGTCGAGAGCTTGCGTGCACTCGCACGTCCAATCAAAGTGCTGGCGAGTGTTTTGAATTTTGTAAACGCGGCGTTTGTAAAATGATACCAAAGATAGTTTCGTCTGGCAATAAAAATTACGAAGTGAACAACAACAACACGAGTTGCAGTGTGTAAAACATGCGAGTCGAATACTGCAGACGGAGACGCCACAACGTCCACAACTTTGTTCGACACCTGAAGCTGCACAAAGGTATGTTTTGAATGAACGTCAAGACGATCTTATTAGCTAAGTGACCTACTAGCTGCGTGATTATATCAACGAGGCTGTACATTTCCTCAGCATCACCTGCCAAACTCCTGCTGCACACACGCGATTGTGGCTACACACACGCACACGTACACACACACACACCACACACCCTACAGCACACAAGGGATTGTGATCTCTCTCTCTCTCCGCTCTCTCTCTCGCTCTCTCTCGCTCTTTCTCTCTCTTGCATGTTTGATGAGAGCATGGTTATTCATTTAAGGATATGTTTAAGTTTTGAAACAATTTCAGGTGAAGATAATTTCAGATTTCAGACCTGTTTTCTGTTTAACATTTTTTTCTGCAATATCCTGGGGAGATTAGTGTCGTGTCAAGTGTGTAAAATTAGTTCAAAATTAACACGTGTGTTTTTTTTTTTTTTTTTTTTTTTTTTTAAACTCTCCTGAGTCCGTCAGTGAACAATTAGTCCGTTCACTTGTCGAGTGACAGTGGAGACGCACAGACTTTTGTGGTTAGGTCAAAATAGTCTGTTCGTTCTTTCATGTGTCATGTGACTGCTGCGCTGTTAACACAACAATGGCATCTTATCTTTTAACACAAAAGATGCAGGACACGGATCATGTTAATGTGGTGTGTATTTGGTAGGTTTTCAAAATATATTAATTACTTTGTGGCATGTTGTGAATTATATGTTGTCCACTGAAGCAAACCATGTTGTCTTTTGTGTAGTGTTTTGTTTGAGAGCGCTGTAAATTGTTGTCTCGGCAACAGTGCCGCATGCTGTATAAAATGGACAAATTACTCAAAACGAGTTGTTCACTTTACAGTTCGAGAGTTAAAGATTGATTCAGTTAAAAGAATCGAAATTCCCACCACATGACAGCAGCACTTTTTCAGAAAATATAATTTGTAGCTTTATGTGTCTGAGCAATGTTTTTTCATTTAAAAATTGTTTGTTTAATAAATACAGGTGATTCAACCTACATAAAGTATAATTAATGTATACTTTTTATTTTTCTGTTAAAAAGACTCGAAAAGACTCGAAAATCAAACCGTAGGACTTGGACTCGACTTGAGACTCGTTAGCTATTGACTTGGACTTGACTCGAGACTTGCTTGTCCCTGACTTGGGACTTGACTCGGGACTCGAGAGCAGTGACTTGAGACTTACTTGTTACTTGCCTAACAGTGACTTTGTCCCACCTCTGCTTTTCACTCCACTACATTTGAACCAACACTTATCGTTACTCGTTACACACGTTCTTTTTATCTACTTTGTTCTACCAGTTTTCAAACATTGAGGTTAAATTCTGTTTCTGTCTTAGAAAACAATAGTTTGTTTTCACATTTCTTGTTTTTTTTGGGCCTATATTGAGCATGAATAAAAATACTTCTCAATACTTAAGTTCTTTTAAAATGGGATACTTTGCTACTTTGACTCAAGTCTTTTTGAAATGGGTATCTTGTTACTTGTATTGGAGTAATTTGTACAGTAAGTATCTGTACTTTTACTCAAGTATGGCTGTCCTCTACTCTTTACACCCCTGTTCAACCGTAACCAAAACTTCTCTGTTTGGACGGTAGATAAAAGAGAACAGAGGGTTGTAGTTGAGCGTGGACACCTACTCTTTTCTTCTCCTGTAGTGATGGGTAGACAAGGCCATGTCCTCAGCATGTGGAAGCCATCAGAGATCAGACGAGATGAGTTTACTCTTACAGGAAGCCCCGAGTGTCCAGACCTTCAACTACACAAACTACAGTGATTGTTGCTGGAGGAAACACCACAGGAACGTCTGGAACCTGATTGTTCTTTCATCAATCAATAGAGACGCAGCGCTCGTGAATCTAAACAACTGGGCAAAATACGACTTAAAAAGATAAAATACTGTAAAAGGAGTGTATGAACAATATTTTCATGGATCCATCCATCCATCCATCCAACTATCCCTTTCTCCGTCAATCCACCTGTGTATTCGTGAGTACTCGTGAAAACTCGTATAAGTAATAATAATATATAAGTGTGAGGCAAAATAGTGTTGCAGGTACAACTATAAAAGAAATTCAGATGTGTTCTTCATATAAAATGACACAATTCTTGTTTGGAATTATTTACAAAACAAACCAATAATATGTAAACAACCCTTCTATTCATTCCCTTTCCAACCATAAAGCCAATCACAGCCTTTCTGTGGGTGGAGACACACCCCAGAGGCCAGCCAATCACAGACCTAGTCACACAAAATGGAAGTTAGGAGGAGATGAATTTCAAAGGAAATAACATTTGCATCTCAGTTGTAGTGTTGCTTTCTCACGTGAATGGGAAGCAAAGTTGCCAGCTGTATTTGGCTTTGTTTAGGCAGCTAGCATTAGCAATACCCTAGCATATTTGCTCCAGTTAGGGTTACCCTTGTATTATATATCATCAATAAACAGTCATCTGATAATCTCCTTCATTTCTAAGTCCAGTCAAGCATTTCTACGCATGTCATTGTCACTGGACAAGTCTTGTTCAGTATTCCACCTTGGGCCCGACACAGATGTGCAGCCCATCACTCTCAGATAAATCCTTTTTTTCCTCTCTCTTGTTGTTCTCTCTCTCTTTCTGAGGAGAGTGCATTGCTTTTCCAACTTCTACAGATGTTTGGAGAACATCAAAGCCATTTCTGGGGAGGACGACCTTGAAAAAATACAATATGTCGTTGAACAAATATAAATGGCTAACAAACGTGACCAGGGCCAGATTCAGCATCAGCTCTCGGCTTCTCTCGCATGTCACTCACTTCCTGTGTGCGGCAAATAGGTTCTGTTGGATCTGGGTTGTGTCGTTTTGAAGGTCACTGGAAAAACAGGATTACAGCTTTTGTTGGAAATGTTTCTCTGCTTTGCTGTTGTTCGATGGGTAGTTAGTGTTCGCAACATCAAAGTTATGGGTTTGATTCCCAATGAACATGTTTTGTGATTCCAAATTGATTCCAAAGTGTACAACTTTCATTGCAAGGAATAGTGTGCTGCTTTGTATTAAAGTCATCTAATACCAAGTAATTTGAAAAATGTAATCTAAACGTTAAACATTTAGCATAATGCAAACCAGTGGTGGAAAGAGTACCTGAAAACCATACTTGAGTAAAAGTACATATACCATGGGATAAATGCTCCATTACAAATTACAAGTCACCAATTCCAATTTTTCAACTTTTACAGCTCATAAAGTATACAGTTTTAAGTTTTTTACTTAAGTGTTTTACTTGTACTGAATTTAGGCTAAAAGAAACGCCAAAAAATGTGAAAAACTAGAAACTCTTTTTCATGAGGTTTTTGTTTCTTAATATAGAAATGAAATTTAACACCTCAATATTTTAAATGGGATGACAAAATACGTAGTTACAAAGCTCCAGACTCAGAATGGACTTAGAATTAGACTCTAATTCACAATCACCTGATTTAGCTCCTAAATAGCACCTAGTACCTTCAGCGCCCTGCAGATGGTGATATTGCCTTGTCAGTCCAAGAAATTAAAAAAAAAAAAAAGATACACACTCGTTGCGCAAAATCACAAGTAACGGTAAGTCTCCATTCAAAGGTAGTGGAGTACAGATACTCAATCAAAAATGTAGTCAAGTAGAGAATAAAATTTGCCTATATTTTTGATACTCGGACAAAGTAGCCAAAATTAAGTCCATTTACTCAAGTACATTACACCACTGATACAAACTATTAAAAATGCACAAAATTGCATCTCTGGTCCTGAAGGCGGAGCACGGCCCCTGAATCAGTCAAACAATCGCATTGGGAGTCTCCCAGTTGTGCATAATTACACATACTGCCACACAAATTAGAATAATTAGACAATCAGATTTTCACACATGCTCAACCTTGAACAACAATCCAGCACACGACTAAGATCTGTAATTCAGAGGACCACAACAAGAGGGAGGTAACAGAAAGAGACAAGAGAGTCATCTAAACCAATAACGGGAAGATTCATTGGGTAACACGGGGGTGGCCATATAGTTACTGGACCCTGATATTACAATCTTAAATCTACCAGGGAGTTTCGTAAACAAAAACAGCTATAAATACTGCAGATGAGGTGAAGATTAAAAACACACAATCCTACTGCTATTCTTGGGGGAATATTTCAAGTCTCTTTGGTCCAAAGCATAATATTTTCCCATTTTACAGAGGAAAACTTGACAAATATCCCGTCATAAAACCTTTGGAAAACAAAGTGAGCTGCTTTGACTTTGGTGAATGACAACTGGTGGTTCTTTAAACAAACCGAGCCCAGCATGGCCAGATTCCTGATTTCTGTTTCCAAACGAGGTGGAACAAAAAAGCCATAAATGTAACAGAACACTAACTCTGCTGCTTTAACATTAAATTACAGTCTGCAACTGTTTTTATCCTAAGTACAGTAGCTGCTGATGCATAAGCTTATGCTTTATCTGACAGTTCAATTCACTGCATAACTGTATGTCACTGATGCACACACACACACACACACACACACACACACACACACACACTGGGAGACACCAAAGGCATAACACATTCCTTATCCCATCACAATTAAAGGCCGAGCTGTAAACCTTGGCTCTAATCTTAACCAAAACTCAATTGTAACGTCATCTTTAAAATCCCATCTGATCCTTTAAATAGGTCTTCAACATTGTGGGGACCAGACAAAAGTCCCCATTAAGCCATATGGCCCCACTTTGATATAAAATGATTTAAATACCAGCACACACACACACACACACACACGTACACACAAGCCCAATAGAGTGGGTATATTAAGTCATCGCACCAGTGTAGACGATCAGATTCAGACACTTGCTCAAAAACACGTCAGTGGTCCAGGATACGAACCTTCAGCTTGAGACCCTGCAAGTCCAGTTCTGTAACCAATAACAGGACAACACGGTCAACTGACTGCAACATTATAAAAGGAAAGTTTCACTTGCTGTTGAAGAGTTTGTTTATATATCTTTCCTGTGCGAAACATCTTCACCTCGATGATTGTGCATCACTCACAGCGGCGTGAGTTCACTTACGGTGTTAGAAAAATAGAGGACTGTTAGTCTCCTCTCAATACTTCATTCTGTGTGGAAATATTTAAAGGAGAACAGTCCTTTCTTAATGTCTAAGTGAAAATTGTACAAATAAAGAATCATTGTTCAAGTCAAGTGCAAAGGAGTGACGAGGCGACTGTCAGCCGAATGATTGTTGGGTCGTGTTTGTGTCTGTTACCGTGGCGACCTTGTCTGTTTGAGCGGTTGGGGTGAACACAAAGCCACCGAGTGGAAGCCTCTGATGGTCTACCAGACGCTCCCTTATTCAATCCGTCACTATGAAAAGCATGTGGGGATTCAGTTTGAGCCCAGCATCTGTTCTTTCTGTTATTCCTCCATCTCTATGTGTTTCAATAGAAACTGATGAATACGTCTGGCTATAGTGCTATAGTGACATGGTCGCTAATAGAAATAACACATCAGTCCTAAATTATGACTTTCATATACTTATGTATTTGAGTACGGGACATTGTGGAAGGAACAAAACGACAATTTTTTTAATTTATACCATGATCCATTTATTTGGAAAATATGGATCATCCAATAAAATATCACTGTGTGTTGCTTAACAGACAAAAAGATACGGCATAAACAGATTATATAACCGAGTAATGTAAAAAAAATGGATTGGTCATTTTAAAAATTGCTTTGGTATTAGCAAGTTGTGTTCTGATGGTTGCATCCCTCCAGTGAGCCAAGAGGAAGAAACCTGTAGATTGAAAAGAAATGTTGAGTTTTAATGAAAATAAGGAAAAAAATATGTATTGATGATTTTACCTGTGCCTGGTTTATTTAAATGTGTGACTTTCAGTGCCTCCACGTCCAAAGCCTGTTGAGAAAAAGACATGGATTTATTGATTACACTACAAAAAATGCACATGCAAAAAAAACAAGAAAATAAAAAACAAAATGAGTAAAAACGACTTGAATCTAGTAAAACTATCTGCCAATGGGGTGAGAAAAACCGCTTGAAACAAGGCCTGTGTCTTGAAACAAGCAAATGAGTCTTTTACTCTTGATTCTAAGATAGTTCATTAATCTTGTCTGAAAACTACAAGACGTATTGTGTAATTTCAAGATCTTTTGGCTTGTCAAGAATTGACAGAAAACATTTTTTGCAGTGTTTAGGGATTGTACAAAGACGTACAAAGAATATTTAGCAACGCTAGCCTGGAGGTTTATACGCTCTCTTGGGTTGACGTGTAACTTCCCTGCTCCCTTTCTAACCTCGTGTCGAACAGTGACTCACCTTTAGGTCCAAAGAGTGCGGAGTAGCATGGGTTGTTGCAGTAAGGCTTGCCCTCGTGCTGTGAGGTAAAACACATCGATCAGCACACAGCAACCCGCCCTTTAAATCACATCTGTGATGTAGGAACTTTCCCACAATCATAATCCTGTAAGCGGAACCTCTGGATTGTTTATGTCTGGTGAGAGTGTTCCAAAAGTGCGCCGCGTACATTCATTCTGGCGCGGACTGGTTCTAGTCATGTGACTGGCACAGTAGCGTGTGTTATTTCTGATGTACTGTACCTCTGCGTGTGAGCCGGCCGAGAGGGTCTTGTTGCACTTCTCGCACTTCAGACAGGGTCTGTGCCAGTCTTTCCCTAGAGATGTCACTCTCTCCGCTGAAAGACATTGATCAAATGTCAATGTAGCGTATTTCACTAAATATACACAGTAATTCCTCTGCGATTTGATATTGATACAACGTTAGTCAATGCTTTGTTTGCAATCAATGCAACAATTTTAAACACACACACACACACACACACACACACACACACACACAGACTATTTAACATTTATTTGTCACCAATGCAATTGATTTATTGACAACACACAGCACAGTATATTTTATATAGACCGAAAACGTGTCTTTTTAAAAAAAAAAAAAAGTGCAGTAGCCTTTCCTTGACAACCTTAAGTACACATCTCTCATTTACTTTTACTTTCCAGTCATTTGGCAGACGCTTTTATCCAAAGCGACTTACAAAAAGAGGAGTAAGTGAAGCAATTTGTCTACAAATCATTAAAGTGATCATTGAAGTGATCACACGCATCGCAAGCTTAATTTACATACTTACTGGAAGCAGTAAGCTACTGTAATTCAGAAATACTGAATGTTGACAGAGATGTAAAAACTGTCACGGCGCGACTCGAAACTTTTATCAGATCATGAAGTTATTCAGCACAGATGAAGTCCGTGAGACAGGGCTGGTGTGGAAGTTCTAGGCAGGACACTCCCACAGGAATCTAACCCTCCCTTCCCTTACAAAAGAGGATGATAAAGAAATCGTTATCTCCGGCCTTCAGCACAAATACTTCTGCAAAGAATCCTCACGATGAAGCTCGAGTGGATAAATACTGAGCGCTTGGGCGTTTTCAACAGTGGTGTAGTGCTTTACTAGACTGGGATTCGAACCTGCAAAGCTTGGGTGGCAGGTCCAACTCCCTACCACTGGACCACAACTCACACATCTGGACAGGAAACGTCTCGTGGAAGCATCCTACACTTTTCAAAGGGCAGAAATGTGTTGAAAGACGGCAGATTTATGGCTCTCTTTCAAGAGAAAAGATTTGTTTCAAGATGCGTTGATCTTTTTGGCGTGCAAACCCGAAGAGAACACAAAGGGCAGATTAACAGCTCCCACATGGGACGTAAATGTTAAAATATGTAATGATATGTTGGCGAGCGTTCCAGACAGAGCAGAGTGATGACGGCCTGCACTGCTTCAGTTCTGTCGTTCGATACTACTGTGAGATGCTAAAACTACAAGCCACATCCATAATAAGTGTTGCTTGTTCCAGAAACAGAATTAAGGGACATAAGAACGATAATTTTTGAACCATTAACATGGGATTTAAACAAGTTGGGAACACTGTGAGTGGCATTCATAGCCGGTGTGAAAAAGGACAAACAAGCCATAAAGGACTGAGATTGGTATTGGTAATAGAAGTCCACACACCAGTGCCACACCTAACTAATCATACTAATACTAAATTCCAACTGGCGTCAAAGAACACACACACATCATTCAATTAAATTTAAGAATATATATTTGTTACGGTATTTAAAATCTTTCAGACTGCACCCGGAAAACACTTTTTTAACACTTTGTTTTTGCTGAAGCCATAAAAAAAATGTTTCTTTTTAATTTATCCGTAATAAGTACATAATAAATACAAACTAAAGCAATGGCGAGTTTTTTTTAAGACTTCCCATCTTAAAATGCAATAGAGTGACATGAAACCGGTATGGTTTCGATCTATACTTCCAGATCATTTTTTATCTCTAAAGCCATTAAAGCGTAATTAACGCTGATTTACAATGTGCAATAACCGGAGCTCAATGACAGAAAGCTACAAATTGTGATGTAAATACATAAAAGTATGCAAACAATGTATATCCTATTGTATGTACAATGTCACAGAAATATGGCATCACTCTACATTGTAAATTAACTTAAGGCTGTAAAGCATCAAACTCTTTTGCATATGGAAAAAAAAAACATATAACCGCATCAAAAAACATTGGGAATGAACAAATCACGCTGAGAGGACAAACATTAACCAACACTGATATGGTAAAGGTGTGGCCTGCGACAGGTATATTTCCTATTTTCCTCACTTAGCTTCAGGGGCATTTATTTCCCAAGAGTCTTTAAATTTATTTATTTTATTTCACAATTGCAAAACAAAAAAATTGTAAAGCAACGCTAATGTCGTTTATAACTAAATGACATTGATCAATGAGATTAATGAACATAATAAAAGTATTGTACTATTACCGTACAGTATATAAAAATGTAAAATACTAGTAAGTAGTAAAACAAATATTTTAAAGCAACAATCCTGCAAATAAAGTCTAGTTGTGTAAAAAGCAAAATTACTTTTAACCCAGTTGGATGCTTTTTTTCCCCCAATTTTACTACACAAACTGCTTTTTGGATTTCTTATTTGAGCACATTAGTTCACATATAACCGTTTGTTTTATTTTTGACAACTTCACTTGGTGTCACAAGATATGAAGCAGGAAATTTGTTGCCATGCTTCAGCTCTCTCTTCCTGTTCAACCGTTCACATATTCTGTCAAATCTGCATAAGCATTATCATATTACCTCACAAACCCGCATACTATCTCGTCGTTTAAAAACACGACGTTTTTAGTCGATGTGTTATTATGATGTTCTCTGTCAAGTTTCCTTACCGAAGTACACTTCCTTTTCGCATTTGGGGCATTTAGGCATGTTTGCGGTGTTTAGGTCCTCGCTCGTCAAAGAAGAGTCCAGAAGTTAAGATGCGGAACAGCACGGTCCACCTGCGGACTACCACGCCCGAATCTGAGCACAGCTACTCTGCAGTCTTATTTATAGTTCCGTAGAAATAGTTAGAGAGAGAGAGAGAGAGAGAGAGAGAGCATGAGGGAGAGAAAGAGAGAGAGAGAGAGAGAG
>CM051497.1:11721555-11742702 GCA_028031935.1 Paedocypris micromegethes
GAGAGAGAGAGAGAGAGAGAGAGAGAGAGCGAAAGCGCGCGAGGTGGGCGTGTCCCCGAACGCGCCTTTTTATTATGACGAGATTACGCAACCACCTGTCTGTTCTGCTTTTTACGCTTAATTTTAAAGTCCCCTTTCATCACCATTTAATTTTATATTTTAAAAGGAAAATGGTTGGTTTGCTTACATTTAAAAAAAAAAAAAAAAAAAAACTTTGCTAAATCACAGAAGTAAGATTGTTTTCCCAAGTCCACATGTTGATGTTCTAGGTGTGTCCAGTAAAAAGTACAGAACATTGATAGGTTAATAATTTCGTTGATGAATGAATATAGTTGTTCCAATCTCATATCTGATGAATACCTCGCGGGACTCGTGTCTAAAAAGTTGTTCCAACTCAAGGGCTAATGAGGAAAAGAGCCATTTGGGACCTGTTTGGGGCCGCATAAACGTCCTTTAGATTTTTTTCATCCTTAAAAGCTTGAGTCAAAAATTGCTTGAAAATTGGTGGTAATAATTTATTGTGAATTGTTCTGTTAATTTGCATCAATAGCTAGTTTACGCCGCTCTACAGCTAATTCCGACACTAGGACAGTGATGGTGTGCATTGGGTTGTGTAATAATCCGACAGTGTCCGAGATTGAAGGATGTGACTGGATTGTAATATGCAAATTGTGTGAAAAGGGGATTTCGAGTTTAGAGTTGATTTTCAGGGACTGGTTCTTGTTTTCCTCAATTTAGAAACTTTTCATATTTAAGAAGTGGTCCAGTGGTAGGGGATTTGGACTTGGGTTGCAGATTCAAACCCCCCATTGGATAGTTCTGCAACTATCCTTGGGCAAGACACTGAACTGAACTGAACTGCCCACTGCTCCGGGTTTGTGTGTGTTCACTTCACTGTGTCTATGTGCACTTCACTGGATGGGTTAAATGCAGAGCACGATTTCGATGTATTTCCTAGTGGTCTCATTGACAATCTCACTCACTTTACTTTACTTAAGCATACCAGGAATATTTCCATTTCTTCATTTTCAAAGCAAAGTTCATTAAATGAATGAGTTTGGTGTGGAGGAACATGACTGATCAGCACCTCAAGTGCTCTTCACACTTCAAAGTGTGTGTGTGTGTGTGTGTGTGTGTGTGTGTGTACATGAGAACAGAGAAGAAACATTACTCCAACCTTTTGTTTAGTTAGATTTATCTTGACAGCTCAACCCACACTTGATCTCTCAGCTCAGCTCCGTCATGCCACCCATGTTTACTCGCTGTCTCGCTCATGCCTGGTTTCGCCTCAGCGGGCTCAGTGCCACGCACAAACAACCAGCCGTCGTTTCATCTTCAGCCGGCCACTCTGACTTGCTCTATAATGGCTTCGCAACACTGAATGACTGTTTGTGTTATAGCTGAGGTTCACCTCAGGATTTTCTACTCAACTTCATTTGCTTCCACTGTTGACAGTTTAGCTCAAGTCTACAAACCTCAATTTTTAACGTTGAGTGTGTGTGCTTCTTTGTCTTCAATGATACAAAAATTTATAATTTTCTTCAAACAAATTAAAAGCAAAATATAGATACAAGCAGCAATTGTAAAAGTAATAATTAATTAATTAATCTTTATATATATATATATATATATATATATATATATATATATATATATATATATAATTGCGTAACAAAGCTACTAAAAGTTTGGGAAAATCTGTATGAATAGAATGGGGTTGAAGACTTTTAGTGTTCTAAAATATTCTGCATTTATAATGTAATTTTTTTTAAATTTCAGCATATTTAAATGTGAGTAGTTATTCTCGTTGTTCAAATGTAGAAACATACTCTTTGGAGAACATACAGTGTAAACACAATTTTGAATTGGAAGAAAAACAAAAAATTGACTTTGCTGTCACTTTAAAAAGGTAATTATAACTGATAACAGAAAAGTAAGCGATTAATCTTCAAAAAGATCTTCAACAGATTAGATGTAAATACGGAAGATAATTGACTTTAATTTGAGTGTCAAAGTCAGGTCATGTACAGAAGGCTGAAAATCGATTTCTTTCTTCAATCCATACTGAATGTAGGAGAATTAAACAACAGTTTAGACAAATCACATCTGTTCACATGGGACCAGTGCCACCATTTCGGATCATTTTCAACTATTTATAAAAAGAAAAGGGAGCTGAGAAAAGTAGTTTCCATCGCAACGGCCGCTATTTGTCATAGTTTACTTCTAGTTCCATGGTAACAGGAAATAAAACAGGATATGATGAGCTTGGGTGTATTTTTGTGGTGCTTCAAACCTCGGCAGTGAAAGAGAGTCTATCATCTCATGTCAGTCAGTTGCAGAACTGGCTTCTACTTTCATTGTTAGTCAAATATTTAAAGATGTCATCGTTTACATGGTCTTTTTTTTTTGCATTGGCTGCTTCCAGTTGTTCGACTTATAAATGACTTTCTTTGTTGTATGTAGAGCGTGTTCCATTACAGTCGTATTATTCTGAAATGGAAAAGTGTCCACTAAACTATAATTGAAAAAAAAATGTCTGAAATGTTTGAATTTGGGGATTGAACTTGAAACCCAGGAATGTGACTGCGAAACTCCAACGGCTTTCAAAAGTAATTTCACACATGCCTATATTTATAAAACTTATAGCAGCTGGTCAGGGTTTTGCATTCAAGGCTTGTTAATGTGGAGGCCGTTCTGTTCCAGTCGTTGTTGCCTCAGCGGATGAGGAAATGTGTAGAATAATGGACGATTGTTGAAAGAATATGTCTGTGGTCGTAACATGGGCTGTGGGAGACACTGGAGAGAGTTTAAACCTCACACTAAACCAAAATGCTTGGTGTCCCACTAAACAAAAGCAAAAATTGAGCAATTTAATATTGTTGGTAATGATGAAAATGTTTTTTCCTTTATCAAACCTGTTGGCTTTTTTTTTTTTTTTTGTAATTGTATAAAGGTCGATGGAGTCAATGGCAGAAAAGGATGGACTTTTATTATACAAACCTCGTGAATACAAAACCAACTGCCACAAGGTGGAATACAGAAATGGTCAAAAAAAAAATTCTATTTATTACCTAAAGCAGCTACAATGGACAAAACTCAAGTTTATGTTGAATCAAGACAGGCAAGATTACAGTAACATGACCAGCATTTAGCATTAGCTTAGCATACTGTTAGCTGTATCAGACAAACAATCATAAACAGCAGCTTGCGATCGATCCAAGCAAAAAGGAATTTGTAGATTTAATTATTGCAATAAAAATGCTCAAAATTAGATGTATTATGAATAGATTGGTTTTTATTTTAAAAACAAAGCAACCATAAATATATATTTGTTGTCTCTGGGTTTGTATCCTCTCACAATTAGAAAACACTGGTCTGTAAAATTGCCCCTCAGTGTGAGTGAGAATGTGAATGTGTCCCGCTCTGTGATTGGTAGACCACCAATCTAGGGCGTGTCCTGCCTTCAGCCCCAGGTTATTTGATTTGATTTCTGCTCCTTGTGACGCAGAGATAAAGAAAAACAAATGATGGACGTACAAAATCCTTTAAACTCAATGATCCGAGTAATATCTAATAAAATCCAAAGGAATCAAAAGTAAAAATACTGAGCTTCTGCTTGTCTTCATCGTGCCTCAGATTTTATTTGATCAGAGATTTAGTAAAAAGTACCGTAAATCAGATGTTGGCTGACTTTACCTCGGCGTTACAGTTTCCACAAAATTGCTCTCATGTGCGCATCAAAACACAAGCCTTGAATCTTTTTTTTTTTTTGACAATTTGCCACAATGACGTTTCAGTCGTCTATTGGACAAGGAATCTCACTGACCAGATGAATGAATGAGTGACCATTAATCTGTGAACTTTGATATTATGGACTTTTCGTCATGTTTCTACAAGGTTCTTCTGCATTTCATGGAGGTACTTTCCACTTGTGCCCTCTGGAGTCCTTATTAAACCAGTTTATCAGCACGGAAATGGTTGTGGTGGCACTGGAGAGGATCTGGCATGGGCCGGAGGATTATGTCATAATGGTGTAACAAGCTGAAAAAAGGCCAATGGACAAACAAAGATGTGAAGACAGATGGTGGCCACGGTTGCTTGCCAGTGTTTAGCGGTTTGAATCCCTTACTGTGTAACATTGGAGACTTAGCACCTACCTGTTTTAGTAGCAACGCATAAAAGAAAAGAGTGAAAGAAGTACTTTTTGAAAGAAGTAACAAAAAGCAGACTTCGCTAATGGTTGTGTTTTTATTTCTAATGTCGCCCTGGCTCGACATTCACTGGGGAAAGATGTGGTTTTATATGGAAAATGTGCAATTTAATGGAATCACGGAGTGAACGGAAGGGAAATGTTCAGATCGTTATCCCTGACAGGAAGCTGGAGAAACCATCACACTTGGATATTCTTCTAGAGTTTCTGGCTCGACTCCATCATTGTGTAGCATCCCTGCGGTCTGTGGTAGCTGCTTTTGACATTATGCTGAAGATGTGTTCGTGTTTGTTCACATATGTGGTGAAGTCATCATCGCCTAAATAAGAATCTTTTTCAGAGCATATTGTAAGTTATGTCTGACAGCCAAAGAAATGATTAATGGAGAGAGGGATAAAGAAAATGAGAGAGAAAGTGGAAGGAGAAAGTAAGAGAGGGACCGAGGGTTAAGAGAGAAAAAATGAGAAAAAGAAAAAGAGAGAGGGAGTGAGGTAGATGGAGAGAGAAAGAGAAAATGCACTTATTTTGATAAACATCTTTTTTATCATCTAATCTTAGTCGTTCTTATTGTTCTATCTACTTTGGAAATTTTTAAATATTATTACATTATCATAATGCATTTCTTATCAAAAAGGTTAACATTTATTTATTTTTTTAAATAACAGTATTTTTTGTAAAGCAAAATGTCCAGGAAAATCTAATAACACTAACATTTTGGAATATATTTAAGACTTTATTTTTAATGCAGCTAAACAATCTTGCTTGTCTTAATGCTCAACAACTGAAACCTTTTTTTTTTCTTGTCTGGTGATTGGCTGTCAGCTATTTATACAGATATTTGCTCTAGTAGTTTATGCCCTAATTTTTTTCTGTGTAAAATAGCAATGATGTAAATCCAACAATGTGAATTACTGAAATGACAATTACATAAAAACAATAAAAACGTATGTAGGATCCACAGAATCAAGAATAATTCACAATATAATAGTCAAGTATGAAATTAGGATTATTGCAAAACACGTCATAATTCTAATGAGAGAGAGAGAGAGAGAGAGAGAGAGAGAGAGAGAGAGAGAGAGAGAGAGAGAGAGAGAGAGAGAGTGTCTGGATAATGGGACGGGAAACAGATATCCATCGAAATTGCAACATCCTCAAAATCAGAATACCACATCTTCGTGCTTTCAAGTCCCTGAAGTCTTGATTTGCTATTGTGACCATTGACTTTTAATACTGTTAAACATTTGAGCTAGAAACATTATTATTTATACATAAATCAATCCAAAAAACTTTACAACCATATCAGTGACATCAGAATCTTCTCATGAATGTAATGTCTCGGTGTCTTTTCAGTCCTAATTTAGATGAAGTATAAAAACCTGTTTTCTGTTTGAGAAATGGTGGCAATGAAGTAATCCATAATACAACGAATGTTTGTCTAGTGAAGGAAAAATGGGGGTAAGGTCATGTCAGGTAGAGGCTGTTGTAGTAAAAAAATACGTAAGAAAAAATGGTCTGGAATGCAACATGTCTGAGAATTTCTCAGACTCCATGGAAACAGAAACACCACACAAATAAATTGGGATTGGCTGTGCGGACGCAGAGAAAATGTTTTCTCTAAGGAGAGAGTCGGACCAAAGGGGCTTCTCGGGTGGGTTTATGTGGGAACCCAGTCAGACCACTGAAGAATGCTGTCCAGTCACAGAAGAAAAGCTGCTGTATTCATGGCAGAACATTGGGCCTTGATCCTTTCTTCTACCAGAGATTTACAATACAACGATTTAAATTTCCGCTTCTATTAATTATATTTGGTATTTGATTACACACACACACACACACACACATGCACACAAACACTCAACAACACAATAGTGAACAGATCCAGAACACAAGATTGAAAGTCAACATGAGTGCGGGAAAAAAAGTGTGGGAAGGATTAATGGTGGGATTGTAGCCCAGTTTGGAAAGGAAAAGAAAATACTTCCATATCCGGACTTCCAGACAACTGAACATTGACATGCCGTGGAAGTAATTAATCATTAAGATCAGATCACAAAATGATTGGAACATTTTTTATAATAGTATCTAGTTACTCCTAATTAAATGACACCCAATTAAATCACATACACTCACACACTCTATCTCTCTCTCTCTCTCTCACACACACACACACACACACATAAATGAAATGGCGCTGTAGTTAGAATCCAATTATGGTATTAGATTTGGATTCTCTCAGCCTCTTTTGTTCTGCAAAAGTGAAAAAGAAACTCAATTAAATATTAAATGTAAAATGTGATTAAATATTGGGATGAAAGATTATTTGTCGCACATTTTTATAGACCACTTTAAAATAATATAGAAGAAAACTTTATATATTATTTATATATTAAAAACTTTATATATATTTATATAACAATATATTACAGTACATGTAATCACTTCTGTGCTGTATTTTCAAAGATAAAACATGAATTAGTATTTTTATTTAGTATTTTATCATTTGATGAGAAATAATGAAAATTCGCAGTGCTTTTTGATTTTACGCCAATTATAAATTGTTGTAAATTGTTGTTGCCAATTAAAATTATAAAAAAGTTCTATACTGCCTTTGAATTTATAAACGTTCTTCCATTTTTACTTCCAATTTACCAGTTATACACTTTTTATAGTGTAGTTTTATAGTGTATTTCTTAAACACATACATTCCTGCAATAAAGCTTTCAAAATCTCTTGTTAGCTTATGATATATTTCCTTTATATGAGTGTGAAATAAAAATGAAAGATGACATTAACACAAATGCACAAAGGAGTTTTCAATGGCGGTTTTGCTAGCACGCTACAAAATGGAATGTGAACATATGGAGAGAATCTTTATCAGCACATTTTTATCATACCCATTGTTTTCACAAGAAGCTATCCAGGAAGCTTTGTTTTATTTTAGAGGACTTTCGGTGTATTGTGCCAAACCACATTTAAATTCCAACAACATAGTTGTGTGTCACCAATGTGACAAATATATACACTGTGTGTGTGTAGGTGTGTGTGTGTGTGTGTGTGTGTGTGTGTGTGTGTGTGTGTGTGTGTGTGTATACATCTGCACATATAATTAAATATAATTGTGAACAAATGTATGTTCATTTATATTTAAAATTACTTTGTGTACAGAGAAGTTGGTCAAAGTGACGTCCCAAATACAATGTTTTTATACCAAAATTGGTCCATTTTGCTTAATGGGGACCTTTGGCTAGTCCCCACAACTTTCAAAGCCTGTTTGAGGGTCAAGATAGGATTTTAGGGCAGAAGTGTGTGTGTGTGTGTGTGTGTGTGTGTGTGTGTGTGTGTGTGTGTGTGTGTGTGTGTGTGTGTGTGTGTGTGCGGGTACATATTTTGCATTTCTCTATCCTTTTTTGTTTTCTCCTGGAGTCATTACTTAAAAAAAGAACTTTTCTAGTGAGCAACATCTGGAAAAGCCACTTGATTCCTTTTGAAACTAATCCTGGTTTATTCTGCCCAATAGGTCATATTTATCACAGGATTATTATGTGTTTAAGCTATCATCGTTGCTCAAGTCTCAGCCAGAGTATATAACAGAGTCGAATTTTCAGTAAATTGTTTATTTTCAACCCTAGACTTAAGATTTAAACAATTGGGAAATGGGCCGGAAGTGTTTCCTGGCAACCGGATTGTTCCCTTGTGTGACTCAGGAACCATCAAGTCAAGTCGAGATCAATTTGTGGAACGTAGAACAAAAAATAATCTTACATAATCTGTTGAAAGATGCTGTAATTTCCCCTCCTACAAGTTCATTGTACATTGAACAAATACGTGTTTGAAACCAACTAGAGTTTACTTAACGTTTGTAAGACTACACCTTTTTTCTGACATAAATTTGATATGACACATAAAAGTGCAGAACATTTTCATGTTCTGAAAACAATGTAGCTGTACCTGTTTGTATTTTCCTTTAAAGAGGATGTCAGGGTTAAAGTACGTGGTCTTATTCAACAGCCCGTAAAACAAAACTAAACTAGCGTATAGAAATATGAATGTCTACGCGTTACTGACGGACATCGTTACAATTGCTGCAATATGAATACAAATGCAATGGCAATTGATTTACAAACAAATTAAAGACATGCAAACACACACACACACACACACACAGAGAAAGAGAGAGAGAGAGAGACAAAGAAGGAGAAAGAGTGAAGAAGAGACAACAAAAGGCAGAGACAGAACTTTGTATCATTTACATTTTGTTTACTTTTGTATTTTTCCATAAAATACACACAGAGAAAGAGAGAGAAACAATGAGAATGATCGTGAATGAGAGAATGTGAGCGAGTGGAAAAAGAGAATGATATGGAGTGAGAGAGAGGGAATGAGAGAGAGAGAGAGAATGAGAGAGAAAATGGGTAAAAGAGGGAGAGAGAGATAGAGAGAAGAGGGGGAGAAAGAGGTAGAGAGAGAAATGAAAAAAGAAAGTGAGACAGAGGAAAAGGGAGGAAAAACACACCAAAAGTCATTCATCATACTACCTAATCAATGCCCTCAAAATTAAGCAGAAGTTTTATTTACTAATTAATTAAGTAATTATTTACCTAATATGATAGATTAAATAAGTATCAATCTTTTCATTTACAGATACATTCACTCATTCAGTGAACACACACGCACACACACACACACACACACACACACACACACACACATTTCTAACTCTTAAACAAGTTGAGTTTGCGGGGAAAAAACTGAGCGCCAGACAGAAACACTGCATTTTGCACTTGATTTAGATTTACATTCTGGGTTTATAAGGCCAAGCTGTTTTTTTTTACCTTGAGGCCTAGTGAAACCTAATGGTAATCTGTGGACAAACACAAGAACACACAAACTCTCTTTGACTGTCACATACTATAAACGTGCTTTTATACAAAAGAGAATGCAACATAAATCTTCCTTCCGGAATGTCTGACGCTTGTCGATGCGACTCGCTCTTTGTTTACGCTCGGCTTTCAGTTTTGTGTCTGAAAATGCTTAGAAAATGGTGCTTTACACTGACAAAGAGAAACAGGCATGTTGACGTCAAGCACGGCTAATTTACTCCACCAATCACAAGTTAAAAGGAGCGTTTAATGGTTTTGTGGTGGTCTGACCGGATCGCAAAGCATTGTGGGAGGAATTGGGTCTCGTCTCCAAGATTTGTTGTCTACACGTGAATTTTTATTTCACTATTTGTGTTTATGTCACGAATATATGGGGATTATATGAGAAACCAAAAGACAGACGGACAGACAGATAGAAAAGGACAGGTGGATAGACTAAAACACAAATAAACAGACAGAAGAAATGAACCGAGATAGACAGACTGATTAGAATGTTTACAGAGTTAGTTGGAAAAACAGACAGACAGAAAAGGCAAAAAAAACTGAAAAAATGAACAGAAATAGACAGACAGACAAACAAACAAGCAGATAGAAAAAGACAGAAAAAATCAAAAATTGATTTGACCAATTAATGAATAATAATTTGCTGGTTATAATTTTAATAAATTGTAAATGGAGTAGATGGTATCCTTTCTACATCTGGTATTATATTAATTACAGGTCTAACTTACTGACTTTGACACACATTTTGGGACCTAGTTACTAACATTAAGTACTTACTCTTAAATTAAATACTTAACACCATAGAAAAGTAATTTACTAATGCCTTGTTACTTTATTTTGTATTTAAATTACAAAATGACCTAAACTACTTAAGTAAATACCGTACCGTACTTATTTGAACTACAAACACAGCAAATTACTTAAGTTAAGCCGTTGTACTTTTTATCATTAAGTGCTCCTAAATAGGTTGTTTTTTAACTGTATGGTTCAGATCACAGAATAAATAGACACAAAACCAAAATGTTTTAATTAGCTTTAATTAGGGATTAGACACATGTGTGCAGCAGGACTGAAACGGCAGAAGAACACTGCTCCAGCATTGCAACAGCAACCAGAAAAACAACACGCACACTCCAGAGAATGCCATCAAACGTAATAAACTTAAGTAATGTAGTAGTGAGAGCCACTTGGCAATACAACACTTCAGTTTCAACACACGGAGAAACTGGGGTCCTTCAAAAACAATCCCACACAACATAAACTTCACGTCTTTTCATGAATTAGCGACGAAATGAACAATACTAGACTGGTTTAAGAAATTAGCTGCAACTTAATAATATATGAGCACCAATGAACCCAGCAGCCTTTTCCACTGCAGATCACTTGAACGTGGGAATGTTGCCGTGAAGCCAAGAAGTCGATCTGGTTTGGAGGAGAGATTTGAGATTTATGATGTCGTCCACCTACACAAACCCTCATCCGTGGGCTGGCAAACCAAACGGCATTACACAAAACCTCCCCGGTGGAACATCCACCGCATTCCTTCTATTCGCTGAGAATCGGAGAAAAGCATCCCGAAACTCGGAAGACTAGATTTTACACAAAATTCCAACTGTCACCATCTCACAAACGAGACAGTCTTTTTCATTTAACGAAACAATTTCCGAACATGAACAAAACATAACATACATAGCCTGAATCTTCCTCTTATGAGTGAGATTTGACCTTGGAGTGGCTGGATTGGGGAATGGACCAATAGGACGAGGCCGAGGTGGGAGTGGTCCAGCTGGCACTGGAGGCGGGAGGATCCAGGCAGGCACAGGTTATCTTGGGTAAGGCAAAGCAGGGCAGACGTACGTGTGCGTGAGGATCTGCTCGTGGCTGTGACGGGGGTTTAAATCAAGGCTGAGCGACGGTGTTGGGCTCCTTGTCGTAAATGTAGCTGCCAACACCACCAGTGTTTACACCTGGAAAAGAGACCAGCTTACTACACAGCGGATTCTCATTTTCTCCATCACTTTCTATAGGATGAGTACCGGTATATATAAATAAATAAATACTGTATACTACATACAGTATATAAATATATAGAGAAAAAGAGAGTAGGAGACTCACACACACACACACACACAAACACATAGAAAAAAAAACACTCATGTAGTACAAGTCTGTAAAATTGCACTTTCATTGTAAATGTGATTGTGTGATTGGTCGGCTTCAATTCCAGTGTGTCTCTCTAATCCCGGAGGTGCTGGGATTCTTTTATTTTCCCCATGACCCAAAAATGTATGTAAAATTCATGAAAAGAAATTGATTGATGGATAGATATAGTAAAATAAGTGTAAAGAATTCATGTTTTCATGTTTAAATATGATAAACATAAATTCCAACTTTATTGTTGATCGAATGTACTGACACAGTACACATTTATCTATTTAAAAACCAAATTGCATAACCAAAGTGACAATAAACAGGCGCAGTTCACTTGTGTCAAAAGACAAAAGTCAGCACGGCTCCCTCTGATTGGCTGGTTAAAAAATGCAATTCGACTTTTAATTAACTTTAATTAATAGTTTATTTAACTATTAATTATTAAAACTAAAAAAAAAAAACTTTATAAAAGCTTTTTCAAAAAACAAAATAATAACATGAATAATAATTTTAGTATGTATTTACTTCAGAAATGTACAGCTGTTATGTTCATAGAGCTGAAAATATGTAAATATCAAAATACATGTGTAATCTGGCAGATTATTGCAGAAAACGTGTGCAACAGCGCCCCCAGGAGGAGAAAACATGCAGTACCTTTTGGCCCGAAGAGAACAGCATAACACGGTTTATGACAGTAAGGCCGGCCATCATGCTAACAGAAAAACATTCATTTTTATTTTCAACAGGCTCAATTCATCTGCATATGTTTGACTGGTATATTTGAAACCGTGTGTAATAACCTCAGCATGGCTTCCTGCTGCCAGGGTCTTGCTACAGCGTTCACAACGCAGGCACGGACGATGCCAGTCCTTCCCCAGTGACGTCACCTTCTCAGCTACAAGGATGCCACAGCACATGTTATTACTCCATTATATTTCTCAGCCAAACTGAGATTATATCAGACCAAATAACCTACCAAAATAGACTTTCTTGCTGCATCTGGGACACAGATTGGCCTCCCCAGAGAAGGTGGTGAGGCTTCCAGCTGTAATGTGAGGTACACACAGAGGATCAGGTGATATTCACAACAGTATATAGCAGGCATGTCCAAAGTCCGGCCCGGGGGCCAAATGCGGCCCTTAATCAAATTTTGACCGGCCCGTGACTTGATTCATAAAATAAATGTAATCCGGCCCGCGGAGAGTATTCAGTCCCTCCAGGATTTCGCGATTGCACGATTGCGCCAATTCACGCGAATTCAGCGAAACCCCGCAATTTATTTGCGACCTTGCAATTTCATCCAATCACCACAAATTTACCGCAAATTCAGTTCAGCGCGTGAACACACCGTGTGATCTCAAACGAATACGGTTTGTTTCACCGCGCCCAGCCGAGTTTGTGAAAAATTAAATCAAAATCATATATATTTTTTCAATGTTCCATTATGAAGGTTTTTATTGCTTTATTTATGAACACATTTTAAAAAGCAGTTAAAATGCGAAATCACTTTATTTGCATTTTAGAATTATATCTGTCTTTTCTTTGTTTTTTAATGCATTTTTAAATAGAAATAAACACTATTTAATGTTAAATACTAAATTATATACAAAAATGTGTATATCCTAAAATGCGTATTTTTTTCCCCCGAGCCCGGTCCGGCCCCTTAGTCAAATGTTAGAACCCAATGTGGCCCGCGAATCAAAAAGTTTGGGCACCCCTGGTATATAGAGACAAAAGTCATCTTTACCTTTAGATGGGGGTCTTGAGGACACGGGGACCCACTTCTCCTGAGCTGTGGGGGCGGAGTCCGTGTTGGAGGTGGGTGTGGTCGAGTTGGCAGGGGCTGTGTACACGTATGAGCCAGCGCCTCCGATGTTCACACCTGAGAATTAACCAGACAATGTTAATGACAAACCGTATTGAGCATATAAGCTAATGAAAACAAGCGTATTGAGCATTTGATTTTCATGATCCAATATGTTTGTGGGGAAAAAGCAATAACTTGCTGTCAATCATTTATTTTGTACCTAAATAATTTTAGGTACAAAAAAATAAATAAATAAATAAAAATAGACCTAATCAAAAAGTGCAAAGTTATTCAAACAATAAAAATGAAATAAAATATCATGTGAAAAATAGATTTGTTAAAATAGATAAAAGTGAATCCGATTGGGTTTGAGGTGTTTACACAAATTTCAATTTGAGTTAAGTTTAAGTTATGTTTTTAATTTTTTCTAAAAAGACAGACAAACATGTTTCAAAAGACAAAAGACGGCACGGCTCCCTCTGATTGGCTAGTTAAACATGCATTTTCGCTAAATGATTAAATATTGACATTAACCCTATTTAGACGAGACAAAAGCCGATAGGGAAGAAGTAGTTATTAAAACTCATTAAAAAAACCCAGCTTTCAAAAAACTAAATTGTCTAAATTTTAGTAAAACACTATAGAGAAGAAACTAACACTTGGATCAAAGCGTCTCTCACCTTTTGGACCAAAGAGGGCAGCATAACATGGTTTATGGCAGTACGGCGTCCCATCATGCTGTGTGGAAACAAACAACGTGATTAAAAGAAAGGGATTGTTATAACCAAAGACCGTCTTAGAAACAAACTCAATCCGACACCGCAAAAATAAATAGTGAGCCATCGGACTGCCAGCTGTATGACCATTATAGTGACAAAAAGCAGGATGAAGAAGGGAAGAGGGCCAGCACAGAAGAATGCAAGAGCCACACATGTCAAATAAGCCACACTTCCCAAAAAAGCTTCTCAGAGACATTCTTCACCAAATCCAGACGTTGTGATCAGGAGCGTAGTGAAGCTGGCGGAGGTGAAGCTGCATCATTCTTCCACACTACAAATCTTCCTCTAAATACACTTCAAAGTGCTACATGATGGTTTTACAGGCGTTCTACTTGAAGGAGCATCAAAGAAGTGATGATCAAGTGAGAAACACATTTTGGTTTATTTAGTCACAGGGTGAAACTGTAAGAAATTCTGTCTCGAGCGATGCCAGTCAGATATTAGAAAACTCTCATCCAATTGTGTGTGTGTGTGTGTGAATAACATTTTGAAATTACTCTGAAGTTTATTTGACTATTAATTTTATTTTTCTGTCCTAACTCAACTCTTCTTGGTACAAATGTATTTTTTTTTTTTTTTTTCACATTTTTTTCGATTTGCAATTGGTCGTTTTTACCAAAAAATTTGGTGCAACTAAACCACTTTTCATCATCTAGTCAACTCAACTAAACATCTGCGCCTCGATAGACACTTTATTTTCAGTTGACCAAACCTAATTTAAAAGTCATTTTTAGCAAAAAACTGTTTTAAACTGTACTGTACATTGCAGGAACGCAGCTACTCGCTATGCAAACATTTAATTCAACAATTAATCGCAATCTAAAAACTAAATTTTGATTCATATTTTCTGTATTCTTCTCTAATTAAACGTCAAATTATGTACTGCATATGTAAAAATGATTTTGTAATCTTGTTTATTAATTAAATGTCTAATTAGGTGTTTATTTAAAAATATTTTCTAATTGAATGTCAAATTACGTGTATTTGTAAAATATTTTCTGTATTCGTGTCTTAGTAAATCTCTAATTATGTGTAAATGTAAAACATTTTCTGTGCTTTTGTGTAATTAAATCTTGAATTATGTGTATATGTAAAAATGATGTTTTGACTGAATGGCTTCATTTTTCTGTGGAACGTGTCAAATTAATCCTCGTAAGTCTATTAAAGTGAATAAAGCATCATCCTTTTTTATAATATATACTCAATATCAAAGCAGCCTACTCTTTTCCCAGAGTCTCACGTGTTGGTACCAGAAACCCGAGAAGAACACGGGTGGATCCTCTCATCCACATAGTCACTCCGCTTAGTTAAAGGTCTTAAAGTGACACCGCAGAGCAAACTCAGCCCAAAGCTTCACCACCTTCTCAAGTCCGACTTCATCCCCATAACACCAAAGACCAAGCAGAACTCTTACTTTAACAACCTGACCTACATCTAGATTTAGTCTGATGAGCGTGGTGAGGATCCTAATGTGCTTACAGAGATTACACGCACTTTCTTCTATTCGTGACTCTCTTCTCGGAGCAGAAGCAACCCTCAGATGTCACTGGCTTTGAGCATCAGTGTTCCTGAGCATCGACCGCCATCTCCAATCTACTGTCATAGAGTGATGTAACAGGATGCTGAATTACATTTGGCTGGAAGATCTGAGACTTTGCGTTTACACAGAGATTTCAAGACTGCTACCGAGTATAATCATAAATCTATTCTGCACTCACAAGTAGGGATGCACAGATACCGATACCACGTTTTCTAAAGTACTTGGTACTCGTCAAAAGTCCGTCGATACCGGAAGTGAGATGTGTTTACGTTTGAGCGTTAACGCGGATTTAAAAAAAATAAATGTCATGCTGTTCTGTGTAGTAATTGTCTCTATATAGCCTGTGTGGACATCTACTGTAGCCTATTTTATACAAATTGCTTCACTTGCTTTGGATAAAAGCGTCTGCCAAATGAATGTAAAGTAAAGAGCGGCGGGAAAAGGGTTAATCTCAAGCGTGCGTAAGCCCCGCCCCCTAGAGCTCCAGCAGCAGACGGAAACTAAAGTCTGGGTCCGTCTCTTCTCTCTTCTCTCTTCTCTCTCCTCAACCTGCTCTCTTTTCCATTAATCAAGCGAAAGAGTTTGGCTTCTAAACGCTACTCACGGGTCGCCACACGTCCTTTAAAATATGGAATCGTCTCGTATTTGAGATTGAAATTGCGCGTTCCGCTTTGAATCAACACGGGACTGGTTGTGTCCCGTACGCTTTATCATTATTTTTAAAGCATGGTGATAACGGTGTAATTATTATTAAAACTTTAATAATTAATGTGTTGATAAATTCATTCATTTCTAAATAATGGTTAAAGTGTGACCAGTATGTGAAAACCTAGCTGAAGTCGTTTTTTTTTGTAATTTACCG
Organism: Paedocypris micromegethes; assembly: GCA_028031935.1. Lineage (NCBI taxonomy): Eukaryota > Metazoa > Chordata > Actinopteri > Cypriniformes > Paedocypris > Paedocypris micromegethes. The sequence continues at coordinate 11,737,788 of CM051497.1, forward strand.
TTATCTACATGAAACAAAGAGCAGTCTGTTAAAATAATAAGAATGTTAAAATATTATTTCATTTTAATACAAAACCCGAGTAGCACTGTCGCTGTTTAAACGTTCTATAATTATTTATCCTGTAATATGTTGCAAACAACATGCTTTTCATTTTAAATAAATGTTCTTAATTTCAAACTGCCCCCCTTTTTTAATTATATGACTAAAGTTGTTACCTATAAGCATGGGTATCGGCGAGTACAGAAATGCAAGTACTCGTACTCGTTTTCAAAAAAAGTGGTATCGGTGCATTGCATTTTTATCATTTGCAGTTTGACCACTGGGGGTTCTAAAAGTCTAAAACAGCTTTGGGAGGTTCAAACACGAGTAGAACAGCAGCACTGATAGTTTGGTGGAGACGTGTGTGTGTGTGTGTGTGTGTGTGTGTGTGTGTGTGTGTGTGTGTGTGTTTGCTTACCTCAGCATGACCACCCGCCGTCAGGGTCTTACTGCAGCGCTCACACTTCAGACAGAACTTGTGCCAGTCTTTCCCCAGTGAAGACACTTTCTCAGCTGTAAAACAGGAGACTTTTTTTAACGTAACAGTTACCATCCTATAAAAACCTCACATCTTACAGGAACACAGACAATTTCATACAAGCGTAACATCTTAATTAAATAATTGCTCGTTTTCACAGTCGTTGTATGAAAGAAACTGTTTAGAATTGTGTGTGCTTGTGGGTGCGAAACATAATCGGAAATTATAAATGTACTAAGGAATTACATTTCTTTTCTTGGCAAAAAAGAGAGGAAATCATAACGAAATACGTATTCATATACTGATGAATAAACTAATTGATTTTATGTTAAAGTAGGAGTAAAAATCTTCATAATAATTTATACAAACCTTCTAGGCAACATTTACTGCTTTTAATTGAATTATACAAGTTCTCATTACATTTATAGCAGTGAATGAAATAAGTTTGTGCAAATTATATTTTAAGTATATTTTTTTCTTAGTGAAAATGACTGTGACAGTAATTTACAACACCCACATTTAAGTTACACAATACTTTAACAATGAAGCAATAACAATAGTAGAGATGGCTGAAAACATAAATCAAATGAAAAAGGATTCCAGAAACAAAACAATAACAGTTAAACAGAAACATTTTCAGGCACAATCATTTCCTTTACAACTTCTATTGCTCCACTATTATCAGATGATGCCAAACAAGTTTAATCAAATCAGATATCCATAAAATATAGATGTTTACATATTTTTTAGGCATTGAAGATGTTGTGTTCATTTCTTTGTAGCTATTTGCCTTTCCCCAAATTCTCGTGACTGTGGCTTTATATTCATAATGACGGCTGCATAGCATCAAAATGGCATTTCCTGTCTGGGAATCTCACCACCCCAAAAGCCCAAGTATGCGGTACATTTCCTAACTGGGTATAATTAGACCACGTTCTCCCAGCTCTACAGCAAGATTCCAAATGTGAGAGTGTGAGATTGAGCCCTTGATTGTCATTCTGATCACATTCCAAGACCATATACAAAAGCAGCCACATTAGCATGTGTCACGGGTGTTTGTTCGCCTAAGTGATGTGAATGTGATGGTCATCTGGTATGGATTCCACTGAAATCCCATTTCCCCACCTTGAAGGTTTCTATAGGAGAGTCCCTTCCTCAGGCCTAATATTACTCTTTCCATATATAAAACTCTCTCAGGACAATGAACAGACCAGCATCTTCCGGAGGAAATACCTTCCCTTATCAAGCCCCACAGTCAGCTAGACGGAAGAATCCATTTCCTTCTGTTCTCCCATGCTTTTCTGCTTTCCCAGTTGTAGGAGGATTACATTCAGTTTGTCCACCATCAGTATTTTCTCTGGGGTCTGGGTCAAGATGAACCAAGACCAATTTTGGACCAACCCACTCGTCATGTTCATCTCCTTCGAGATATTGTCGCTGTTTTTAGCTGATATCTTCATAGATGCCCACACCCACCAAGCATTTTCATACATGTAAAAATGTTTTATGAACACCCTAGTAAATGTCATATTACAAGTCTCTCTCAGGTGCTGAAAATTGTGAATTATTGGTTTTGTGACGGTAAAAGCAAGACTGATATCAAGTCTATCAGTTTTTTTTTTTTTTTTTTTTGTTATGAAGTGTGTTTTTTAGTTCTGAGTTTTTGCCCCTCAAAGCAAGTTCTTTTTTTTTTTTTTTTTTGCTTAGTTGCTTGTTTTAGAATAAAAGTCCTGTCCTTGTATTTGGGCGTGGTCTCCATTTTAGAGTCGTCCAGAGTTTTCTTGCTGGCTATCAGAGTATTACTGTAGACTGGCGTAAGTATCGAAGTTTCCTGGTTGCTTGCTAGTGATAACTGGTGACTGTTCAAATTAGGCTCCATAATTTCTATAAAAACTATAGCATTTGTACGTCAATATTAATATTACATCCCCTACACATGCAATTTTCACAAAATGAGATAAATTCCACGGCTAAAATTGGTTTACAGAGAGTAGTATTAGGCATAATTCCCGTCAGATTTCGCAATCATTGAACCAAAAGGATGTTCAGAGAAAGAAAGATGGCAGTGCCAGGCTGAACTGCACCACAGTGATGGTGATGCAATGCAGATGGCCACTGATGCCATTAAAAGGTCTTTGTACATATAGATGGGAGAGGTTACTTGAGGTCTTTTCTGTGAATGTTCAGGGAATGTTTCACTTGGAGAGAGGATTCACTTGCCGGGGCTAAAGATGAAAGATTCTCAGAAACACATTCACTTTGTCGAAATGTTCTGTGAAATATTTATTTATAAACTTTTTTTTTCCAAAGGTGAATGGCTGAAAACTCAGCAGAGAACATTCAAAGCAAACAGTGTGTAATTCCACTTGAGGGTCCAATTCCAAAAAGTGTTGTGATGCTCTTCTATTAAACCTTGAAGCGAGGCATAAATGCACCACAGCACACGACTCGGTAGGACTATACGAGAAGATGTGTAGTTTAGCGTTTAGTTTGTAGCTTTGGTCAGACAGGGTTTACTGTGTAGAGTAAAGTGAAGTAAAGTGAGAGAGATCAATTTGACAGGCCATATCAAAATTGTGCTCTGCATTTACCCATCCAGTGAATCCAGTGGCACTTGGGGTTCAATGTCTTGCCCAGGGACACTTGGTTCCCTGCCACTGGACAAGGCAACAAGAAGCTAATGGGATTTAGCAATAGAAACACTACAGAATTCATCAACCTGGCATAATGTATATAAACTTGGGTTTAAACATTCTATGCACCGTTTCCTGAGGTTGTTCAAGAAAGCAGGTTTTAAAATATTCCAACTTCAACTTTCCATTTCATCAAGTCCAGAAACTTCGTCCAGAGGAATTAATTCGGCAGACATAAATTGTATTCTAGATTTTACTCTGACTATTGGTTGCATTTGACGTTAATTACATTTTCAGCAAGTGTTGCCTATAATAAAGCATAATAATTTAAAAATAGCCAAAGACAATTCAGTTATTGCAATTACGGTTGTATCTCAACATTAGAAATTCAGTTGTGCAGTTTCGCAAGGCAAACATTTCACAAGGTGAGGTGCATTTTGCATATAAACGCACTATTCAGTTCCAAGCCCTTTGGCAGGTGTTTAGAAATGTTTAAAAATAAAGGTGTTTATAAATACTGATCTCGATGGGACAAGCTCACATGAATGGCTGTTAACTCTGATATGTGAAAATATGTACAATCAAATCCCCTAGACTTCTGTAATCTTGCAATAACGATGACGTCGACCTTATCTCGAAATGTAATAACCAACGCCTAGTGGAGAAACAAGATAGACGATTTCTCTGATGGTTCTGCTCGCAACGTGTCACAGAAAAACAACATTTACTCAGCTGAACACACTAAATAAGAAGTAATGTGCACAGGATGGAACCGCACAAACACGCACAAAAACAACATTGTCCTTATTCACAATATTGCAAGTCTCGGAATCAGCTTCAGAAAAGGATCTCGGAAGCTCACGGAAGTCAATTTTTAGAAGCAGTGAGCCCCCTTCCACTCCAGCAGCCACGGGTCGGGTCCCATCTGTTCACGCACCCTTATGAGTCCCGCCGCAACCATCTGGGTCCATCATGGCGCTTCACTCAGACTCCCTGATTACAGCTGGATACCTGAGGGCATGTGGGACATAGCGAACATTCCCACAGACTTAAATAAAACGGAGTAAAACATAGTTAGCTGACCCAAAATCATTACACACACTTCCTGGCAGCAAAGCGTAGAGAAACGATTGCCGCGGTTGGTTCCCATGATGCTTAGCAGGACTATAAATAGCCCTCGTCACTGTTAATGACCCGGCTGTGTGAGGAGGGCAAACGGAACACAGATTGGGTCCGTACACATCCATGTTCTAAGAAGCTATTCAAATGGCCGTCTGATTAGACGTGTGGTTTTCCACTTCTCAGCAGCTTGTGAACTTCCCAACGGTGGTGCGGAAATGACAGGCGCGGTTCTGCACAGATGTGCTGCTGCTGATGCAAGGACTGGCAACTCCACTCGCATGGGAAAACGACTCCTGTCTTGAGCAATGCTTCTCATGGGTCTGATCTAATGGACGGCGGCATGTGCGTGTGGACTTGTCCTGTGCTGACTCCAGCCGCACACGGTCTGAACAAATCAATACACAATGTCTCATGAAGCTATGGAATGCTCTGCCTAGTCAGATTCCAGACTCAGAATCAGTGAGTCAGTTTAAGTCTAGACTGAAGACGGATAATAACTTACAGAAAATATTAATATATCGTACAGATAGGCTGCCTAGTTAGTGCTCGGAACCGAATTACACCTGCACCTTCAGAAAATTGTCAAAATCTATGGTACTTGAAGTTTTTCTAATTGCTTTGTTTTTTTTTTTTTTTTCTTTTT
>CM051497.1:11742720-11766762 GCA_028031935.1 Paedocypris micromegethes
TTTTCCTCCCCTCCTCTCCTGATCGCCAAGTGTCGTACAACCGGAATCTCCTAAGAGCTTCGGGATCATCGGTGGTGCTTCCTGGACCTCTGTGGACCTGAGGACGCTGTTGGCGTGGAGCAGTGGAGCCGCCTCTTTCCCCACTGAGGAGGGAAACATCGTTCCAGAATCATCATTAAAAATGACGCGGAACAACCAACGCATTGGTTTTGTAGTGTTAGAATGCCGGAGGAGACTGGCACCAGTGAGCCGGGTTCTCCCCAGGGTTTTTCCTCCTTAAAGAGGTTTTTTTTTACCTGGCCACTGTCGCGTATGTGCTTGCTCGCTGCTCTTTGTCTTTGTCTTGCCGCAGCCACTTACTTAACACCAACAATCTAGACGATAAATTGAATTTAAAGCAACACTTCTCTTACATATTTACACGTGCGCTTTGAGACAGTTAAAACTGTGAAAAGCGCCCTACAAATACTCATTATTATTATTATTATTATTATTATTATGAAGTGCCTCCTCATACGGCTTGAAAAAGACAATACAGACCATTACTGACATGGGCTGATAGACAATCAACCGATAAAAAGCTAAACAGCTAGAATAAGTCGATGAAAACAAACATTGATTATAAAATTAACATGTTATTATACACTGAAAAACTACAATTTGCTATACATTAACAACGAGTTTATAAACGAAAATGTACTAAATATAATAATTTATTTATTAAAGCAACTGTACGTTATGTTTTTCCCACTACAGAACATTTTATGGGAAATAATTATGCACTTCTGTATTTTAACACTAGTCTCGTAAAACTCAAGCAATTACATAATGGCCGATGGATTTTTTACCACCTTGAAAGAGCCCAAAGCATCTCGTAACTATGGCTGTGGAACATTCAGGTCAGGAATTCTGTAAGGAGACTAGAACAGACCCCAATTTGACTAGCAAGGTTACGCAATACAGACAAACAAGCTAAAACTCAAGAAATGGTATTATATAACAAATTCTACCCATTTGAAAAAGCATGAGGGGCGGCCATGCAGAAGACGTTGGGTTTTATAATAGCATTAATACACATGAACAGAGAGGTGATGGGTAAGTACAGACAAGTGGAGCAGCCCCCATGAATAAATCTTCAACATGTTTTATTGAAATCCACAGGCCTGTTTAACTTTTAGTGCACCGCAATTTGACCGGACTTTACCGTAGCATATGTGATTTTCCAAATGACTTTTTAATATTGAATAGGGGGAGGGAAATGGCACTAGACAAGTTATTATTACTGTTTGATACTACACTATTAATATTTCACTACTTATACATACACACACGCACGCACCTATGCACACACACACTTACTTATATAAAATTTATGTTTGATGTGACTAAGATAAATTGTCACATTATTTGGTTATTTTATATATATATATATATATATATATGGTTATTTTATGTTTTAAATAGAACAAAATTCATATGTTTTTGATTATAAAAGCTTTTTAAGTACACAAATTGACAAAATTCATGTTGATAATTGAGTTCAGTAGCATTTAATGTAAAACAAAGGGGAAAATGTATGTCTGTATTATAGTACAAAAGCATTTAATGTAAACCATTTATTGAGTTTATCAGTAATAGTATACACAAGGTTCCAAATTACCGTATTCGTTTCCACTCAGTTGGCATTTAGATCTCGAATTGGATACAGTAATTATTTTTTAAAAGGTTTTTTTTTTCCCAAAATTTCCACTCTGTGACATTTCCATGTTGTATAACTGAATTCCGACTTTGAGGACCAGCACAAACGCCCTTCTGCAAAACGGAACCTCTGGGCTTCAACCTGAGTCTAATATAAGAACATTGACCACATTCCTTTCCACCAACTCCCTCATGACGTAAAATCCTGGGCAAGAACCTTCATTGTCCACTGTTCTGTATGGCATCACGGAGAAGCAGCAGCCACAGACTATGACATCAGTAACACATGGATATGAAGAAAGCGCAAACCCTGATTGTAGTTTCACAAAGCTTTTCTTTTGCTGGGACTAGCTTAGTCACAAATTAATTAAGGCTCAAAAAAGTAATCTGGTTGCCAAGAGAGTAATTGATCCCAAGGAAACATGCATTACGAGTTAAAGTAAAATTATGATCAAAGTGAAATTAATTGTGGGATTGAACCCACAAACCCGGCGTTGTGAGCACCGGTAAAATTGACTACAAAAACGCAAAGTTTTTTTTCTGCTTTCACCATATCAGTTTAAAGCCAGACAGCTTTCACTATTATTGGCTTTTCAGTTTACGCAGAGAATAATCCAGCACAAACAACACCTGAATAATCATCTCAGTTTTCTCCACACTGACTCGGGTGAAAAGCATCATAAATATGATAGCAGGGATGATCGTGTCAAATGGAAAAGAGACTATTCAATGCTTTAATGTATCAAGACGTCAACATCTCTGTTCTGAAAGCTCTGACTCTATATCATTACAGCAGAAAGTTCACAATAACAAAATTAGTGCATGTTAAAATCCTTCATTGGCTTTATAAACCAAGTTCATAATCTGTTTAGAATTGAGCATAACAAAGTTATTAAGCGTTGCAGAATATAGACCAGACCTAGACGCAACAGTTTATTGTTAAATTACAGAAATGGGCAACAAAACACTCTGACTCTAAACTAAGAGCCCGCATTAAACAATCTAAACGATAAAAGTTGGAAAAAAGAATTTCTGTGTGAAATATAAAGCATAAACACTCAGTCTAGTTGTACGGTTTGACCATTTACTGTAAAATGCTATGTAATTTAATTACATCTATTAATAATGCTTTCTGTAAATAAACATAAAAATAAAGGAAAAACAACAGCATCATTAGCATTATCATATTGATCAACAACAACAAACAATCCATAAAATCAAATCTAGGCAATTTCTAAGGCATCTGGAACAGAACAATGCTGCGATTTATTAATGATATTTTCAGATGCAGCTACGTTTCCAGCTTCCTAAAATGTCCCACATACATTACAAATACTATAGTATATCTTAAGTTCTACTATAGTATTTTTAAATACTAATAAGTAAACACAATAAGTATACCTTCGATTTGTTAGTTTGCAACAGGCCATTTCTCCGCATCAGCAAGTCCTAGTTTCCCTTCAAATCAATATATCGGGCGATAATTTGCCCGTCACTGACCCACTTGCATCTCTTTGACATAAACGGGCGAAGACAAACCAGATTCATTGATTATGCAATGTGAACGATCAAGCGAATCGTAAACTGAAAAAGTGTAAGGGGGAAAAAACGCAAACTTACCAAAATAAACGGTCTTTTCGCATTTGGGGCACTTGGAAGCCATCACGTCGGTCTTTGTATTGATCAGCAAACTCAAACTGAACTGTTTTCCTTCCACGCGCGCGATCCTTCCAATGGCTGAGAGACCACGAGCACACATCCCATTCAAAGCGCCCCTCTGTATTTACATAGCCCCGCCCCCTACAGGTTCAGTTGAAGCGTCGCGGGCTTGGTATTGGACAGGCGAGCGGGTCCGTCACTTTGTGGGCGGGCTCCTGTAGATGGCGGCTACTGTGCTGGCGTTGACAACTCTCTTCCACCAACTTCCACCCCCAGATCTTCCTTTTTTACTTTCAGCGGCAATCTCAGCGCGGTCCAACAAAAGCTCCTTTCACTTCTCATGAATAGCGATTTTTATCCCATGCCAGAGCGTTACTAGTGAATTTCAGATGGAGAGTGATGTCGGCAGGTCACAGCAATGCTCTTTTTGTTTAGGGCTGAGGTCATTGGGACCGTACTTGGGTTCTGATACTTGACCATTACATCACATGTCTCATAAATGGTGGTCTTTTTTAACTCTAAAATGTGGCCGTCAAATTGTTGATCTGACCTAACATTGTGTTCAAAGCAGACACTTTTCTCTTGGATAAGACAGCAGACAAAATCTCTCTCTCTCTCTCTCTCTCTCTCTCTCTCTCTCTCTCTCTCTCTCATTTTCTGATGCAAGTCTGTGGAAAAAAGTAAAGAAAAGTACAAAAAAAAAACAAGAAAAAGGCAGGTGCCTGTGTTAAGCGATAAGACAGACAATGTGCAGACACTGAGTCTTATCTTCCAGTGGTCTCTTGAGAAACTAAACCAAACTCCATTATCAGACATTCAGACAGGCTGAATATGTTCTCAGGCTGGTTTAAACATTATACAGTTACAGTGACTGTATACGAAGGTGCAGTCATTTTGCTATAGTATCTCATGGAATCTGAATGTCAAATATGTAGGATTAAGTTAAACTGAGATGTGTTTATTAAAAAAAAAAAAAAAACAATGACCTTGTTCTTCAGGCCCCAGACTGTGGTCATGATGATGGGAGGAAGTGAGTTGTCCTCAGCATCACAGTCTCCAGTGGTCCATTTCAATGGAGTATCTGCGTTTTATCATGCCAGAACAAATACCTTGGATATGTTTGCCAGAATTGTAATAGATTGTAGCATTGTAGTGGATGCACAGGCACAAAGTATGTTGATCGCCATATGAACGGTTTGTTAGCAACATGTTGACAGCGTGATTGAATGATGTCACAGGAACGAACGTTAAGACTTGAATATGTTTATATTACCAGCACGGACAAGGCGGCATGGAGTGAAGAAGTCTTGGACATAACTGGAATGTATGTGTCAATAATAATGCCAGTCTTTAGAAGTTGGAGAACTTTAACAGAAAGGCAAGTATGAACAGACAATTTGTAACTGTGATGTTCAAAAAGCTGTTGAAAACGAAGTTCTAAAATGTTGGGCAAGGTCTGACGAGACGGAGCCAGATGTTTCAGTGACATACAAATTAACCTGAGACACTTCTCAACAAACAGACAAACACTTCTCCTGAGAGCCAAAGAAAAGGTTTGCAAACATGTAAATATATTGTTCTCGGATGAAACTTTTATTTTATACATTAACAAACGAACACAACAGTACCAAACTGTGACAAAGGGTAAAGCTGCTGTGTGAAATTGAAAAAGAAGATTATATCCATAGTTTATCTGTTTTGAGTGAGCAAGCGACATACACAACAGTGGCTAGGAAAACAAAACTTTCTGACAAAGTGAGAAGATAAATAAACCTAGGGAGAGCCAAACTCACTGGTGCCAGTCTCTTCTGGCATTCTAACATCACAAAGTCTTTGTGATGATGGTTCCGGAACAGTGTCTCTCTCCAGAGTGGCGAGTGAGGCGGCTCCATCCCTCTCATGAACGATTCGGCGTCACTAGATGTTCACAATAGTCAGGGGCAGTGACAGAAAACAAAACAGGTGATCCTGTGTTTCAGAGAAGCAGGAAAACAGACAAGACAAGGGTGAAGATAATCTAATTCAGCACTTCTAATCAAGGAGATGTCATGTTCCCAAGCGGTCAGAGCAACGTCATCTTCAAGAGAATCTCTGAAAAAAAATCACCGTCAAAAATAATAAAGAATGAACATGCATTGCTAAACAAAATCCAGGAACACAGTTAGCGCTTCAAAACAGTTTCGTGTTTGCTAGTATCTTCTTCTTTCTCCGTTTTCACTGCTCTTCTTATGTCCTGTGTGATCTCCATTCTGCCTGGAGGAGTGTCTGTGCCACATGGATGGAGATGACGTAGCTCTGACCGCTATAGAGTGATGAGTCAGATGGGAGATGACATCACTCTGGCTCGTCTGGTTTCCTGGGGCGTAGGATGGGCGTCTCTCTGGGGTGCTGAAGGAAGGATGCTGTCTCCTGAAGCATGTGATGTCATTGCTCTGGACCATTGGAAAGACCTGATGTGGTCCTGTGTGTCCCGTGAGAGCCACTGCAATGCCATTCAGAAGAGAGACAACGTTTATCCGTCACCATCACAGAGACTTTGTAATGTTAGAATGCCAGAGGAGACTGGCACCAGTGAGCTGGTTCTCTCTAGGATTTGTTTTTTCTCATCGCCCTCTGTCAAAGACTTTTGTTTTTTTTCCTCATCTGAGAAGGGAGATCTGTTCGTCGCAGATAGGATGTGAGATCACTTCCAGTTTCAAACTGAACTTGTCCAGAGATACACATGTCCAAACAGCACAAGAACTCCCACTGAAAAGGCCAAAGGGACCATGTTCAACCCAAACAGATGAATAACAGCCGCTCCCCAAACACGGCCACCCTGAGGCTTTTCTTTCTCGCACAGAACAAAACGTCTTTTGGGTTTGGGTCTAAAAAAAAAGGTAAAATTGTTGATGCTAGTAAGGACACCTTAGATAAGCTAAGCTAGTAATTAAAAATGAGTTTTAAGGCTTCAATTCATTTATGTACGTCTTTTAAATAAATTAAATGTGTTACTAACAGAGGAGTATAGAGTACATGAAAGTCATACTTAAGTATAATTATGGATACCGTGCTGTAAAAATTACTCCATTACAAGTTACAAATAACCAATTCCATTTTACTTGAGTAAAAGACAGAAAGTATCTAATTGTAAAAGAACACACGGGCTCAAAAACACCAAGAAATATGAAAATCAAGAAACTCTCGATTTATGAGCTTTTATTTTGTAATGTTTACGTGAACTAATGTTTTAACACCTCATTGTATCAAAAAGGAACTGGTCAAATTGCTTTTGAGAGTTTTCCTTTCTGCAAACTTTTCCAGGCAGAAAACTGCAGATTTCCCACTTCAGATTTTAAATTGAATGTTTCTTAAAATAAAACCGCCGCACTGCTAAATTTGATTTGTGTGGAATGAAGGGTGTTCAAAGAACAGCTCCAGATCCAGGATGGCGTGGAGGATTTAAAGGTTGCACGGTGGTGGTTGTAGGCTGCACTTTCATGTGATCTCTGATTAAATTAAAGCAGATAAAACGAGAGTTGCGTGCATCCGTTCTGTAAAAATGAGACGCCTAACATTGTCCATTCCGGTTAACACGACCGTAGCCCGGGGAATAACCACTCAAAGATCAAACTGGCCTACTTTCATGCTTCTCGCTGATATTGCTTTGATTGCCACAAAGCCTGGACACAATCACGGATCAATTCAGGTACATATTAGTGCATTATAATGTGTGTGGAACTCGGGTCAGCTGCCGAGTTCTGGCACATGGATGGTGCTGCTCCCATTGCCAACTGTTGGCGGTCGGTTCTGTACAATAAAACAAGGACAGCTGGGCTCTTGTAGAATCCCACACCCTGGATGCCTGGCACTCCACGCTTTCGGTAAAAGGCCGGAATAATTCTGCAACAGGGCAGGGCAGATGGAGAAGAGCAGCTGGAAGTTCTTCTGAAAAGCCTTTTACTTTACACTTAAAGTTTGATTTCACTTTTTATAATGGTTAAAAGTGTTCTGTGGTTTTAACTTCTTCTTTTAAAAATCGTTTGAATGTGGTTTTTGGTTAAATATGTTATGTGGTTTTGCCTTAACAGCTTCATTCGTTCAGCACACGTGCCACTCTACATTTTACTTTTTTGCCACTTTTTCAATTACTCATTACCAGAATTTTGCTATACAGTATTTAAATTCATGTTATGCAGTGGCAGTTGTGGTTCAGTGGGGTTGAGTAGGGAGTTGGACCTTCCACCAAAGCTTTGCAGCATCTCGTGGGTTCTACAAGACGTTCTACAAAAAACTGAGCAAGACGCTGACCCCCAGAGGTCACCACAGCCAAAGACTGCCCACTGCTCCGGGTTTGTGTGTGTGTGTGTGTGTGTGTGTGTGTGTATTTCAATAGGATGGTTCAATGCAGAGCCCAATTTCAATACAATCACTAGTAGCCATTAGACCAGGGGTGGGCAAACTTTATGATTCGCCGCCACAATGGGTTCGAATATTTGATATTTAATAATTATTATTAAGAGGGCCGGAGAGGGCCAGATTGATGGAGTGCTTTGGCAACACGGAGGAATATGTTGGGATATGGAGTAAATGTAAGGCTTTAATTTCAAATGAAAATGAAGAAAATTGACAACAAAATATCTGACTTTGTAAAAAAATATTTCACTTTCAAAACATTTTTACAAGTTTGGTAGGCCGAATTGAAACGTATATCGGGCCACGTGTTTTTTTTTTTTTTTTTTTACAATATTACCTGTATGTTATGCAAGTTTAAGTTTTAAGTATACTTTACAGTGCTTTATTTAGAGTCCATATTTTACAGATATTAATTTTAGGTAAGGCAGCAACTTGGCATTATGGGATGTGCAGTTTTTTATTAGCTCTTCCTATTCAACTTAGGGCATCATAGAACAGAACACAGAACACATCATAGAACATAAATCTGACAAGTTAAGTAATATGTGATAATAGTTATCATAAAGAATTTTTCACCATTCGCTGTAGCATGTTGAGCTAAAAGACTCAGTCGTGCTTCACAAAGGGCCAAAAGTTGCATCCAACGAGTTACATCTATAAAAATGGCCTGAACTCTGATTCCAAAACAATTGCATTGTGCCTCACAACCACACAGCACAATAGTTTCTCTGCTTATCTAATATGGCAGAACAAGATAAACATTATAAGATATGATAGTGGAAATAAAAGCTTTATTCACAGGGCATGATGAGGTCAGTGTGGGGTTTCTGTGAGAAAATGTCTGCCTTTGGGGACAAATCTAATGGGACAAGATGATGCTGTTAATTTAAAGTGTCATTTCCTGTGTCGGCACCGGAAGTACTGCTGTTCCCAGTCACTACTTTGTTGACCGCGAGAGAACAAAGGCGCGTGCTTTAAAATGGGTCATGAGCTCCCCCTTCTGGCGAGTTATGAAACCTGCACCTGAACAATGGGGCGATGAAGGTCGACTCACTCAAAAAAAATGTTAACGAATTAGAAATAGCAAACAAATAGCAAAAAATAGCGTTTTTCCAAAAAAAAAAAAAAAAAAAAAAAAAACTCGGAAATAATAATAACAAATAAAAAGAGTAAACTTAGTTAATTCAAATTCCATAAATTCTGACTTTGTATCTACATTTTTCTACAATGACAAGTTGTAATTTAAAATTAGTTATGTGAGAACCAAATAATTATTATAGTTGGTCTCTAGTAATCGCTATAAATTAATTTATTTTTAAAAAGTCCCCTTACAGTTCAAAAATGCTTATCTATTTGTGAAAATACATTTTGTATTATAATAGTATACAAATAAGAATTTTCTAGTTGGGAATTTCTAAAATATGGTATAACTGTAATCAAAAAATTGCAAAAAAGTTAATGCACCCAACTCATCTTCATCTAAAAAGGACTTTAAAACAAATCTTAAATGTTTGCTTGATTATTACAAAATTAAATAACACTTTTTATATTTTTCTTTTTTTTTATAGGAACTGAATTTTTTGCCCAGTGTTTGTGTGTAATTATAACAAAAAAAAAAAAAACAACAAGACAAAAATGAGCTTGATCAAGTCACACAACTTAAATACCAGTTGTAAAAAAAGCCTGTTGTGCCTGTTGAGGAGTGGAGAAGGCCAATGGTGGCCGTGCAGAGAAGAGAACCCCTGTAAACTGTTGCTTCAGACATGGTACAGACAAATTGCAGTGAATTAACTAACCAACCAACCATCTGCCTGCAGATTGGAAAAACACAGAATTGCTTTTAAACATGAAATTACGTGATTGCAAATGCTTGGGACTTTAAAAGGCGTCTAAAAACACTAACAGTTAGCAGTGGAAACACACACACACACAGAGTTGTAAGCTTTGTTGTGAGTCCTCATCAGGGTAAGCCGAACTCCGTCATTGGCTGAGTCTAGTCATGTGATCACAGATTACAGCTGGAGGCAGAGCTCAGTTTGAAAGGTTTTCATATGGTGTAAATCAGCTGCTCACCACAACATTCCACTCAGGCTTCACTAACATTCAGCCATCGTGCGATTCCCCGCCATTTAACGCCAAACCAATCCACCACTCATCTATCAAAACTCTCAACCAAGACTCAATTCTAGTTTAGGACAGGCCTTTCACTTTTCTAACGAATATAATCTTCAAATACTGCAAAAACAGGAACGTGATGTTGAGCACAAGACCATTCCCATCCTCGGAATTTCACACGGACTGGTGCTTTAGAGTTTGGATCTCAAAGTTGAAGTCATTGTGGTTCTGTTCCTGGTGTTTTTCTTGAATCGACTCATTCGGTGCTCACAAATGCTGGAAAGTGCCACACACAGAGTCTTCAACGTCAGGTTTCCTCAAGCCAAACTCAGAACCATCATGCTGCGTGGAAGGTATAATTATAAACCTGCTTTTGAGCGGATTCCAAGGGTCAAGAACAAATAAATAAAACACTATTTAGACTTCAGTTTAAACAAATCCGCTTTACTATCTGTCAACCTGTGTTTAGACTGCTCTTTTAAAACTTAAACAGATTTAGAAGTTACAAACTACTGGTTTTCAACCGACCCAAAAACATTTTAGGCTCAGAGAGAGAATTTGTGTTATTCTTTGTTTATTGTTAAATTTGCCAAGGGTTGGACAATCTAAAGGTTGTGGTGTCCACTGGAGGCATGAATGACCAAGTTTGAAACCGGTTTCTGAATCATGTTTAGATGTTCTTCACATGTTCACAGTCTCAGTGTATGAAGACATTCATACAGTGTATGGTCCAGAAATTAACAAAGCTTGCTAAAAAATTGGATGGAAGGTTCAGAAACATTTTGACGTTTGGGACGGCGTAGAGAAGGACCTTCAGTTCGAGGCCAGGTCGTGGTCATTCTGTGCATGCGTGAGTTTGCTCAGGGTCTTCGGTTTAATGGTTCACCTTCACGGAAAGAGTTGCTGTGATTGGCTGCCGTTCCTGGTGACCCTGAAATGAAAAAGCATCAAATGAATAGACGAATGGAACCCAGAAGTTAGAATTCTGTAAACACAACGAATCATTCCGTTTAATTATTTTCCAGTTTTATTGTCAGCTTCAGGCCAGTCAAGCAATATTGGTCACATAAATGTAATACATAAAAAGTAAAGGCAATTTGAACAGAAAACGGCCGACACAATGCTCAATGAAGAATTTAATGACACACACACACACACACACACACACACACACACACACACACACACACGCACACAAACCCGGAGCAGTGGTCAGCATTAAATCATGGCACCCGGGGGGCATGTGGGATTTAGCGTCTTGCTCAAGGACACAACGAGCCAGACTGGGATTCACTGTGGCCACTGGACCACAACTGCCCTATTTACATTCAACAAACACATTTGGAAACAGAGAAACGCGGCAGATACCAAAAATGAACACACAGTATAATTTTCACAACACAGTACAGTATATAAAATATACAATCATATATACAAACATGTCCTATAGAAATTTGAGAAGTACAGTATATACATTACTACATCCCTATATACATACATATTCCTAATTTCAATGTAACCATGTGATGCAATGACAAAAAAGGCATTCTATTCTATTCAATATCAGATGAGGAAGGAACATATTACGAGCGACTGGTAAAACAAGCCCATCACCGATCTTCATCCTCCCTCAAACCCGAATTAATTAGCTCAACTTTTGGTACCAGACTTGGTCCAAAAGCAACAGTTGTGTGTTTCCTTCCGCCTCTAGTGGGTCAACAGTGGCACACCAGTGATTTGGTCTCGCGGAGGAGGCGGGGACAGGCGCCAGGCCGAGTGATGCTGCCCACACGGACCCCTTCCCTTCCCTTCCCGTCCCCTCCCTCGCCAGCCCGGAGTCTGGATCCCGCTTTGTTGAAAAGGTGCTTGAAAACACGCGGGCGAATCTGAGCGCAGACACCCACACCGGTCCGTGAAACGCGGCTTGGCGCAAAATGCGTGCACTGTCTCTTTAAGATCCCGTCGCTAGTCCGTTTCGTATTGATCAATCCACCATTTTCCAGCGCACAGCACTGAGCGGCAGCGAGAGAAAGCCCTACCTGGAGACGCCAGGCAGGACCGGGGGCAGTCATGGCAGCCAACATGTACCGGGTCGGAGGTAAGAGATCACGCTTTGTGGGGAAAACATGGTGCCGTTTTCGTGGCTGGCTCGCGCGCGTGGCTTTTTTTGCGCCACGGGGCTCGGCAGTTTTAGGGCTGTCCTTCCTCTTTTACGTTTTAAAGTGTTGTAGGACTAGGCTGAGAGGATGAGGATGATGATGGTGACTGCGAGGAGCGAGACGAAGAGGAAGAGTCGCAGACTTGCGTGCGGAGCGGCGTTTGTTGGCGCTCGCGCGGAGCAGCGCGTGCGGTCGTTCTGGAGTGTGGGGCGCAAAAAGCGGGCAACCCTTGCTTTTAAACGGGGGACGCGTTTAAAGTTAAAGTTTGAGCCGCACGCATCACTCCAGACGGAATGGCCGGTGGGTCGGAAACATCGCGCGTGACGGAGGCGATGATGCCGATGCGTTCGCTCACTTTTGAATTCGGTGTGCGATGGCTGGCACGCTAAAGTTCGTTTTAACTCTAATCTAAAGCATCTAGGGTGAGTTTTTGCCAAAACAATGACGTTTCCTTTCACAACAATGCAAAAATAAACAGGTTTTGTATGATCACCCACTGTTTGGTGTGTGTTGTGGCAAGTGCGTGTTGTATTGACGATGAATTTGAGTCTGAAGAAATATGGGTCACGTTTAAAAAGGTTTGGCAATTATCTCTAATTACATGAATTATCTATAATGGCTTTAGCGCAGGTACCGTTTAAAGGGACGGTGCGGTCACACGTGTGTTATTTCAAACACAAAAGACACGAGACAGTTCAGAGACTGACATTGTAAGGCACCATTCACCTTCATTGTGTTTAAAGTACAATGAAAGTAAACTGTGACTGATGCTGTCATTGTGGCCAAATGTGTTTGGAACCAAAGGCCGTGGGTTCGAACCATTCCGATGATGAGTTGGTGGATTTTTTTAGGACTTTAGGGATGTCTTGCCTCAGTTTTGAATATCAAAGTGGATGTGTTGGGGTCCGCCACCCATTAAAGATGGATTGAGAGAGATGAGACAGTAAACCGAATCGGAGACTTTTACCAAGCCAGAAGTCCAAATGAGTGAAGGTCACAAAAGGGTTAACCAACGTATATATTTTTACCTAAAAACACCTGTTAAAATCTTTGATGTTGTTTTAATTGCCTTGAGAAATCAATGGGCTTTAAATGGGAGTCTATGTTGTTTGTTTTTGCAGTTTGCATAGAGTTAGCAAAAAATGTAAATTAAAAATGCAAAGTGTAACGCTTGTATAACATCTTGATTTAAACATGTAATTTCCTGGCTTCATGGCTTATGCGTGCGCGCGCGCGTGTGTGTGTGTGTGTGTGTGCGCGCGTGCGTACATTGGTGTTTCAGTTCACAAAGTTATCACAGATTGAATGGTCTTTAATAGCTTTTCTCTCCTGAGTGATTCAGACTCGAGTTAAATTTTTTTGTAATGAATTTATGTAGACCACATTGATGAAGCGGTACTGAATCACATATCTTAACAAAAACAATTAAATAATAAATGCAACCGGACATCCTCAAAGTAAATTACACATAACAAAAAATGATTGTAAATACAGCAGACTATAAGTAGATAAATTAAGTAATCGCTAAGATACATTAAATTACATTTCCCATGGGAGTCGCCCCAGTTTGATGCTGTGGAAGATGCTCTGACCAGAACTGGTGCTTCTCATTTTTGTTTGGTCATACTTGGTTTGCTGAGTTTTGAGTCGGTGCGTAACTCTTCTAGAACCTGTGGACAGTTTTGAGCCCATTTCGTTCTTTCTATGATTCGTGTTGAATAATATTGCATTGATGTTTTCGTACAGCAGCTTTAAGGGAGTCCAACTGAGAACATCTCTAAAAATGTGAACTTTTTTTTGCCATTCTCTCCTGCAGAAATGTTGTGGGCAGAGAACAGATGATTTGTCTTCACAGAAAAGTGTTTTGAACGCTTTAACACAATTGTCAGTTTTATTGGTTTTAAGTACTTTATTCATTCAATTGTTGTGTTGTGGTCAAATGTTAACCAATCACAGCTCACTTATAATTTGTGTTTCTGCGTAAACTGAAAAATAAAAACATTTTACAGGTATAAATTTGTGCAAGTTGTTACAAGATATTTTTTTTAGAACACACACACAGACACACACACACACACACACACACACACACACACACACACACACGTACACACACGCATTCATGTCTAAATTTCAAATGAATGCCACAGTCGCTTTTATTCCCTTTTATTTGCTTCATACTTCATATTCTTTTATTCAACCAGCTAGTTTTTTTTACAGTGTTGCTTTGCAAAAAGATAATAAAATGATAAATGAACAAGAAACATCTTTAAGGATAATGTAGAACTCATCTTTTATTTACAATTTTTTTTTATTGATTTTTGAGAGGTGTGTGAATAAATCTGGTCACATATTGTTTAAATGGACTATATGCACTTGTGTGTGTACATATGTATAGAAGATACACACACACACACACACACACACACACACACACACACACACACACACACTTACAACCATGATATTTTAAGATGCACCATGGCTTTGTTAAAGACTTTGATGTATATGTATTATATTTGCATGATCATCTCCTCTACTGTTTCATTCTCTTCTTAATGTTTGCAACATCTTCTGCAGCTGAGGCTGAAAATGGCCCCAGGCTCTCGGTACAGCAGAAGTCTCCAAGGGCCTCCAAACCTCTGGCTACTGCATCACCTGATACTTATCGACATCTTCTGCTCTCAGTCTTTCCCTTCTTCTCTCATCGCTCCTAACATGGACCCAAAAACCCACACTGAACAATCTCAGACTGGATTGAAGGCTGCTGTTTGCATATTACCGGCCCCCAAATTCAGACCATTACTCGACCCATAGAAAGACCTAAAGGCTGAACCGTTCTTGTCATCTAATAGTCATCCAGACTGCTGTTTGTCCGCTCTCTAATCCGTCAACACTTTCTCCCGATAGATCCATTCCAATCATTATTTGCATTTGATGGATTTGATGCATTGAATATGGATGCCGAGGGATAGCAGTGAAGACAGAGGGACAAGCAGAGCTTTGGTGTTCCCTTCCTTTTTGTCCTCTCTCACACTTATTCCACTCGAATTCTCCTTCACTGAACTAATGGCATTTCTCCGGCTCTCCTTTCTTCTCCCCGAAGGGAGACTTCTTCTAAACTCCAGCGTAGAACGGAGACAACGTGCCAAAAAACCAGAGGGAAAAAATGTTAAAACAGACCACCATGAGCAACCACAGAAATGATGGAAACGGGCTGAATCGCGTCAGGATTGGTGGAGCCAGGTCTGAGCAGAGAAACGTGAGCCTGTGGTACATTGAGCTGAGATATAGAGTATCTGTGAAGCTTCGCCAGCTGTCCTCATCGCCAAAACGTGTCCGTTTCCTGCTGGTATTCTCCCCGTGCTCGGTCTTTGGGAATATTTGGTTTGTGATTCCACAAAAAAAATGTGTTACTACTCGACTGACCTAGAGATCCGGTTGGGAAAAGGAGGCGTAGCGTGGTACTTGAGAGCAAATGAGAGCGCGTTGAAGTCGTTGTTGCTAGGTAAAGTCTGGTTAGGTGAATTTAGTATGGTGATGTCTTGAACATATTGGATTTTAAATTAATGCGTGAAGATGAATGGAAATTTGGAAAAAGTTGTCAAAATGTATTTGCAAATGTGCTTTAGTTTCTTTGACCGAAAACATTTAAATTTGCTCTGTAAATTTGCTCTGGTTAGGGCAACGTCTTGAACATTTTGGATTAAACTACTGGATGAACATTAATGGATTAAAGTTCTAAACAAGTTTGGAAAAAAACTTTTGTTAGTCAAAGACAACAAGGTGTCTGATGGACAGTTTGTACTGAATCAGAGTAATAAAACAACCTCAAAGGCAAAAATAATTATCATTACTTTTTTTTTTTGTGCGAGAGATAACAGTTTCTCTGCAATTTCACAGAGACGTTGACGAGAATGGACAATGGATGTTGACTGAGTGATGTCACTGCCCGCCCATTCACAGTCGACTCGCCCTCTGATGCTAATTGGAGCATTTTGACCATTCTCAAATTGATCTTGTAATTTTTCATAAATTGACCACAAACGTGAATTCAAGTTGATTTTTATCATGTTTTGTTAAAGTTTCACTGCATTTTCAGTCATCTATTGTTGTTCTTACTTAAAGACTTTTATTTGGTCCAAAAGTTTTATTAAATCATTTGATTCTGGATTCAGAAGTTGTGTTTTAGTTGTTGTCTGGGCGGTGCATCTCAGAACGAGACTGAGGCCATCTTGGAGCTTTTTGTGAGGAGAACGTCCTCTAAATTGACCTAATGGTTAAAGTGAGACTGGCATTTTCATGAGCAAGACACTGAAGAAGATCTGGTTCCAAAACCCTGCAGTGTTCAAAGCCCACAGCTCCAGGTGTGTGTGTGTGTGTGCGCGTGTGTTCAAATGGAGAGAGCATCATCCTGATACGGTTCCTAGTGACCATGATTGACTGATAAACCTCACTGTGTTGACTCGTCATTCTTCCACGTTTCTTCATTCCCAAAGCATAAACATGAAATTATAATTGTAGGTGGATGTGGAAGTGTTTGTTAGTCTGTTGAGATTGAACACCTCCTCAAGGACGGTCTGAGTCTTCGGCCTCAGGCGGCTTGAGATTGTCTTCCTCATCAGACCAGAAACGGAGAAGCAGATACGCGGTGGACGCAAAAAAGGAATTGGCCATCGCACGACGTTTGACTCACGGACATGTTAAAAAATACACTTTTCATAGTTTTCAAAGCAGATTGAAACGTGACTTTAAAATGGATGGCATAGACATTGCAGAAGCGGCAACACGTTGTTTGCCAAGCGAAGCATGAGTCCAGCAGGTCCTGAAGCGACTCCTTGGGAGCAGTTATCTTGCTAATACAGTTGCATGATTGACAGTTAAAACGGCAATATTATCATTTATTCAATAGTTGTTCAGCTGGCAGAGACTCTGTAATAAGATGAGTGGAATTGCGTTGTTTGTGAGAAAAGGCTGCGAGGGATCGTTATGCCGTTTTCAGCCATTGCTTTGTCTACATGCTGTGTCTTTGGATTACGTTTTTAAATGTAAAGGGTAAAATGGCTTTAATCAGTGGTTTGATGCATAGCCTCGTTTTGCAAGCAGTTGCTCTACACTCTAAGTAGGTGTGTTTAATGTTGAGATGGATTCAAATAAGAGAAGATGTGGCGCAACGAAATATAAGGTATACAAATAACACAGTAGTCGGTGCAAAAAGCAATAGACAATGTAATACTGTACATGTAAACAAATAGAATAAACAAAAAAAGGCAAATACAGAAACCCGGGGGACATCTACATACTTATGCACACGCTATGTTCACAAGTATGTACAGTAATCCCTCGCTACTTCGCAGGTTTTTTTTCTTTATTATGTATATTCGCGGATTCATTTTTTCCCGACCGTATCTCGGCGGAGGATGCTCGCAGTGGCCCGAGACTCTCTTGTGACTCTACTTGGCGGATTTTCACCTATCGCGGTCGGGCGTGGAACGTATCTACCTCGATAAACGAGGGATTACTGTATATGTCCCCTGGGTTTCTGTATTTGCAGAAATAAGAAACTATGCATTATTCTTTGATGGCCGTTGAGTTTAAACTAGACTACACTGAATATCACTGAAATAAATGGACTGGTCCTTGCCTGTCTCTTCTGGGTTTCTGGCTTCTTCTCACAGTCCAAAAACATGTTGAGGAGAATTTTAGTCTGGAAAATTCCCCTTAGGGGAGTAGGAATCTTTGCTTTTCTGTGTCCTGCTCTGTGATTGGTTAGGCACTAATTCATGGAACATCTTGCCTTCCTGCCCAGACTAGGATCCAGCTCCCTTTGACATGGTTTGAAAAATGGATGGATTAGTGCTCATTTTGTCCTTGACCTATGGTCACGATCAAGAGATATTACATATTGTGTGAGTGCAGTGAACAATCCTTCTGAGATGCTGATGCAGTTCGTACTGTCCATCAGAACAGACCAAAAAACACAACACTGGGTGGAATCGGTAAAGTGTTACTAAGCTCACGCTCAGTTGACACAAAATGAATACATTCTTTTCTGAAGGGATTTGGTACTCAAGTCATTTTTATCATTTGTTCAGTATGTCAAGAAATTACAATACTCCATTGACAATTGACAATCTATTAAATTAAGTGTGGTGTTTGACACAGTGTGCAGTGTTGGAATGGACACTGTGTGGCATAACATTTTCAAATTACATATGGTATGTCTCATCTTATTGTGTCAAACAAGTGGAATGTCCAAAAATGCTTCAGGATCTTCAAGAAATCACAACTTTGTGACCGTTTGTGAACTAAGGCATATTTATGTGAACCTGTTCATCAGCAAAGTCAACTAGAAAAAGAAATCCAGGCCTTTAGGAACTATTATTAATAATAATAATAATCTACAACTTAAATTTGAACTGGTGACTGGAACTATGCTTATGACGGGCAGGTTCATTTATGTCTGTTTTGTTTGATTGTTTATTATGATGTGTGCAGTGCGTTATGGTGAGTTTGTTTGTTTATGTTTTGATGTTTGTTATTTGTTTATTTATTGTTGTTTGCTGTTGTGACGTGAAATTTCCCCGCTGTGGGACTAATAAAGGATTTTTTCAATTCAATTCAATTCAATTCATAATATAAATAATAATAATAATATGAGTATTTCTAGGCGCTTTTCACAGTTTTTAAACTGTCTCAAAGTGCACGTGTGAATATGTAAGAGAAGTGTTGCTTTTAATTCATTTGACCGTCAGGTTGTTGATGTTTAAGTACGTAAATGGCTGTGATTATCACTATGACTATGACAAGCCAAAGATCTGGGCAGATTTTTGGTTTAGTGATCATTGGATTACGTTAGCAAGACTTTGGTTAATTTGGCTGTGTGATGCTGTGGCTGAAGTCACTGCTGTTAATTTAACCTTCTGCCTCGGGTGGAAAGCGTCTCCGTGGTTGGTTATTGTTGGAGAACGGCTTGTAGGACCATTATCCCTCTACTACTCTGTCAGTGGAAGCTTGAATTAACTGGTATTGCCATGGTAACGGATGTCTCCTGGGTCCCGGGCTGATTGGCCTAAGATGGGGATTGAACTACTTCAGTTCACTCTGAAGACCTTTGCTGGTCAGGGTCTCGGCAATGGCTAGGTCACGGAGACCCCACTTCCTTTTGCTAGAGCTTACGACTTTCTGAAATATACACTGTTACTTGGAGGAAGTCACGGCATTCTCTTCAATAAGTGTTTAAACCCATTCAGCTCTTTCTCTCTTTTTTTCTTTCTTTCTTTCTTTCTTTCTTTCTTTCTTTCTTTCTTTCTTTCTTTCTTTCTTTCTTTCTTTCTTTCTTTCTTTCTTTCTTTCTTTCTTTCTTTCTGTCTCTCTTTCTTTCTTTCTGTCTCTCTTTCTGTCTCTCTTTCTTTCTTTCTGTCTCTCTTTCTTTCTTTCTTTCTGTCTCTCTTATAGTCCCTCTCTCATACTCTTACTTTTTTCTCTCTCTGTGTCTCTCTGTCTCACTTTCTCTTCTCCCTCTCAAAAACTCTCTTTTCTTCTCTCAATTTCATTTTCTTTCTGTCCTTTTGTTTTATATTCTCGATTTCTTTGCTCTCTAATGCTCTTCTCTCTCTCTCTCTCTTTCTCTTTCTTTCTCTCTCTCTCTTTCTCTCTCATTCTCTTTTGGTCTCTGTCTCACTCTTTCATTCTCACACTCTTTCTCTCGCTCTCACTGTCTTTGTCTCTCTCTCTTGCCTTTCTCCCCCTCCCTCTCTCTCATTTTGCATTATAAATTTGTCCAACCTATTATAATCATGATGGGGGGGGGGGGTTAATACGTTTACAAAACCTGCATTTTAAGTTTCACACCCTCTATCATAAAGTTAACAAAAACATTCTGATTTACAACATTTATTGTTCAAGAAAACCCAAGTTCCAATTTTTACCAACCCATTTTTTTTTACACGGTTGTTTTTGATCTTGGAGACGTTCCGAAAGCAAACCCTATTCCCCAACACAGGATTATTGTTGTGGTGTGTGCATGCCGTCTGCCTGGCATGGGGTGTAATCCGTCGCAGATCCTGGCACGCATAGGGTTAAGAGCAGGCACCCCACCAAGCCCAAGGCCTGCGGGGGACGTCCTACTGAGCCAGAAGCCTGCAGAGCCCACACGTCCTGGAGCAAAGCCAATAGCTCACACATGCACGGATGCTCCGCTTCTGATGCAAGAAAACCGCGGCGGACGTGTGTTTACTGAATTCTGAGAGCAAGAATTGCGAAGGTGTGTGGATTTTCAGGCTGAAGAAGGAAAGTTTTTGAAGGAAGGTTCAGTTTCAATCGATTGAAATGATGGACCAAAACTATGGAGAGAGAACCAGGAGGTCCTAAAGGCCACTTTTGTTGGAGAATGCAAAACTTTGTTGCTAATTTGAAACGTTTGCACTTAAAAATCGGAATTATACTGAAATTAGTAATCTTGTGTAGTAGATAAGTAGATAAGATATACAGTACATTGATGATCTAGAATCACTAATCACGTTGTTCACTTCCAGATTTTTGTGATTCTGTGACTGTTGATTCAATGCAAATCCATTACAATAGCACATTTGTATGCACTTTAGGTCATATACGGTAAATGCATTTAGCCTGGTTTTTAGACATTTTAGCCCGATAAAGACATTTACAGTAAAATCTGAGCTGAGTCTGTCTGAAAAATTCATCAAAGTACTCCATCACGATAGAAAGTCGACGTTTGGCTATCATTCAAGCAGGAGCAACATCTCCATCAAACCCAAAGATCGCCGCTGCGACGTCACATGTCTTACGTCCTTTTAAATGAAGTCACTATCAGAAGCTTTTATACCAACTTGGTCACCGAGAATATGAGCAAGGAGCAATATTTAGGGACGTGTTATTGTTTTTATTCTAACATGTATGTGCAATGTGATCTGCAAAATTGTTCTAATGGTCATTATTAGATGTGTTATTTCTTATTGTAAAAATCACAAAAATGAAATCACAAAATAAGGATTGACTGTAAAATTGAAGTTAATTGTTACAGCTCCAATAGGGATCATTATTCTTCATTCCAAAATTCACAAACAGGAATGTTGGTGTGAGTGAGAAGCGATTCTTGGAGAAGATCCTTAATCAACTGTGGGACTTTCAGTGATCTCGCATTGATGTTTTTCCCTTTTTATTTTTCAGATTATGTTTACTTTGAAAACTCCTCCAGTAATCCACTGCTGATCAGAAGAATAGAGGAGCTCAACAAGGTGGGTGAAAAGAATAGTTTTGGGATAAGTCTGTCAACTGCATAATTGGTCTTTCTACAAAACATTCATACATAACATTTCTTAAATATTATGTAATATTTTGTTAATTAATAAAACAATTGGTAACAAGTCAACACAAATAGTTATTTGACATTTTGCATTGTCAATTTGATTTGATGAAGTGTCTTACTCACAGATGTCGTTTTGCCTTTTATAATTTAACATACTAAACCCTCTAAAATCAACACTAGTTTTTTATTTTTTTTTTTTTTTTGGTCCAATTTTGTTTCCATTTCCATTTTCTTTGACTCTGTAAAGGATTGTTTTTGTGTTAATGAGCAAGTAAATACAGTAGAGCCTCGTTCATCATGCCTAGAATGTTCCAAAGACTCCTGCAAAAAAAACATTTCTGCAAATGTAACTTTTATTGCTCGTTTAAGCCATTAATGTTTTCGAGACCATCACTCAAGATAAAGAACCATCAAGACCTAAACAGTCAGTGAGAGAAGACAGAGGGACACTGACAGGAAATTCAAAATGTACATTAGTTGTAAAGCGTAACTTAAACCAGGGAACGTTGTGAAATAAGTATCGCTGTAATGTTAAAATGCAAACAAAACTTTGAAAAAAGTTTCTAAATATATATGTTATTATTATTTATGATCATTTTTTCCGTCACCTGTTCTCATGCACCACAAAGTTAAAAACGTTATCTGTAAGATTCTATAAGTCTGCTCTTGTCTGTTGCTTCTTTATTTAATTGGTGACGTTTTCACTAATTCTTCAGAGGACTCTTGATGTTTCAGACGGCGAATGGGAACGTAGAGGCCAAAGTTGTGTGTTTCTATCGACGCAGGGACATATCCACCACGCTCATTGCACTCGCAGACAAGCATGCACGTAAGTATCTGTAAACCGTCTTTGGAGCCCTCAGGACCTTAAAGCAGGCATGTCCAAAGTCCAGCCCGGGGGCCAAATGCGGCCCTTAATCAAATTTTGACCGGCCCGTGACTTGATTCATAAAATAAATGCCAGTCCCTCCAGGATTCGCAATCGCGCCAGTTCACGCGAATTCAGTCAAACCCCGCGATTTATTTGCGACCTTGCAATTTCATCCAATCACCGCAAATTCACCGCAAATTCGACCAATCCGATTGGTCCGTCACAGCACGCAGCAGTGTTTTCGCACAGAAGCTCTTCATTATAGTGATGGGAAGTTCGGCTCTTTTCATAGATTCGGCTCTTTTGCCTCGTTTAACTCTTTCAAACGCTCTCGGAGCGGTTCAGCGCGTGAACACACCATGTGATGTTAAACGAATACGGTTTGTTTCACCGCGCCCACCCGAGTTTGTAAAAAATTAAATCAAAATCAAAAATATTTTTTCAATGTTCCATTATGAAGGTTTTATTGCTTTATTTATGAACACATTTTAAAAAGCAGTTAAAATGCGAAATCACTTTATTTGCATTTTAGAATTATATCCGTTTTTTCTTTTTCTTTTCTTCTCATTTTTAAATAGAAATAAACACTATTTAATGTTAAATACTAAATTTTATACAAAAATGTATATATCCTAAAATGTGTATTTTTTCCCCCCGAGCCCGGTCCGGCCCCTTTGTCATATGTTAGAACCCAATGTGACCCGCGAATCAAAAAGTTTGGACACCCCTGCCTTAAAGCAAAGAAAGACCACTTTTAGGCCCAGTTTGAGAGTTTGCATGCTTTCCTCATGTTCATGTGGGTTTCCTCCGATACTCTGAGTTCCTCCCAAAGTCCAGACATGCGTTCCAGAGAATCTGTAAACTGCCCACATGTGTGAGTGAGAGTTTGTATGTATATGTCTGTGTGTCAAAGCCTGCAAATGCATGGCCAGAATCCAGTCTCCTGCCTTCAGGACCAAAGTTGCTGGGATTCGCTCCAGCTCTGCAGTTTGATTTCTCCTCTCTCTTGACAACTTGACACTGACCATAATGTATTTCGTTCATTTTTTTTTTCATACGAATAAATGTGGTGAAAGTTACATTTTGCATAACTTAAAGAAGCAGCACAATGAATTTTTAAAAGAGTTTCTATTTAGTTTTGATCTATTTTTCAAGTGGAGTCAGGGGACGGTGCGTAGTTGACCTTATTGTCATTTTTACTAAAACATTATTATCATTATTATTATAAAAAATGTTTTACTTAAGTTGAATGCAATATTGTTCAGCATTCTTTTTAAATCCGCATTTGAAATTTGGAGCAAAATTGCTCAATTAATTTTTTAATTTGTCTTGAAGTTTACTTGACAAATTGCAAGATGTAATAAGTAATTCAATGTGGTCTTTATAGACGCTTGTATAAATAATGTTCTTAAATATTGGCAGAGAGAGGCTGTTTTGGTGCCTTTTCCCTCAATTGTGGTCCAGGCTAGGTATAGGCTAGTTTAGACCAAAATTATTTGACTAGTCAATGTGAGACAAACTTATTGGTTTTTAAAGTTGTGGAAACTTTTTTATTAGTCGAGTAAAGCCTTTAATAACTTACAGTAAATATAATAATAAAAGGAATAAAAGGAATAGAAATTATGTCTATCCATTTTACCAAATGTACATTATTTAAATGTGTTAAGCAGACTTCCAGAGAAGCACTCGGGTACAGAAATTTTGCATTCAATTTTGCATTTGCTTTTAAAAAAAAGAAATAAAAATTTATATATTTAATTTGTATAATAATTTGTATAAAATACAGTAAATACATTACCTTTTTTTTTTTTTTT
>CM051497.1:11766779-11782296 GCA_028031935.1 Paedocypris micromegethes
TTTTTTTTTTTTTTTTACACATATGCATATCAAATAATACATATCACACACTTTATCCACAAAAGTTCTCCATTCTTATCTTTCCAAGAATTTGGTCACTAATTGGTCACTTGGGACTACATGTTTTGGCGTAATACTTAAAATCTAAAGGCTCAATTACTTTATTTTTTTTACTTTATGCGTGTCGTGTTAAAGTTCTGTGAAGTTCTTAATATCACAATCAATTTGTCATCGCCTTTTGAAAGTCTCACATTTTCAATATGAGGGCTTTTAGTGTAAAAACGAAAGTCTTTAACAAGCTCCATTTTGTTGTCATTTTCCGGAAGCATCATTTGGGAGAAAGTCCCAGTTGATTGGTTCCGTAGAAATACACTCGTAGTGTGTTCGCTTACTTCAGCCCACACATGAATAATCGCATTCATTTGCAACTAAAATGCATTCACACTTCCGTAAAACCCCACAAATCCCAGCGCAACATGACTATAATGCCCTTTGACCCGTCAGTAGGGCCTAAAGCAGCTTGTGGAGCGCAAACTCGGCTCCTCCAGCATTGCAGGGGTAAGTGGCATGTGGGCGCTGTGACTCACAGATGAAGTATTTGGCTCCGCCTCACCGGGCCCTGGCGCCATGTGTGCCGAGAGACAGAGCTGATCCTGCTGTGAACTACTCCGCTTGTTTGTGCTTTCTGCTCGACCTCTTCCAGTCGCGGCTGTCAGAGCATCCAGTGCTTGTGTGTTTTACGCAGGGGTGTAAGGTACTTGAGTAAATGTACTTCGTAACTTTACTTAAGTATGTTTTTGGCTACTTCATACTTGCACTGAGTATAAAAAATATGAGCAACTTTTACTCTCTACTCCACTGCATTTGTGATTGAGTAGCAGTACTTTTCACTCCACTACATTTGAACGAACACTTATTGTTACTTGTTACATTGTGATTTATACCGCGGTTAATTTTTTTGCCGACCGAGACAAATATCGCCATCTTTAGGCTGCTGAAGGTAATGGAGGCTGTTTGTGAATTAGAAACCACAAGAACGCGAATTAGGGGCGTAAAAATGTGTTTGACAAATGTTATTATATAATATATAACTTTATATAATTCATATAATATATAATTTACTAATCAGATTAATCATTTCATTTTATATCTACTTGAAAATTTAAGTGATTGAGACTGACTTTTTGTTCTTTTTATCTACTTTGTTCTACCAGTTTTCAAACATTGAGATTAAATTCAGTTTCTGTCTTGGAAAACAATAGTTTGTTTTCACATTTCTTTTTTTTGGGCCTATATTGAGCACGAATAAAAATACTTCTTAATACTTAAGTTCTTTTCAAATGGGATACTTTGCTCCTTTGACTCAAGTCTTTTTGAAATGGGTGACTTGTTACTTGTATTGGAGTAATTTTTACAGTAAGTATCTGTACTTTTACTCAAGTGCGGCTGTCCTCTACTCTTTACACCCCTGGTTTTACGTTTTTCCTGAATCGGAAGGTTAAAATAAACAGTGGAAGACGGCACATCGCTAGTTATCAGAGGTTAGGCACGACACCAGCGAATGGGAAATTGCATGTGAATCGGGGAAAAAAGTGCGTATTACGTTACAGAGGCTTCGGAGCTGATGGGCATTGAGATTGGCTCTATCGAAATAAACACATACTTTTGTGACGGGTTACACGAGCTGGCTGATGCTAATTTCTAAACGTTCTAGAGAATTTGTAGATTCTAGTTTAGATTTCACTTGCCGTCTGTTTTGCTTCACTATTTCTCCCAGCATGTTCTTTTAAGTACAAAGCATATTTCTCGGAAAAAAAAACGACAGATCAAACTATTGTGAACTGGGCTGGTTGCGATTGTTCAGTTGGAGATCTTCCCATTACAGACTCCACTTTTTAACCGTTAGTTCACAAATGGCTTGACTGGAACTAACCATCCTAAACACCAGCGCTGCCAAAAGTAGTCACGTTACTCAAGTAGAAGTATAAAGCAGATACCAGAGTTAAAAATAAGTGGAAGTAAAAGTATCTACTCAGCCTTTTTACTCAAAAGTACAGTATTGGTATAATAAAATGCTGTCGTGAAAAATTACTTTGAAATAGTATGCATTTTATTATTATTCAAAACATTAAAGAACCTTGTACGTGCGCTACTAAGCATTTACATGTGTTTCAGAGTGGCAACAATGATGACTAGTATTGTAATGGTGATGAAAGTCAAGCTTCAGGAGGCCTTTATTGGAGTGATGTCACAAAATAACATCATTGAATCACAGAACATGCAGAAAATTTACCAATATGCTTTGTTTATTCTCAAAAGCAGCTGGTTGTCAGAGTTCTTTGAGCCATTTCACTCGCTGATGCGCAGGTGCAACGGTCCACGTACCAACCAATAGGATGTCAGAATGATACGCCTTTCTGTGTCTCTTCCAAACACAATCAAGTTTATCGTAACCGGATTGCACGATTTTTCTCATGTTTTTTTTTTTTCTACGATGAATGACAATGTGTAAATAAAACTAACCGAAATGAAATGCGATTAACTCAGCTTTAAGGTACAGATATTTGCATAAAGATTTAAGGAGTAGAAGTAAAAAGTAGGCAACAGTTGAATTACTCAAGTAAAATATGAATAAGCCAAACTTCTACTTGAGTACAGAATACAGGATCAGAAGTCATCTCAGAATTACAGAAGAATTCCGTTATAGCTGCCATTTGCATTGGGGAGATTTCACTTTAGGTGAATACAATGACATCTTGGTTTACAAGCTTAATTTGGTCCAGAAACTCGAACCTGAAATGCTTGTATGTCTTTTCTCATTGGAAATCATGGAGGTACGTACAGTGCGTTTCTCACTCGGATTCACAGTTGGCTGAAGCTTTGCTTTGTCTATTAATCATATTCATACGCAAATCAATTAACAAAGTCAATAATATAACACAGACATTCCCGATTCTTTTTTTTTTTTGTCATAACCTTGTATGTTTTCTGATTAAAATTCCTAATTTTTAAAGTTCGTCTTGACTTGCCGTCTGTCTTTCCTGATTGGAAATTACTCTCCAAGCTTTTCATTTATTTATTTCTTGGCTACCCAAGATTCAGTGAAGTGTCATGGTGCAGGATTCCACCTCTCAGCAATGGAAACCATTACATCAGAAGGAAACCTTTTCAAGACAATCTTGGAACAGCATGTCACTAAGCCCAGTTTGTAAAGAACTGGAGTGCTCCCAGAGACAGATTTGTATTTTGTGTCTTCTCGTTCTAAACTCTGATCAGACTTGATGAAGAGGGTCTGCATCGACCCTGGACAATGGTGCCAGACCTCTCATCTGTTCATTAAATGCAAGTCAAAATCACCTTTCTGGATAACAAGCGATTGTGATACCCAGTCCAGCGTCTCCAATTCTCTTCCTCTCTATGTGGTAAGGTGATTCATCCATCAATAATTGATAATTGGTTAAGACGAGTGAGAAGGAGAGGTAATATGTGGAGGCGCGGTGCAGAGCCGGTTGATTGGCTCTTTTCCTCTCCGTACGGTTTCCTCATCCGGCCAACTTTCAAGGTCATCGTTGCGTTCTTGTAGCCGCAAATCTCGTTTTATTTTTTTTTTTTTTCATTTTTGGCGGGGCATTTTTTAGCTTGGCGACCAATAGTGGCCATTTTCACTGTCAGTTTTATTTTCAGTAAAGAACTTGATGCCGCTTGGGATCGACTTCCTCAATGACATGTTTGAGACTTTCAAAGACCACCCTTTCCCTGATTGTGATCTGCAGGTTGCATGTGAGGCTTTGTCAAGGAAAATGTGAATGAAATTGAAAATTCCGTTGACCTTGGGTGACCCCGAATTAAGATTGTGAATTCTGCTCGCAAATTGAATTGTGATTGCGTTAAGTTTCGTCCGCATATTGGCCAACATATTGTAAACGCAATAGCTTAAAAAATACATAGACCCCCCTTTCTCTTTTTACGTGGTTCCATAAAGTTTCATAATTCATTCAATCTTGTGTGAACATGCAGTGACAGACCACTAGAACGCAAACTTTATTTGAGATTTGCTCTTTCAAAGAGAGCGACGCGAGCATTTTCGTGTCTTATTCCTAACAAAAGTCTTGTGAATGAAACCAATTAGTATTGTTCCTGTATCAGGTAGCTCAGCTTTGATGTGGTTCAAATCGTTAATAAACGTAAAATAATGTCCTCATGTCAAACACAAGCTCGATTTTTTTTTTTTTTTTGTTCAACAGTTTGTTCTTGACTGAACTTCTCCATCTTTCACCTTCAATTCCAATGATTACGAATTGCTTTTGCTGTTTATGTAACCGTTTGAACTGTAAGTGCAATATTTTTTATTTCAAATAAACTAAAAATCACGAATTAGTTTATTTTACATAAAATTCCTGTTATGCAAATTGCAATCGTTGTGAAAATTCAAGCGGATTTATATATTTTTGCTCATCTATAGTCTACAGTCAACGTGATTGATCCAAACGTGATGACACATGCTAGTCGAAGTATGAGTCTGTTTTAGATCCTTTTGTGCTTGAAGCCCTAAAAAGCCAAACAATAACAATAGGAATTGTAGCTCTTTGCACCTGAACCCCTAAAAACAATCCAAAATCTTGCGTAAGACGGGTGAAGATGAGTGTGATCAGAGCGGGAAGAAATATCGATTTCACACCAACTTTATTTTTTTTTTCCCACTGGAATAAGCCTCGTTTTGTTTTGCTCTGATCCCTTTCTCTCCATCTCCACGTTTCTCCATCTGTCTCTCTCTCTTTCACTAATGAAACTCCAAATGAATTGGAGCACGCTTGCTGCTTTCTCTCCCTCCCATTCCACTCTCACGCTTATCATTCTCGGCTGCACGCTGCCTCCGTGCAGCACACACGTGGGGTTTCAGAGAGATGTTGTTCCTCCGTCTACCGCACCAGTTTAGAAAGCAATATGACGGTAATTATTTTGCGCACTAGATGCAGAATTGCACTCATTTGCCTCTTTTGTCCTTTGCTTTGTCATTTACACATTTGTATATGCGGTGGGAACTTGGTTTGCGTGTGCTCTTTACGTAAAAGCCGATTTACGATCACGATTTGCCAAAATTCGGCCGCGGAATTCATTAGTTGAATGGGAAACTTGGATCTTTCCAAACATCTCGAAACGCTTTTTCAATTGATTCAGAGGAAGATTCTGTGATTTCCTAGGACAATACAGAATTTTTTTTGTGTAATCTTTCATGGTTTCTGATGATGTGAGGTTGATCTGTGTGACTTTGTGTTACCATGATGTCTGACCTTAGAATTCTGTTAATTTTACTGGCGAGGAAAAGGCTTTTGGTCCATGAGCACTGTCATTTTATTAAAAGACCAGATTTCAGTTTGCAGTTAAACGGGAGATTCTGGTACTGGCACTGATTTTAGGTGTGGTGGTTTGAGAAGGAAATGACTCAGCTCGCCCAAGTAATTCTCACAATTTCATTAATCTGTCATTAATGTCAGTCCCCTGAGCTTTTAGCACTTATATCTAGGCTTTTTCATAGAATGAGAACATCTGAACAGCAACACTTCATTTATTTAATTAGTATACGTAATTACATTAAAAAATATTTGCACTAGCGTACTTGTTTTTATGTGCATTTCTATGTGCTTTTAGTTTAATTAAAATAAAACGCTGTTATGCTTTTGTCTGTTTTTTTTTATTGATGGATAGACGAATACATTCAAAATTATAATATGGCTATAGATATTTTATATTAGTTTTCTAATATTATTTTGGGATGGACGAGATTGAAAGATAGATAAACGGATAGATTGATTATATATGTACAGTATATACATATAATTATAATGATATTTTAAATAATGCTAAATATATATTATGTAAGTTATTCTCATTATATATGAAATGTCTTAAATTTACTAGTGAAAAATAATTCAATTATTTATTTCAACTAAATCACAGTTTTTCTTCAAGAAGACTGATTTTAGTGTAGTAAAAGCAGGTCATATTTATTCCAGCCTGGGTTCAGCATTGTGTTTGCTCTTTATTTATTACTTTTATCCTTCTACCTTCAGGAGAGATGGAAGAGGAGATGGAGAACCCTGAGATGGTGGATCTCCCCGAGAAACAGAAGCATCAGCTGAGACACCGAGAGCTCTTCCTCTCCAGACAGCTGGAGTCTCTGCCCGCCACTCACATCAGGTAACTGCCCCGCTAAAACCAGCGTGACTCATGATGTTCTACTCGCTCGTGAATACCGGTACTGAGTTGCGCCACGATGTGGATTTTGTAATATCGTGGATACCGTGGCACTTTCATGGATTTACCTTTTTATACACACATATCAACGCTTTAATGCAGTAAAATACATTTGTTTCGTTATAACTTTTAATTACGACACAGATACATTGTTAATCGAATACAGAAAGCGTTGTAAGAAACTGAATTAATAGATCACCCGCGAGGCGCATGTATCGCGCATGCGCTGTGCCGCTCCGTGTCTGTAACGTGCCGGTTTTTTAGAGCGGCTGTTTTAGTGAGCGCGAGACCCGTAAAACGCGCGCACGAGAAAATTCTGCTCGCTTTATTTTGGTCAAAGTCTGTTTTCGATTGTTAACCTTGGTTTCACGCAACTTTAGATTCAGACGCGTGCACGAAAGAGAGAGAAAGCGTGACGCGCGCTGGCTCTGCTCTCCATTTTTGTTTGTCTGTGTCTGTCTCTCTCTCTCTCTCTCTCTCTCTCTCTCTCTTTCTCTCTCCCTCTTGCACTCCCTTAAAAGACAGACCGCAGGCCATTTAATTTAAATGTTTTTTTTTTAAATAAATGCCTAGACTACTTTTAACAGATATACGGTATTAAAAATGACAGCTGCTTGTCCAGGTTTCCCCTTGCGTTTTAATTTCGTACTTTATATAAAATAAGAACACCCCGCACAATACCGTGATATAATACCGATACCGTCTGTACACTAGAAAATACCGTGATGTGAATTTTAACCCATATCGCCCACCCCTACCCGCTTTCCTAGTCTTCTCCAGGTGGAATTACGTGAGAATTTATTTTTGATGCAGGTGGAATCCAGATGAGTGTCGTTTTTTTTTCCCCTAGGGATTTTTATCTGGGACGTACGATATCAAGCGCATGCACTCAGATCCCCAAATGTAGCCCGACACCAAAGATTGTCAGCCATTCAGCGACGCAACGGCGCCAACCGTAGACGCCACTCGCGTGTGGGAAGCCACATCGCAATCGAATATATAAACTGTTGTTAAAGGTTTAATTGTGAAATTATTTTCTTACGAAGATTATTTTCTGCCTTTGTGAAGCTAAAATTTCAGATTAAAATCAAATAAATTGAATGTAAAGAAAAAAAACAAGTAAATTGCAGGAATTATATATATTAAAACAGCCAGTTTATACATTTCATAATACCAAAGCATTGTGTTTGTTTGTTTATTGACTGAATATTATTGACCAAGTCAAATTTCAGTGTTGGATGTAAAAATGCATTTTTTGCCTCAAGTTTTTCAAAAATGTTATGATATTATAACGTAGAATAACTGTAATTTGATAATATTACTGAGATGATATCAATCTTCGCCAGTTTTCAGTTCTGTGTCAAGCAATTTGTGCACGTAAAAGCAGTAATTTGATAAATACGGAGATGTTTTTCTAGAAATTGCTAGGAAACGTGGATTTCTCGAGAGCCACTCGACCAGTATCACGGTAAAAATCTGAGGCGCTCATTTGGTTGATTTTGACGCTAACGTGCTAATCGAGACCGGAGGAAGATGGAGTGAATCTGTGTGTAAACGATTGGGTGATGGACCGTCAGCATCCATCTCAGAAAGACCACTTTTTTTTTTCTTGGCTAAGTCACTTCACTATTGATTTATTGTTTTAAGGTTTTTAAAAAAAAAAAAAAAAAAAAACTTATTACAAGAGTCATTTTGTTCTTTTTTTCTAGACGTGCACGTTTTTTTAAAAGGTGTTGTTCTGCAAAATAAAGGAATTTTTGCTTTGATTGGCAATTTAAATGAATCTAAATCAAAAATATACAAACGATTAAAGCAATTTTGTTGTAAGTTTCATTTTTTTATTTGTGGATGGATGGTTATGTGGATCGATGTATAGGTGGGCAAGTAGATGAAAAACTAAAAGGGAGTGGATGGATGGATAGACAGACGGATGGATGAGAAGGCAGACAGGCGATGGCTGGTTGGATGTAAGAATGGGTGAATGGGTGGGTAGGTGGAGAGAGATGGATGGTTGGATGGATAGATAGTCGAAATTTTGACACAGAATTCAAAAATGAAAGGACGTTTCGACAGATTGATTGGTTGATTCTCTCCAGCAGCCTCCAGAAGGAAGTGTGTGAGGTGATTCTGACGTGTAAACGTGATTGTGTTCTCAGGGGAAAATGCTGCGTTACACTTCTGAACGAGACCGAAGCCTTGAAGTCCTACCTGGACCGAGAGGTGAGCATCTCTCCATCATCCTCAACACTCTTTGTGCAGCATTGCAGAGTTTCGTTGGACGTGTGTGTGTGTGTGTGTGTGTGTGTGTGTGTGTGTGTGTGTGTGTAAGCCAGTTCTGAGTTCTGATCTAAATGAATAATTCAGTGTGTTGACCCAGTATGTTCCTCCTCATATTTAGTAATGAGGAGACTGGAGACTCTAGAACGCCACTTCTTTACTTCACAAGGGCCTTCGTCCGTTTCTCTGCATTAAAGGGCAGAACTGAGCGCTGGTCTGTGATGTCCTGAGACTAAGATTAGCTCAAGGTGATCTTGGTTTTGCAGGACGCCTTTTTCTACTCGCTGGTGTACGACCCGCAGCAGAAGACTCTGCTGGCTGATAAGGGCGAGATCAGAGTGGGCAACAAGTACCAGGCCGACATCACCGACCTCCTTAAAGAGGGTAAGACATCGCAGACAATCACGTCTCTGTTATAACCCGTCACTGCACTTGTTCAATTCAAAATGATACATTATAAATCAGTTTTTATCAATGGCTTTTAATGAAATACTGGGTTTTTAATAAAAAGACTACAAATTATTGGGCCCCACGTTGTAATGAGGGTCTTTAACTTGCTGTTTTATTTATTATTATTATTATTATTATTGTTATTATTCTATAGATTAACTTATGTACACGTTTTTTCTATCTGTTTTTGTTGTTTGGTAGACTGAGCAGAACAGTTTCCAATCTGTTGGTTAATTTTTTTTTGTTTAATAACACACACACACACACACACACACACACACACACAATAAACACACTCACACTCATACACTCAAACAGCACGCGCTCAAAACACACACACACACACACACACACACACACAAAGTACCCTGCAGCTTTTTCAGATTCGCGTCACATCTCTCTGCTTTAGAAGCGTGGATGAGCAGCTTCAGAACAATCTAAAATCACGTACAGGGAATGTTCGTCCTCACAACCTGTGGAGTACAGTGTGGATACCAGTTCAACCACTGTAATCCACCATCAGTTCATCTTTACTGGGTGTGTCTGGAAGCGATATCGCGCCTCTGTCCAGCGCCTAGCAATGGCATCACACTTCTGCTGGAGCACTTATATTTGCCTTGTATTCTATATTACATTTTAATTATATAATTTTTAACATTTACTTAGAAGCACATAAAAAAGCGCCGTGTTTTTTTAAAGCGTGTTTTGTAAATGTCTGCCCCATTCAGCACCAAAGTAATTTCGTAAAAAGTTTCATAAGAGTGAATTGTGTAAAAGAAAAATGTAAATTTCACTGTTGTACTTTTTGTATGTATTATGTACAATATGTTTGTAGTCATTTGCTCAAATTGCTCATGGGAAAAATGGATCCATAATTTTGATGTGTGTTGATTGAGCACATTTGATAAAGCAAATCCACTTTGTTAAATGTATGAATATGTTTTTTCTATATTTGTATTGCCTTGAATCTAATAACCATAGAATCATTCACAAACACATTACAAGGAATCAATGTTTGGCCAAATTCAACGTGAAGATGATTGGTCGTGCACCATGAAGTACTTTATTACCGTTTGAGAGCAATACTTCTCTCTTTGTCACATGGAATGGGACTAAATGTCATCGGGAAAGCACGCCGCATGATGACAGGATAAGCGAGATTGTTCAGTCCGTCCGGCCTGCTCAGCTGACACAGTTTTATTACTCTGTCGTGTTGCCAAGTCCTGCTTTAGCAGACCCAGGTCAAAAAAAGCGTTCCTTAATATCACTTTTTGAAACGCTTCCCGATAATGGTGGTACATTTTTTTTTTTTTCTGGCAAATTTGGGAGCCGGCCAGCTGTTTACCGTTTAAAATTACACTGTTTCTCGGAATATTTCCGGGTGCCATGATGAGAATTGCCTAATATCATATATATTTTTTTTTTGTACTTTAGGCACATTGGATTCTATATTGTCGCAATATTGGAAAAATCCAAGTCCATGTTTTTTTTTTTTTTTTTTCACAATTAGGGCACAATTTAGAAATGCATTTTAGGATTTGAAGTGCACCTTATGGTCCAGAGATTACGGTATACCATGCGTCTTGTAACAAAATGAAATATTGAGAATTTAAAATGTAATGAATAAAACTCTAATGAGCACCCAAGGCCTGTGATTAAGAACAAGCCTGACTTTGGCTGCTTGCTTTCAGGAGAGGAGGACGATCGTGAGCTGGAGAAGATGGAGGAGAAGGTGTGGGATCCCAGCAGCCCCCTCACGGAGAAACAGATCGACCAGTTCCTCGTCGTGGCTCGGTAAGATTCTGCAGCATGAGAGAATTCCCTCTCCGGATCGGTGGTGTGTGCTGGAAAAGGAGGTTGGTGGTCGGCAATCCACACCGACCGAGGATGATATTTCTGCTTATTCTTTTTTTATTTTTATTTATTTTTCCCCCAAATTGTTGGCTTGATGCGAGGTTTCTGAAACTTCCCCTCCCCCCTGGCTCCCCTCAGGTCTGTGGGTACGTTCGCTCGGGCTCTAGACTGCAGCAGTTCAGTTCGCCAGCCCAGTCTGCACATGAGCGCTGCTGCAGCCTCCAGAGACATCACACTGGTACGCCACATCTCACATTCTCACACACTTCCTGAGCCTGAAAGACTTCACGCTTCATTTTAACTTCTCAGCAGGTTCATTTTAATTAGCGGCAGTAGTTTTCAAGATATTTTTGCTCCAACTTTTACAGCGGTTGGATTCTGGTTAGAACAAAATGGACATAAAACATGACTCAAGCCTATGTTAAAACACTTGGCAATTAGCAGCTGATGTTTTTCTTAAAAATACAGTAATAGGGTCATAGTTAATAAAGCTGCAAGCAGCCATTACCGGTTCAAGCCCATCAATCAATGTGCATAGCTGATATCAAGTGATAAAAAAATAAACATTATGCAAAAATGTTGTTATGCAAAAATGATGCAATTTTTGTAGAACAGTTGCATCATCAATGAAATTGTACTAGTTCATTTTTTTGAGGCTTCACTACTTTCTTCATTTTAATGTTTTTTATTAATGAATCGTTAAATCGGGCTTTGCGTTTTGGCATCAACCCAGATTCGAATTCTCAATGTAATCATTTATATATTAATTACGATCTTTAACCAATCAGTTATTGTGTTTGCACCACAGCGCCATCTAGCTGTCTCGCCTGGCATTAACAAATATTTTCATGTCATCTGATTGGTCGGCCAGCACAAATCAAGTGTGTAGCATTACAGGCACAACACACTTTGAACTTTTTGACTTGAGCTTATCAGGAATTCATTTTTTCACAAAACAAAGACATGGACAAGGATTTAAAACGGCAGCCACTGCAGCAGTTACTTATCCCTGTTAATCTCGGTTGAAATATTCTTGCTAAGTCGTTATATAAGGTTGTTGACTTTACCATTGGATCTTGAGATGGTTGAAGGGTCGTCTTTGTCTGCAGGCAGAACAGTGTTCACTATCTAGTGACCCTACGGTGCTCATAGTGTGCAAAACATGGAAGATCGACACCTGAGGGGAAACGTAGCCATGATGAAACTCATCGGGCACATTCTGTTCTGGTGTCAGTGTGCTGTTCAACACTTTATTAACAGAAACGCTCTTCCGAATTTGGCTTGACGTGTTTTCATGGAGAACCATATCATAAATGATTTAAAGCCATGCTTTGTTTTCAGTTTCACGCCATGGATACGTTGCATAAGAATGGTTACGACATGACGCGGGCCATCGCGGCGCTAGTGCCCCAGGGCGGCCCGGTTCTGTGTCGGGACGAGATGGAGGAATGGAGCGCATCCGAAGCCAACCTATTTGAGGAAGCGCTGGAGAAATACGGCAAAGACTTCACCGACATCCAGCAAGACTTTGTGAGTTGAGACTCAGATGGTGAAGAGAAATGCCTGGCATGACTGGCCAAACCGATCTGAGACCATCTCCACTGCGGTGAAGCGTAATCACGGCCGTAATGACAGATAAACTGCCTTTGTTCACCCGGGTTGTGTGCACCATGTGTGTGTGTTTAACTCTGCCACCTGCTGGCGGCTGTGTGTCTGTGCACCGCTTTTGGGCCTCGTTTTTTTGTTTAGAATAGAATAGAACAGAATAGAATAGCCTTTATTGTCACAGTGCACATATACGATGTGAGTCATATAAATGTACAGTGAAATTATAGCGACTTTCCATTCAGTGCAACACGCATTAAAAATCTTTCAAAATGTACAGTAGTGCAATATATCACAGACACAGAACACAGAACTTTACAGTAGTGGGGAGAATTTCTGGATATGTATGGATTATATAAAATATATATATATATATCATATACATTTTGTACATTTTTCTCCGGCTGTTACGTGACAAATTTCAAACGGCTAATTTCTCTTTCCAAAAAATGTCTCCGCTATCAATTAAAAACAATTCCGCTCGACCCAAATGTCATGAACGTGGTAGTAATTTATTTATTCATTTTTTGCCTTGTGTTTTCCAGCTTCCGTGGAAGTCTCTCACCAGCACCATTGAGTATTACTACATGTGGAAGACCACAGACAGATACGTCCAGCAGGTACACCAACCTCTCTGTCTGTGTGTGCCGGTGTCGATGGCGCTCAACACCAGTTTGTCTCGTTTTCACACAGAAAAGGTTGAAAGCCGCTGAAGCCGAGAGCAAGTTGAAGCAGGTTTATATCCCAAACTAGTGAGTACATCAAGTGTCAAAGTTCAGCCCGTCTGCTTGACCAGGAGATAGGCCACTGTTAGAGCCAATCCCGCATTCACGCTCTGTGTTTCTCCACAGTAACAAGCCCAACCCCAACCAGCTGAGCATGAACAGCGTGAAGCCCGGCCTGGTGAACGGAGCCGGGGGGATTCCTGGAGCCCCACCACAGCCCCCGGGACTGGGCCGAGCCTGCGAGAGCTGCTACAGTGAGTGTGGGGCAGTGTCCGAGTGCTTTCCACGTGTGTATAATATTTGCATCATTTCTGTCATATTTTATATTCAATTCTATATTCCTTATTCTCATTTAACTGTAATCTCTAGATGTATATACTTTTTTTTATTTGATGCTGCTTGTGTTTGTCTTTTCCACACTTTGGAAATTTCCCCACTGTGGGACGAATAAAGGACTTTCTATTCTATTCTATTTATCCATCTTTTAGCATTTAGAATCGATTCTGATGCCGCCAGTCGAGCCCTGGTTACCTTCCACGGTCGTGTCCGCTCATGTAGAATAGGCCGTGTTCTAGTAAAACCAGGGGGAAAAAAGGTCGTTCCTGAATAAAACGCAACTACGTTCCACCATAAAACAAAAGATTCAGAGTTACACACTTTCATCCAGGTTCTAAGTCTGTGAAATGACCAAAGAATATTGAACGACCTAGAGAGTGGGACTTGTTCCTTCTCTGAGTGCGAATCTATCTTTTTCTGTCAAGTCCAGCCATGATAAAACCATGATAAAACCTGACCGAAATCAAAGTAACACCTATTTGATACTGAGGCGTTTGTAACCAAAGTTCTTCTGAGAGTGTTGAAAAACAGCTAGATTGTACTGTACAGTAAAAGTACAGTAACGCACACACAGTGTTTCCTGGGCCGAGCATGTGTTTAATTGAACGCATATAGTTTCTCTAATTCCTTTTATTCTCCACAATGCAATATTGGTGGCGCTCACATTAGCATTAAGAGCAGGGAATGCTGGGAAATGTAGTGCAGAGTCGTTTTTGGGAGGAATCACTGGTCTGGAACATTGTAGCGCCGTCTGATACAAAACTAGCAGATAAGTGGCAATTATAGTTAAACAATTTATTATAGTAAATAAATAAATGCATTAAATAAAAATGTGTGAATGTGAATCTAGATTTTCTGAGGCTTGTTTAAGTACTGTGTGTGTGTGTGTGTGTGTGTGTGTGTGTGTGTGTGTGCGTGCGTGCGTGCGTGCGTGCTTTGGTGGGTGGATGCGCTTATGTAGTATTATAAGAAACTACTACTCTCAATAGATATTTGAAATTTTTTAGAAATTAGCAAAACAATCCCAATTATTGTTTTAGTCCATCTGGAAGTGTTTAAAGTGTAACTGTCTTTTCAAATGTCAACGTCAACCACACGTCTGCCACCACAGGAAGTTACTTGGGTCTTTTTTTCTTCGTTTCGGTTTACAGATTTCACATGAATCGCAATTAACATACAAATTTCGACCGCACTAGAAATATGCATACTTTATGATAAAGTTATTAGGTGTAAACTGAAGAGTGTTTGTGTTCAGCCACCAGCTCGTATCAGTGGTACTCGTGGGGTCCGCCTAACATGCAGTGCCGACTTTGCGCCTCCTGCTGGACCTACTGGAAAAAATACGGAGGCTTGAAGATGCCAACCAGACTGGATGGAGAGAGGCCCGGACCCAACCGCAACAACATGGTGGGTGTGAGTTGGTTTCCCTCCAAACGTTCTCGATTTCATGACAAGAAATGAACTTATCAGCCTGTAACTGAGCAGCAACGGTTCAAAGCTTGTTTGTGCTTGGTAAATGTCGTACATAAGCAGTAGGGCTGGGCGGTGTAGCGGTATTAACGTGAATACCCGTACTGAGATGTGCCACGATGTGGATTTTGCAATATCGTGGATACCGTGGCACTTTCATAAATGTACCTTTTATACACGTCTGGAAACACTTTAATGCAGTAAAATACATTTGTATTGTCACAACTTTTAATTACGACACGGATACATTGCTAATCGAATACAGAAAGCGT
The DNA here is from genome assembly GCA_028031935.1 of Paedocypris micromegethes. NCBI lineage: Eukaryota > Metazoa > Chordata > Actinopteri > Cypriniformes > Paedocypris > Paedocypris micromegethes. The sequence continues at coordinate 11,782,024 of CM051497.1, forward strand.
TGTAAGAAACTGAATTAATGGATCACCCGCGAGGCGCATGTATCGCGCATGCGCTGTGCCGCTCCATGTCCCGGTTTTTTAAAGCGGCTGTTTTAGTGAGCGCGAGACCCGTAAAACCCGTAAAATGAAAACATTCTGCTCGTTTTGTTTTGGTCAAAGTCTGTTTTACATTGTTGAGTGTTCGATTGTCGACGTTGGTTTCACGCAACAAAGTCTAGACAGAGAAAGTAACGTGTGCTAGCTCTGCTCTCTCTCTCTCTCTCTCTCTCTCTC
>CM051497.1:11782319-11850826 GCA_028031935.1 Paedocypris micromegethes
CTCTCTCTCTCTCTAATACTTTTAATACTCTCTCTCTACGTTTAACAGATATACGGTATTAAAAATGGCAGCTGCTTCTCTAGGTTTCCCCTTATAACGTTATAATTTCCTGCTTTATATAAAATAAGAACACCCCCCCACAATACCGTGATATAATACCGATACCGTCTGTACACTAGAAAATATCGTGATATGAATTTTAACTCATATCGCCCGCCCCTAATAAGCAGGCAAGATTCTAATTATTGAACGGCATTTTTCTTCAGAGTCCTCATGGTCTGCCTGTACGACACAGCGGAAGCCCAAAGTTTGCCGTGAAGACCAGACAGGCTTTTTTCTTGCACACGTCTCAGCTGACCAAAAGCGCTCGACGCGTCTGTCAGGACCTGCTGAGATCCAAATACCTGGCAAGACACCCGTACATGCCAGTGAACACGGCCACCATCAAAGCAGAGTGTGAGTGTCGGGCATGGGGCCTTAGTGAAAATGACAAAATAGATGTTAAAGTCTGGATAGACAGTGTATATTTTAAAATTGATCAATTGTCTGTTAAAAAGCTAATCTTGTCAAATATTAATGGTTGGACTAATACACAGACGGACAGATTGATCGATGGATTTATTAACTTATTTTTCCTTTTTATTCCTTCCCATTTTATTCTTGTGCTCATTTTATGAAAAATAAATTAAAACCCTAACCCTTTCAGATTATGAACATTTTTTTGCTTGGTTAATTAACTCGATTTTGTTTTCAAAATGTCTTATAGTTTGGATTATAGTCCGAAAAAAATTAAGTACTTTTTCTATGACTTTTTTCACACAAAGAAGACATTTTTTCCAGATTACAATAGTGCTTTGTAAACCTTTTCTATATTTTTGGGGATTTTATGTTTCCCCTGTAGTCCAAAAAAATCTGGCAAATCTATAGCAAATCCAGTTTTGGCTCTGAAAGACATGAAAAATGTGTATTTTCTTGTAAAACCATTGGTAACAAGTGAGAAAAAACAAAGCGTATCAAATGCCGAGTTACATCAGTAGAGGCGCAAATCAGAAGATTCCAAACTCAAATGTCAATAATACACATATATATATATATATATATATATATATATATTTAGATTATATTTTCGTACTGTTTTATTTAGGTGCTGTGCGGTTACCAGACATGTCCAAGAAACCCGTGTCCCTAAAGCAGATGGTGAGAAAGCCCTTGGAGTCCGTGGTTCGGTATCTGGGTGAGTGGAGTAGCCTTAAATCTAGACTTTATGATTTGAATAAAAGCCTGATCATCTCTAAACCCTGATGCTCCAGAGGCTCACCCTTGCCCACCCAAACCCGACCCTCCACGAGGACCCACTATTTCCACCGGCAGCCTGACGCCCATCAAAGCCCTACCCATCCTCAACAACGGCTCTCCAACCATCCTGGGGAAGCGCTCCTATGAGCAGCACAATGGCTTGGATGGTGAGTGACCCATGGAGTGGGTGCCAGGTTTTACCTTCTTTTTTTGGGGGGCCAAAAATCCAAACACACACACACACAAAAACGAAAAATCTGAAGCGAAAAAAAAAAAGTTTCATACGAAAACGTGAAGATTGCGTGAAACGTGAAAAAACGAACGTAAGCGCACGTGAAAAAAAAAAACACAAATGTGAAGCATTTTCGCTCGTTTCTTCGAAATGTACGATATTTTTGAACACATTTTTTTAACGAATTTTTCCAGTTTCTATACGCGTTTGTTGTACTTTATTATTATAAACTTTATTATTTATTTTAGAGTCCATTGCGTTATACGTCTTGCATACTTACAAAAACACCCAAATTTTACATTTATTTATTTATTTTATTTTATTTTTTTCAATATTCAAAATTTTTATTTTCAATGCTTTTTGACTCAAATCTCCACCAACCCCCCATACAGAAGAACACACACGCACGCACGCACACACATTACTTTAATCTCTGAATGGCTTTGAGAGTTGTCATGGTAACCGCTCTGCAGTGACTCACGTCATTAGTCCTGCGGGAGATCAGACCCCAAAAACACGGACTAAAGACCCTGTGTCCTCTGATTCCACAGAAGGTCTTTCTGACCTCTTCACGCTGGTGTTAGTAACGCACCGTACCACCTTAAACTCCCATTCGCGCCTGACATAGAGGGTAACTGATGTTCCACACGCATGTAGATTCCCCTTGTGCTTGGCACCATTTTGCCCAACAAAAAAGAATTCAATCCCAATCTGGTTTTTCGCCTTGTTAGTTGTTGTTTTTGTTCATGTGCAGTTGTTATCAACCGGTCATTTCCGTCCTGTCGTTCATTTTTCAAGAGCTTTTGTGTTATATAATGAACTGAGAGGATGCTGTCTCTGCCTGCAGATGGGGAGAACACCCTGAATGCTAATGAAGGGAAATACCTTAATAGCCATAATGTAAAATAAAAAAAAAATGAATAGCTTCTACTCTATTAATTCAATCGTCTATTTACTTACTTGCCTCATTCAGATTCTATCCAGCCATCTACCCAGTGATTTGATCGTTCATCCAACAACATGCCCATCCATCCAAATTCAAATCTTCCAAACCATACATAGTTAACCCACTCATCCATTCGTTCATACTGTTATTGACTAATCCACCCATCCACTAATTAAAATTTCCACTTGTATCAAAATCTACCCAACAGCTTATTTATCCGAATCCAAGCTCACTCACTTTTACATACATAAATCCACCCATCCATTTTGTCTTCTCCAACAACCTTGCCACAAATCCTTTTAAAATCTCTCCATCCATCCATCCAAACCCAACCCATCCATTCACTCATTCATCTTTGTCTTTCCCAGCAACCCACCCACAGATGTCTATCCAAAAGCACCCACCCAACCATTTTCTAAAGAAAAATCACTGTGTATTGGCCGTCACCCATTCATCTAAACAAAAACCTATTTATCCAAAACCATTTAATCCAGTTTATTTGTCCAAACCCACACTTCCATCAAAATTCTCCCATCCATCCATCCAAGTCCACTCACTCATACAGCACATACATCCATAAAAACCACCCATCCTTTTTGTTTTATAGAAGACAAATTCAAATAATGAACTTGTGCACCCCTTCATTGTATACATTCATATGTCCATCTATTCATACATTTATTGACCCATTCTCTCCATTTTCAGCTATACATTCATTCATCCTAACACACCTGCCAAACAGCAAACATCCCCTATTTCCAACCAATCTATTCACAGCTTTGTCCAAACTTGCCTACTACTAGTTTATTTATTATTTTTTTTTAATTCATGGATAGTCCGTTAAACTAACCACTCGTCCATCCACCCGTCAATTTATCAATCAATTAATTTTCCTATAATCTGTTCACTCTACCCAACAAAAATTCCCATTTATCCATAAATAGTCATCCTTTTGTCAATTTCACTCACTCGTCTATCTGTTTATTTTGTCTGTCTGTCCATCCAGTCACTCACACGTACTGAAGCAATCCATGTTTTGTGTTTGTTTGAGTCTGTTCCATTTTAAAAAATCTGACATGCTTTTGGTGTGAACCATTACTTTTTTTTTTCATGTTTGTTAGGGTCCAAAACCAAAGTCCTTGTTCCTCAGTGGGACATAATGGCTAAACGAGTGCTGGAACCCAGCAGGACTCCCTCCAGTCTTCAGGACGAGGTTCATGAGCTGGACTGACCTCTGACCTCTGCTGTTCTCCCACATACGCAGGTACCGGCCACCTTCCCAACGCCCGGATCGGGTTTGACCGCTGTGTTTCACAGAAGAAAGGATCTGGATTTCACGTCTAAGTGGCACGTTTGGTTTCATTGTTTTTGTCGTTTTTCTTTGCAGCTGAAGCCATTGAAAGACTGCAGAGGATCATGGAATTGTGGGTCACAGCCGGTGGCCAATGGCAGGAACCACCTGATTGTACAGGACTGAGTATTGCTATTATTATAATTTACTATTGGCTGTTATTTCAATCACTGTAATTATTATAATTCTTACCAATATTATTACTGTTCCTTTTTTTTTTTTATCAAGTGTAATCATTTTCATTTCAATGACTTGTTGATAGGATTTTTGAACTTTTTTNTTTTTTTTTTTTTTTTTTTTTTTTTTTTGAAACAGCTTGCTCCAAAACCATAATGTAAAGGTGGAAAGAAGTATGATTTGTATTTTGTGCGTTGTTATTTTTTGACATGCTGCACTGACTTGAAGGACTACGTGACTTGCATTTCTCTCGTTTGGATGCTCGTGTTCTCTGTTCCGCCAGCCCGTCCTGCCACTGCGGTTTAAATTATTAAGAAAGACAACAGAACATTCGCTTTTTTCTACTTTTTTCAAGTATTGCAACTGCTTCTACGTGTAATTTCTCTTCTGTGAATATGTAAATGAAAACGGGTGCGAGGCGTCGATGTACAGCGGTGCATTCTGGGACTTTGGCGGTCATGGAGACTTGTATTGGAATTGCCATGCACATTCTTTGAAAATGTCTTTTTGTAATGTCCCCGGGTCTCTCCCGTATACACGGAGAGGATGGGAATTCTGAAAAGGTACTACTACGTTAATACAATGAATCATCTTCTTACAAATGGTGGTGTGCGAGTGTGTGTTGTTGCCATTACTGCTACCCAACCAGACCGACATGTGATACAACCTAGTTTATGCTGCGCTTCATCAAATATTCATGTCATTTTGCCTACAAAGAACCTCTCACACCAATCACATCAACATTTAAACAAAAGGGAATACACACACACACACACACACACGCGCGCGCGCAGACTTGGTATTGAACACTCTGCAATTGTAACTGGAATCATTAATGCTATTTTAATAAAAAGATTAATTATGTAAGTCTTATGAAGCTAATATAGTATAGCTCAAATTATACTCCTATATACACTATATGTAGGTAAATATATCTATTTCTAAAATTTAAATGTTTAGTTACATAAATTTTAAAATAGCCTAAACACCTTACCTTGTGTCTTGTTTTTAAATGGACAGTCCTTACATTGGAGATTATTCTTTTCATATAATTTATATAAGTTGAAAAAATCTGTTAGTTTTTTTTATTGCGTGTGTATGTGTATATCATCTAAATTGGAGTTGTGACATGCATATTTTACCCAATGTTCGTGTTAGTGCTCCAGTTACTCTCAGACAATAGTGCGTGCGCGCCTGTTCACCACCTGTTCAAGGTGCGCTAATATATTTGACCACGTGATCGGCGGGATTGGCTCCACCCCAGGGCATCTCAATTGGACAAGCGCTTCAGATAACGGGTGAATGGAATATTCGTTTTGTGACGTAAGTATAACGCGTAATTCTGATTCTTCCTTGTTTTTCTTATACAAAAAAAATGAAAAACGACGCATCGAGTTTATATAAATGTACCTGTCCAGACTGATATTCACGGTTGATTTTCGTTGTCCTCTCGTTAATAGACTTAAAGTCTATTAAGACAATATTAACAAATTTGTTTTGAACACGGTTTCTCTGGGAAACGTCACTTCAGAAGACTCATTATCCATTGAAAACACCGACGTTAATCTCTTTTCTCTGGATTACTTTCTAGCGAGGTTTACTGAATTCATTGCCTGTTCTGTTCACTAGCTACGACTCCGATTGGAAATGATCATTATTCCGATTCGCATTTCTTGACAAATACCTTTGTATCCACGTTTCCGTTTCCTTATATTTTGAGTCCTACGAAAATAAATATTATGTTTATGAGTGGCTTGCTTTAAAAAAAAACAACTGTAATTATTAGCCAACAACGTGAATCGAGGCTTTCGAATCACTTAAAAGATTTGACTCACAAACTCGAATCTCCACGGTTGTTATTATTAAGGATAGCGAATTTGACTTACAAATTCAAATATTACGCTTAAAATGTGTTCATTGACCGCAATTGTGAATCTTTCAACCGCTTAAATGATCCAATACCCAAACAAAAAACACGCAGAACAACAACTTGTCACACAGCTCAGTTGTTTTGAATAATAATAATAATTACTGTTGTTGTTGTTATTATTATAATATAAATGATAGTGTAAACACAGTTAGCTTGAGTACCTTACATTTTAAAGTGTGTGTGTGTGTGTGTGTGTGTGTGTGTTCATTACGTATTCCTTGTGAGTCGATTCTTTTGAATCACCGAAAAGATTTGACTCACGTAAACGGATCTTTACTAGGCAGTCAGCTCAGTTGTTTTTGAAACACAGCCGCTTTCGGAGTGTGTGGTTAGTGCTGCAGTAGCGTAAAACATGTCAGTTATTACCGGACAGTAGAGTGAGAGAAGCAACGACTGCGATACGGCTTCATTCTGCTGTTTTAAACCACAATGAGGACCAGATCGACGCCAGCGGAACAATAATACTGGTGAGTGTCGTCGGCTTTAAGGATGTTTAACCGGATCAGTTCGGATTTCATCAGTGTGTTTTCCAACAGTTCCCATCAGCCTTAAGCGCTTTTCATCCGCTTGTTTTTTACTATTAACATCACCTTAAACATCGTCCTTCATGGCACCGAATCTCGAGCCAGACGCGAAAGAGGAAGTCAGTATTAACATCTTCATCACTCCGATCAAAACACATTATACTCGGTTCTTCAGATGCATAGGAAGTTTTTACTGTCCGTGATGCGTTCGCTGCCCCTCGTCTGTCTTTCTTTGATGTCCGAAGCTTCGAAGCTACACGAGGGCCAACGGTTTTACCCAACCGGACCCTTCAGGGTTTATTTTGATCTTACGTGTGCGGCAAAAGCATTCGAGCGGTGTTAAAGCTCGCTCGCTCGCTTCCGTTTCGCAGTTGCGTCTGCGCAGGCGGCGCTGCAGTGCTCGGTTGTCATGGAGGCCTGTCCTGCGCATCCGTCACGACTGCGGAACGTCCAGTCCGGTTTACTTTCGGTCTAGTACAACCTTAAACCGTAAAATCGAAACCTTTAGCTATGGGTTGTTTATTTTTTAAACTTGTAAAGAATATTTTACTGAAACCCAACAGGTTTACTGTAACACACCGAGTGGTCTTCTTCGCCTGGATCCTGAAGCGATGCCCTTTAAGGGGTCGTTCCAGGCTAGGATGGACGAGTCAATATTTACTACGCTGACTGACTGTCCTCATATTTCACACTGCTGAGCAGAGCAACACTCACAACAGCAGGATGAGCTGAGGGACTTTTGATTAAAACTGGGGATTTGGTTTCGGCTGATCGACGGCAAAGTCTTAACGCTTTCATTCTCACATCTTCTTGTGGCAATGGAGCATGTCCGATGTTCTTCACATTCTTCTGGAAGTGTTGTTTTAACCTCAGGGTTTGGTGTGGTCATGAGGAGGTTTCTCTGTAGAATGCGACAACAAACAAAACCTTCTTGTTCATCCTATAGGTGCAATGTAAGTGAGGATGATCAGAAAATCTCGAGGAACCGGTGAAAGACAAGTAATAGCGCTGCTCGAATAAACTCGCTTTGATGAAAATAAAATGCACTGGAAAATCTTCACGTTGGAAGTGGATTTGTGGGTGGTCACTGTTACATTCTGTAATTACTCAGAAGTTAGTAATCTCCAGGCTTTGGTCTATCCGTTCAGAGAATCTGGGATCTACTCGTGACCCTCTCGGTGTAAGAAACTATAAGCTCTTAGGCCACCTCCTTATAACTTTAAAGTAAATCCCTATATAATAAGTTCTACAGCTGAATAGGTGGTCTGCTGTCCCACCATGGGACGTTCTTCTCAGCCTTCTCAGAATTGAAGAGGCAACATACGTATTTATAAATCTATCACAAGCACAATGAGGACCACTCAGCAGCCACACATTTTCTGTTTGTCTCACAAGTCGAATCCAGTCAATTGGGACAAAGGTTCATGCCAGCAGGTTCATTTTGGCCATATTCTAAAGTCCATTACATAAGCCTAAAATTTTTTGCATATTTGGGACAAAATTCTGCTCAATTGGGGCTGGTAACATGAGAGAGAATAAGAAAATACAGCACAAGTTTGCCACAATAAATTCTTTGATCGTCGGGGTAAGTTTGCAATAAAGACGTCTGATAGAGTTTGCGATAGAGTCCACCACACTCGGTTTCCTCAGAACAACAGTTTCCGGATCTTGCAGGAACAGACCTGTCTGATCTGGAATCAATGCAGAAATGAAAGTGGGGTCTTTCGCGGAATGTTCGTAGATGGTGATGAAAAAAATGTACTTTGTCGTCTATAGAAAATTATAGAAAAATATTTCCATGTTATAGCACGTCTCGTCTAATTTTGACTTTATTAAAGTCTTGGGCTTTATCGGACCATCCACTTATTAGTATTATTAGGCTTTGACATTCCACTAAATATGGCGGCCGCAGGTTTTAGTTGACAATTCAACAGCTATTTCACTTGTCGTTTTAACTTATTTGTATCTGACTTGAAGCTTTTTATCCATCATTATAGAGACTGAAAGCCTTAAATGTGGAGAATTCTGGGAGTAAAACTGAGACGATTTGAAACCTGATCATCACCCGAGTGCTTCTGCAGGGTCTTCCGCACTGCACGTTCCCGATAAGAAGAATGAAGTGCCTAGACCGGAGCCAAGGTGCAATCTCGGAGTAACCGAGCCGTGCACTATCGATCCACCAATCCAGCATTTATGTCTGTGTAGAGTGGAGTGAGCGTATGGATGGAGACCAAAGCTGTCATGAGTTGCTCTTAAAGACAGTAAAGCGAATAGAAAGTCATGTTTATACTGCTACACATTGATATATGTGCATATATAGATGTATATGTCCATCAAGTGTCCTTTAATGTGTACATATAGTTATATATGTCTAATCTGAAATCTATAATTCTGAAATGTCTCCACATTAGCACTTTTTTTCTCTTGGCTGCTTTCCGTCTTTGGATTGATCTTTCCTTCTCACTTCAGATCCTCATGATTCACACAGTGGATATTTCTATTTCAATTGTTCTCTCCACGCTCTCAGATTCTCTGACGCCATTCTCATTGTCTGGTGTCACTTAAGGTGATGCTTTTGCAAGTCAAGCTTCTTCGATGCTGATCTGTGCACGAGCTTGCTGCTGACATCAGTCACCGCTTTGTCCAGGTTGCTGAGAAGGTCAGCGGAGGTTTGACGGGGACGATCAATAGCTGTGTTGATTGCAAGGCCAGTAAACCGGGGGATGGGATGTAACATGCAAACGCAGTAGAACCTGGACCACCTTAATCCTAATGGGAGTCCAGATTACATTTGTCCGCTTTCCATTGGAAAACAAAAGCTTTTCTCATATATGTATTTAAAGCAGATTATTGTATATACAGGGATTTTCTATTAGATGGGAATATTAGTCTTCTAGCCGAGTGTGTACAATCACGTCACAAATAACACAGAAACAAAATAGTACAAAGTGTTTTTTCAGGAATTTCGTATATTCAGTCTTGGATGATGTTGACAATTTTTTTATTGCGAAAAACATTAAAATACTGTCCTGGATCATAAGGCACACTTAAGTTCCCAATAAATAATAACTAATACATATTTAATACAATTTTTAAATCCAGTTCTCCTTATAGTCCGAAATAAAGCACATTCGCATTTTTCAATGTATGTATTGACAGACTTATAGTTAAACATTTAATTTGAGAGAGAGAAAGAAAGAGCGAGAGAGAGTTATGTTGAGTGAGAAAAGCAAGAGTTAGAGAGAAACAGAAAAGAAAAGAAAGACAAATTGAGAGATCCTAATGACAGAAGGAAAGAGGAAAGAGGGTGACAGACAGAGTAAGAGACAGATATGAAGGTAAGCGACTTCAAGAAACAAAAAAAAAGAGAGATTCTGAAAGATTAAGAGAGAGAGAGAAGGACAAAGAAAGAAAGCAACAGATTGAAACAGAGAGTAAAGCATTTTGTTGGAGAAACCCTCACAAACACTAGAAAAACATTCAAACGCTCCGACTAATGACACCAACAAAGACAGCAGTTGCCATCATTCATTTAGTTTAAATGGAGTTTTTTAACCCAGTCCAGGTTAGAGTTAAACGGAAGGGTGGTAGACAGACCTTCACAAAGGTTCAGTCCGAGTAGAAGAGAGAATGTGGAGTTTCATATGACTTAAACACTGGAATGTGCGTTTTTTATCAACAATATCTGTGGCGGCTGTGTCAGAAAAACCAGGTTTTAATAGTGAACCAAGGCTTACAAAGAGACTTCTGGAAAAAAAAAAAAGCCTTATCAGTCTGTACAAAGTTGTCGTATCAGACACTTACATTCGTGTAACACTGATAATGCCAGTAATGTACGACTAATATGCGCAAACACGCTAGAAGATACTGACACTTGTTTGACTTCATCATTACGTTGTAGGGCTGGGCGGTGTAGCGGTATTAACGTGAATACCGGTACTGAGTTGCGCCACGATATGGATTTTGCAATATCGTGGATACCGTGGCACTTTCATGAATTTACCTTTTATTCACGATTATAAACACTTTAATACATTAAAATACATTTGTTTCGTTATAACTTTTAATTACGACACGGATACATTGTTAATCGAATACAGAAAGCGCTGTAAGAAACTGAATTAATAGATCACCCGCGAGGCGCATGTATCGCGCATGCGCTGTGCCGCCCCATGTGTAATGTGCCGGTTTTTTTAGAGCGGCTGTTTTAGTGAGCGCGAGACCCGTAAAACGCGCGCCCGAGAAAATTCTGCTCGTTTTATTTTGGTCAAAGTCTGTTTTCGATTGTTAACCTTGGTTTCACGCAACTTTAGATTCAGACGCGCGCACGCGCGAAAGAAAAGGAAAGCGTGACGCGCGCTGGCTCTGCTATCCATTTTTGTGTCTACTTTGTGTTCTACTGCTCTCTCTCTCTCTCTCTCTCTCTCTCTCTCTCTCTCTCTCTCTCTCTCTCTCTCTAATATACGGTATTAAAAACGACAGCTGCTTCCTATAAAACAAGAACACCCCCCCACACACACAATATCGTGATATAATACCGATACCGTCTGTACACTAGAAAATATCGTGATGTGAATTTTAACCCATATCGCCCGCCCCTATTACGTTGGTGACAGAACTTTTTCATTTCTGTATAATCTGAACAATAGTTTGAATTCCAGTCTGTATAATCTGAATCGTATTGTCTCTTTCGAGCTCTCGGCTTGTCTTTTTACGCTGTGTCTTGTTTCTCGTTGCAGTGTGTGAATATCAGGTCACTTTGACAGCAAAGCTTGGGCGTTCTGCTCTGTTTGGACATCGAGACTCGCAAGCAGAAGGTTGGATAAACACATTCATATCTTTAGTTTCCTCTTCCTAATAAAACTTGTTTCGTTTCTTCCATGTGCAATCTCTAGTCTTCATTTGACCTCTGTTTAGTGGAGTTGGCGCGTCTATATTGGTTTTTACTTAGCAGGTCTATTTTGAGTGAGATGGTCCAGTCGAGGTGTTTGACTCGAGGTGTGTGTGAGTGTGTGTCTAATCTTATAATGTTGCCAGTCCCTGGAGTTCTCACGATGCCCTCAGATCCAAGCACTTAACCACCATTCTGACTTCCTCTGTACGATTAGTTTATCCTAAGCAGCTTTGGCCAGAAACAAACATCTACTATAACCGTGTACAAACTGTCAGGAATGTAATGAAGAGCATCTTTATCTCAAATTGAATTCGACACGCATCCTAACAAGGGAACCCTGATGCAGGCCTGAGATTTGAACGTAGTGGGTTTCCTCTGATGAGCTGTTTTAGGTGCGATAAGCTCCTCTGACACATGATATGGAGGATAAAGTGTGTGCGCCTGAGAACGTCACCAGTGTGTGGTCAGACTCGCATATCTAAGATTAGTTACTTTCGCTCAGCTACTTGTGTTTTAATCAGGCAGCATTAGTGTATCTTTGGCTTTGTTCTGTGAATGAACTCTGCAATCTCCTGACGGTAAACTGGATGCACGGCGTGGGCAGATGGCCTACCATTTGGCCCAGATTTGCCATGACCCACAATGCAGCTTGTTCGGTTTAACTGGCGCTCATTATGATGACTAAACCAGTGCTTTTTGAGTCCTGTTTTTTTATTTTATTGTTGGACTACGTTTTATGAGATGAAACGTGTAGTTGCAAATGTTGGAGACAAAATTTCAAAACAAAATAGCAAAAACATCATGGCACTCCTTTCCTTGGGAAATCCACGACAGTACAGTAAGAACATGCTCCCCACCAGCAACAAACTCTTCACAGGAAGGCCCAAGCTGGACTATTTCTGTGTGACTTATTAATTCTTTCAAAGACAACCATTTTCTTTTCACTGGTGTGGAGTTGGGTTACAGGGGCAGGCTTCCCTTTCCAGGAACACTTCCTCAGCCTAGATTCAGCATGTCCTGGGTCTTCCTCTGGGCCTCTTCCTGGACAAAAAAGTTGCACAACACTCGTTTAGATTTTTCCTTTAAATATACACGTGTATATACACAATTGTTTTTATTTTCTCACATTAGGTTTACCATTTTTATTCGGTTGATCGTGAGATGTTAACTAAAGTTTCTAATCAAGTTCTGTCTCTGACGTTCCACAGATTAAGGATTTAGACTCAACAAACGAGCTGATATGTTGATAGTATGTAATTTACCAACAGCGTAGCCAATGTTCTGATACACTGTGCAACGAAAAGGAACAAAACAAGGGGAAAAAAATCTGGTTTGTGTATTTGTATTGCAGCTTTGTTCAAGATCAGAATCACTCTCATTATTTGTCGAAGCTAGAGGAACATGGTACAGATGTGTAGTCCCTAGGACATGGACAGATATTAAAGAGACGTAACTTATGGGGAGCGTGAATTACATGGATAATTATTACAAGAAAAGGTTGTCAGGGTTGGAGCAGGAGAAGGAACAGGAGCTCAGACTCAAATGCAATGTCTTCTTTAATAAAAAACAAAAACGGACAAGGGACCTAAAGCAAACACTGAGAATTTCTCAGAAAGTGAGTACAGGACATGACAAGGACCCAACTCATGTGACGTCAGGTGACGAACTCGCGCAGAACACAAAAAACGGAAGCCTTAAATAATGAGGCAATAATTAAACAATAATCAAACACAATCCAGAACACAGGTGATCGAACTTAGTAGAAATAATAAAGCAATACTCAAGCAATTAAACTATCCAAAACACAGGTGACCAGACTTAGCAGAAATAAAGCAATAATCAAACAATCCAAAAGGACCGAACTAAGCTGAAAATCAAACAGCTGAAACCGATAATGATGACCATTAAGAAAAACAAAACCCAATCAAAACATGAAGTGTCCAGAGTGCAAGAAACATTCCCACACAAAAGTCCAGAAAACGTTCAACATAAAAGTACGTCTGCCAGCGTAGATCGTGACAAATGTATTAAATTAACACATATTACACAAACATTAAACATTACACAAAGTATTAAATAGGACAGGTGTTACAGGACATATATTACGAGGTGACATGGACATGTATTACAAGGACAGACATTTTTCAGAGACAAGCATCGTGTCTATACTGTTTAGAAAGCGGCACAGGCGATTCCATTTTGAGCCTTTTAAAATTAAATGTTTACAAGATTGTTTAATTATTGTTTTCTGAAGAACTTTTTAATGAGCTACATTTTATTCTCAGTAAGCAATGGACATTGGAACACTAGTGAGGTTGATACTCTACTGCAGGGGTGCCCAAACTTTTTGCTTCGCGGGCCACATTGGGTTCTAACATTTGACAAAGGGGCCGGACCGGGCTTGGGGGGAAAAAAATACACGTTATAGGATATACACATTTTTGTTTATAATTTAGTATTTAACATTAAATAGTGTTTATTTCTATTTAAAAATGAGAAAAAAAAAATGAAAAAACGCATATAATTCTAAAATGCAAATAAAGTGATTTAGCATTTTAACGGCTTTTTAAAATGTGTTCATAAATAAAGCAATAAAAACCTTCATAATGGAACGTTGAAAAAAAATTGAAATTGAAAAATTGAAAAAAGAAAAAAAATTGCAAGGTCGCCAATGAATTTGCGTGAATTGGTGCAATCGCGAAATCCTGTAGGGACTGAATACTCTCCGCGGGGCGTATTCCATTCATTTTATGAATCAAGTAACAGGCCGGTCAAAATGCGATTAAGGGCCCCCAGACCGGACTTTGGACACGCCTGCTCTACTGTCACTGCAATCTGGACACATTAGGGGATTTATAACATATTTCCCCCTTTTTCTTACCATTACAGCACAGCACAACAAACAACAGAGTGAAGATGGTCATCATGGCAGCGGCGGCAGCTCCTGAGCCCCTCACAGCTCTTTCCCGATGGTACCTGTACGCCATCCACGGATACTTCTGCGAAGTGATGTTCACCGCCGCCTGGGAGTTTGTAGTGAACTGCAACTGGAAGTTTCCCGGCGTGACGAGCGTCTGGGCGCTTTTCATCTACGGAACGTGCATTTTAATCGTAGAGCGCATGTACCTTTGTCTGAGGGGTCGCTGTAACGTGCTGCTCCGCTGCATCATTTACACGCTGTGGACGTATCTGTGGGAGTTCGGCACGGGTCTGCTGCTCCGGCAGTTCGACGCCTGTCCGTGGGACTACTCCCAGTTTAAGTATAACTTCATGGGCCTGATCACTGCGGAGTACGCCGTTCCCTGGTTCTGCGCCTCTTTGATTGTGGAGCGCCTGGTGATACGCAACACCCTGCGGCTGCGCTTCGACGAGTCGGCCGAGCGTGGAGTGATGGAGGAGCGGGTAGAAAGAGGTGGAGGAGGACGAGGAGGAGGACGAGGAGGCAGAGTCGCGTCCACCAGCGCTAACGGCTACGTCAAGGCCGATTGAGGCAGAAGCGTCGCTAGTAGTTTTTCCGTCCTGACACTCTATCCCGACCTTCTCCCACCTTCTCCCAGGGCCCGAGTGTGAGCAGACAGCATGGGGACAATCAGACAGGAACTGTGAAGAACTCGTCTAGTGTCCGGCTCAAGCCTGAAGACTTTTTTTCGTTTTTTTTCGTGTCCAGTTATCCTCACATTGGGCGAGTAGCAGCTAAGTTTATGGTTTGTCAGGGAGAGGAATGAAGCGTCCTGTACCTCCCAAACTAGTCCATCCGGTCCAGAAACTTCCACACAGCACACGAAAAATAACCTGAGGAGATTTCAGCCGAAAACACTAAAAGCAGGAGCACAGCGGCTCCCTGTTGAATATTTATTAACTCTTAATTAGACACGCGATAGGATTAAACCTTCCATTTTTAACATTAGTTTATGGTATTTATTAATACGTATTTAAAACGTAGATCCGCAATGCCGATGATAGCACGCTGATGGGAAATTGTACATATTATTCATAACTGATACCTTAACAACGCGACCTGTACTTGAATCGGATGTTTTCAGATCATCACAAGTCACTGCTCGATTGTGCATGAAAGTTGTCTTCCAAAGAGATGTGAGACTGATCTTCATCGTTTTGTTTTATCGTTGATATGCTGAGGATTCTCGTGGATGTTTTACACACTAACGTATGTCCTGGTGCTCAGATACCTTGACACATCATGTGTTCTGTGAGAGGATGTGACATCATGGACCCTCGGATCCCCGTGAGACCTGTGATAATGGGCGTGTCATGTCGTGTGTTGGATCACTGACCTCAGGACTGCTCATAATCTCACCACTTATTGGACAAATAAAATCAAGAGCAATATTGTGCCCCATGACATAAAATGCCAGCATGCATGATCTTCAGAGAGAACGGTTGTTCTGTATCTGTATTGTTACTAACGAAAACATGTATTAAATAACATGAATCTCAACACTGTCTAACTCATTTTTACAACTTAAGCAGCAGAACTTCCACTTTGAAAACCTTCGCAATGCAGATTCCTCGATTTTACTCAGTCGACTTTTTCTTTTTTTTAAGTAAGCATTGTAAGTAAACATTGACGTAAGCTTTTTTTTTTAATTTTCATTTGGATATTTTTTCCCTATGTATTTACGTGTGTCTTGGGCACTATCAATGCTTAATTATCGTCCTCAACAAAAATATCTAAGAATGTATGCCACGCCCATTGTTTATTGCAACGCCATTTTATCGCGACACAGCCTATTAGAATTTAAAGTGGGCTAATTCAACGTACGGTATTTAGAAATAATATGTGTCTCCTTCTATACATCGGATATAATGCATTATATGTATTATTCAGATTCGGAGCTAGCATCCACCATTAAACATCCACTGGATTCATAGTTCCAATCAAATCCAACCAATCAAATCGCCTCAAACGAGGTGCGAACGGAAACAGGAAGAACACGACACGTGTTCAGTCGACTCGTTCCAGAGAAAGACGTCGCTTTATTCGAGTGTGAAACTGAAGCTGTCGAAAACAATCCACGTAATGCCGGCGCTTGACCACTAGATGACGACAATCCACCGCTGTTGGAGCTCTGGTAACGATCGCGTATATTTTACTTCCTGTAATGACCACGTTTATTGAAATGTGATACCAGATTTAACCGTGATAATTTAAACGTTTTTTTTTTTTTTTACAAGTATCCAACTAAAGCATTTGTTAAAAAACAGAACATTTCAAAGGAAATGCATACTTTTTCTCTTTTCAATATAAGTTTATAATTCAAAGCTTGCTAATATTTTTTTTTATTTAAATATTGGTGGGTGTATGTATTCATTTATGTATTTATTTATTTACTTTATAATATGTTTAGTGGTTATGGCGTATTCAACTCTCGATAGTTCGAGTGTTTTAAGGAAGCAAACGTGATACGCAAAGCATACAATTTGCTTTCCATATGTTAAGGGCTTCAAAATATGAATGAAATATCAATAATATGAATCGTCTATTTTTGCATTGCTGGGCTTCCTATGCAGTACTTCTGAGTTTCAGAAATGGAAAGCAAATGGAAAAGTGTATTCATGCATTTTATTTCATGATTCATTCATAGTCTCATTTACAGTATTTAGGTCAGTTATGCGCCACCTCAGGTTCTTCTTTCACGACACGAAACTCTTTCTCAGTCATCTTTCACCCAGTGACAAAAAAAAAACAATGAATGATCTCATCTGACTTGATGCCACTGTACCTGCCCTGAGACTCCGCCCCTTCAGAGAAGCAGCCAGTCAGCTGCCAGAATTCCAAATAAGGCCAGATGGAAATCCTATAATGGGCAGGTGAAGCAAAAATAGCCTTTTTCATTTTTTTCTCACAGTGATGTAGGTTCCGTCTGCCGGATTTTGGTGCAGTTTTCTGAAATCATTCCAGCCTAATGAAGCATCTTCTAACTGGAGAATCAAACAGTGCCAGGACTTGCACCCTGAGGGGGTCCGCGCTGAATGAAGTTTTATCCATGGGAAACTAGTCTTTTAGGAGGGGTGGTGCTACTGTTCTCATAGCTCGTCTGTCAGCAGGTTTGTCAGCAAGAAGTGAAGCGGAGAAGGGCTTCATACTGCCGTCCTGGGTGTGCCAGAAATCAGATTATTCATGCCAGGCAGAAACACAAAGAAAACGCTTTATAAAAACACTCGGTAGGAATAAAACCTTTTTAATGGAAGAGTGTTGTCGCGTGGGAAGATCTGGGACCAAATCACACACACACACACACACACACACACACACACACACACACAATCTCCTCACAAAAAGACACGTGCACTAACTTGCGCACACACAAAGGCACGCACGCACACATACCGTCACACACACTCACACAAACTGCACACACAGGTACACACACTCTCACACTTACACAATCATCAACCAGTTCAATAACCTGGTTCACTGGCACTTATTCACACACCGACACACACATACATAAACCTCATGCATAAACAAACACACATACAGGTAAACACTTGCATTCATACGCACACACATATACAACCACAATGACACAGACAGAAGTTGACGCACAGACATTGACTAAAATTCCCAATTGCAGGGTTATTTGGGTCATAGACACACACACACACACACACACACGATTCCCAGTGATTGTAGGTACGACTGTACGGAGCTTTAATTATTTAAACACAGCAAATAAATAAAGACACCAACATTTGGACGTGGCTCTATTTGAACACAAATCAGAATAATTTCAAAAGATCAGACCAGAGATGCTCATCATTTGGCCGTTTAGGAACATGCCCATGGTCTCGCTCACACTCCCGCAGAAAGTTGCCGTTATTTTAGTCTTATCTTATATACGCTTTGCATAACGTTACTCTGAGGTTTCCCACGTTGCTTTGCATTTCGACCCGTGTGTTTGATCAGCAGACTTTCCTCTTCTCTCCCACTCGCTCATTATCTCTTTCTCTCGGTCCTCCACGTCTTCACTGGTTTGTGCTTTCGGTTAAAAATAAAGCAGATTAACAGCTGGACAGATGCCACAACTCCACTGTTGCTGTGTAATGGAGTGTGTGAGCACAAGGACGAGGAATTTACACAAGCCGAGGAGAAAAATATAGGTTAATCTTGATTTGATTTTAGTCAATCAGACAGAATTAGCCAATCAGTTTGTCCAATCAGTTCACAAAATGTCAAAGTGTCATGGACGTATGTGTGTTCTGACATTTACATTAAAGTCACTTGTGGGGACTGGGTCTCATAACTTTCAGCCTGTTTGAGGGTCATTTATATTTTGGATAAGGTTGTGATTGTTGAGGTTAAGGTTAAAGTTGAGGTAAGGGGGGATGTATTATGTCAGTGATGCACAGATATATCTGTAATCTTGTTTGTGCGTTTTGGCTGTTCAGAAAGAGATCAGGTGTCATCAGAACCGTGTTTGCTCGAGCTTAATACAGCTTTAAAAAAATTAATAAAGAAAAAGTATAAAAAAAAAAAAATTCAGATCAAACAGATCTCAATTCTGTGTTTCCTAAAAATCAATCTCGAGACTTCATAATCTCCTCATAATAATAAAAAGAGTCCCTAGCTGAGTCTCAAACTCGGTTTCCCTTAAATAAAAATAAATAAATAAAATATCCCAACCTGATCTAAGTCTCAAGTCCTAAAAAAAAACACCAACCAGGTGTCTATTAATGATTTCAGACTGATCTAAATCCCCCAACAGTGTCTCAAACTGGGATCTTCCTCACAGGCCATGCCGCCCATCATGCATTAGCGTGCTGTGTTTAGTTTGGATCGCCACCATAAGGACTAACTCAGAACTGTTTTTGCATTTTCCTCCAGTGCTCGAGTTGGTTTGCTTCTCTCTTTTTCACCTCAGCTTTTCAGACCCGGGACTTTTACATCCAAAACTTTTCAACCACAGTAAAGCTCTCCAGGTACTGTGCAGAAAGTGTGAATTATGCTAATAGATCCTGGCAGGGGAGAAAATAAGTGCAGTTATTAAACTGAATAGCTGCCGCTGGTCCTGCGGTCCAGACCCCAGGCCTCTCGACTTTCTTCCGTCTCATACCTACACCTTCATCACTGGTGTGTGTGCCTTCTTTTTACACGTCAAAGCCCTCGCTCTTTCTTTCTCTCACTCTGAACTTTTCCAAAGTTAGTTTTCCAGGCACTTGACAGCCACAGAGTCCTTGGCCTCATTCTGCCTAACAGCCTTAACAAGCTCCATGAGCTTCCCAATGGACCCCGTGTGTTATTGAAGAGCGACTCCACTCCCAACATCCAGGCTCTGGTGGGAATATTCAGTTCAATAACCTTTCACAGTGGAATCCGTCACTTTTAGGCAACCTGGCATCATCGCAGCTGTGCTTTCTCCAACTTTGTCTCTGACCATGCTAACGTCTTACCTTTATGTCTGCTTTATAGTCTGCAGAGGTGTAGCTGAAGAGCTGAAGAGTACCTGAAAATAAAACTTGATAATAATAACAACTTGAAAAGAAATGCTTTTGAAGACCCTCAATCAAAAATCTAGTCAAGTAGAGAGTAAAAGTTGCCTCTAATTTTGTTACTCGGTACAAGTACAAAGTAGCCAAAAAATGCAACGTCCAGTTACTCAAGTACTTTACACCACTGGGCCTTAAAAAGCCGTCAGTTGGGAGTGGAAGTCAACCAGCACTGAAAAGTTTCGACTTTCGTCAAGCGCCGAATCAATACGTCAATGCCAAGTTCCAACACTCTTCATTCATCTCGCTCTCCATTTCTCTCGAGTCTCTCAAAGCTCACGACACAACTTTGTGTTTTAATAAAGCTCTCAGGATGTAAGTCATTAATCCTGAACCCGTTGAGAAGCGGCGCATGTGGGAACAGGTACCAGATTTGCTTGTTCTGCTGTAGGCCATCCAAACGGTTAGAAGCAAACAGCTGGAGCGCTGGGTTTCTTTTTAATAGTCGACGGATCATCTAGAAACGATCGGTTTACGGCTTATCAAGTCAACTGCAGGAAGTTGACGGGTTGCGATCGGTTGAGCGCCGCTGGAATTTTAGTGCATGTATTGCTATAATAAAGATAAAGGTATGGTTGGGCTTTTCAATGACTGACAGATGGGCGTCTTGTTCAAAGCAGCTGCTGGCTCCTGGAACTTTATGATTAGTATCCACGTTTTCACGGTAATGGGTGTGTTTGTGTGTTTTTAATACGGAATTAAGGCAAACAGATGGCGTTTCCACGTAAGCGTCCAAACTGGCCAAAGTGGTTTTCGGGACGCTCCGTCTTGGACTCGACAGTCACGGACTCGTTCTTGTCTCCATTTGGTCTTTGGCACAATCCATCACAATGACCTGTTCCCAGTCTCACTTGAGTTGAGGAAGGCTGGCGTGGTGGGAGTGTTGGGTGTAAGAGACACCGCTCGGGTGAATAGTACAGTGCAAACAGTGTTATTGCAGGTGTGAGTGGATATTACGTCTGATTATGAAACGTGTGGGACATTTCACGACATCTGTTTTTTATCTGCCCGGTCGGTGTTAAAATGGCCATTTGAGACCTAAAATAGCCAGGAAATTTCCGCTCCTCGCAGGAGAGACAGAGAAAGAGTGTGCACACGTCCAGATTCGGAGGTTTATTTTAGGAAATGATTGCGAGCCGACGACTGACGGGAGAGAGGTGCGTTATGGACTTTAAAGGTGGGGTCACTCATGATCTCATCAGCCAGGCGTAGGCATTCATGTAAAGATGGCGATTTTAATGGATAGTGATAAAGGTTTACATATATCCCGCTCAGATCACCTGGGCACTGTTTGTGATGCGAAAACCAGATGGTTGAGTGGAGGAATGTCGTTTTTTGCTGGCAGAATCTAGCAGCTATAGATTTTAATGTGAGGTTGAATAGTACTTTTTAATGGTATTTATAAGCCACATTATCAAGCAGCCATCAGTGGGTGGTTTGATTCTCAAGCTTTGCTGTCTCGAGACGTTTGTAGACTTTCTCTCTCTGGGCCTGTAAAGTTCTCTCTGCTTTGGCTGAATGCTCCTTTTGCTTTCTATAAAGTCGCCGGGTGTTAAAAACGGTGGTTTAATGTGTGGTTGAACAGGCCTGTTGCATTTTGTTGATTGTTTTTGGACAAGAAGAGTTGGTTTGCTAGTTTTTTTACCTACCACGATTGTCTTTATACAAGGTACAACTTGCCTTTAGAAACAACAAAAGTGTGAGTTGGTTTGAGAACCCACTGGTCTGACAACTGGCACTAAGCCAATTTTTTTTGGAATTTTTTATCGGAATACAGTGAGTAATCCTATTTTTCTGCCTGGTGATTTACTATTAGTCAATTAAGTTGCTTAAACACATTTCCATATGTGGGTCACTGGAAGATGGAGTCGTTCTTTGCTATTAAATGTATTTACTGTTGTATCGCTAGTTCTATTCTGACATGCTGTGATTGTGATGAAGAACAAAAGGCAAATCTTTTTCGAGTTAGAACTCAATGGAATCAAATTGGAAGTTGGAAGTTCATAAACATTGAATAGAGGAATATAAACCATGTAGTCGCCTCTACATAATAATGATGACATTGCTTTCATTCCTTGTATCAGGAAACTTTAACAAGCTGTAGAAAGGCAAAAAAGTAACAATTTATACTTATAAAAGAGCCAACTAGTTCAGTCACCATTGACATTTATATTTGGCAAATAAAAAATGCTTGGAAAGCTTTTTCACATGTAAAAGAATACATTGATAAAACATTGTTTGTGCAGTTGTTGTGACCTATTGGTTAGTTGGGTGAATGTTTTGCAATTAAAATAATAATTTACTTACTTTTCTTTACTTTACTTTACTTCACTTTACTTTAATTTGACAGATGCTTTTATCCAAAGAGACTTACAAAAAGAGGAGCGAGTGAAGCAATTTGTCTAAAAAGCTATCCTTATTCACGTAGATGTTCACACAAGGTATATAAAGAAGCTTACTAGACACAGCATGACAGTCAGTAAACATATATACAAGACAAAACACAAGACAAAAACGTTTTTTTTTTTTTGTAGTTTGTTTTTTATTTTCTGTTGAGGTGCTGGTAAAAAAAAGCTCAGTTTTAAGAGCTTTTTTTAAAGTTTGAGTTTTTCTGACTTTTAAAAGAAAAAGTTGTAGATTTTCTGACAGGGACAGATAAATTGTTCCATCAAACATCTCGCTGAACGAGAGAATGTTTCTATGAGTGATTCCATTCCTCGTTGCAGAGTATAAAATAATAACTTAGTATTATATAATTTTCAAAATAATGGGCATAAGGAGTATGACGGTTTTCATCATCATTTTTATGCACTGTACTTAAGCCCAAACTGAATTAGTGGTTTATAGAAAAATACCATTTCTCCTAAAAACGAACACGAAACATATGAGTAATGACACTGTTTTGTAATGTTTTTTACTTAAACAGATATTTTTTTTGTCCTAGTTGGATTAGCACTGTTTCTAGGCTTATCATAAATTATGCTAATGCTAATTGCTTATAAACCAAGCAAGTTTTCATAACCGAGTTGGTGTTTTTGTAATGAAGACTGGGATTCCGGCCTCCTCACCCAGCAACCAATAATCAAAGGTGTTCTCAGCCAATGACGTGCTTCTGCTCGAGCTCTTGTTGGCTAACAGTTTGTCTCATCTCAACGTAATAATTTGCCCCTCTTGAGCTCCATGTAGCCCTTGGCATTTAGCTTTGTCATTGACAGATTGACTTGATTCCACATAACAACAACCTGGATTTAGCCGCATTATTTAAGTTTGCTGCGCCTTTGCGCTCATGTTCACGCTTGTATTTCTATGATGTTAAGGCTGAAAAAATAGGCCTTGCTGTTTATTTCTCATTCCTGAAATAAACATATTTTAAAGCCAACCATTAACTGTCATTCGTTCCTATGTTCATCCAATCCATGTGTCCATCTTTAAGTCCATCTATCCATCCATCCATCCATCCATCCATCCGTTATCTATCATCAATCAATCCATCCATCAATCTTTTCATTCATCCATCCATCCATCCACAGGGTGAACTACACTAGAAATATTTTTGCATAATTTATTTTTCTATTCAATCTTTGTTAATCAACTATAAAAAAACATTTTTCTTTCCTTCAATTTTTAAGTGAAGTTTGCAAACAATTTCTGAAATTGTTAAAGTCTGAATCGTTTCAAGGACTATCACAGTCTCATCTCACAATTTTCGTTTTTCTTTTGCACATTTGTTTAATGTTTGTTATATATGAAGGTACACAATTATGTATAACAACACTGCAGGTGCTATACAAATCGTATCTCTTTTATTAAATTCTGGGACTGACATGCAGTTGTGAAAATGTGTGGACATGTGGAGGGATGGACACGTAGAACGATGACAAATATGATCGTAAGCCAATGGAAAGCGAAAAAAAAAACAAACAAACTCAAAACAATCCCTCTTGCTCGAGTTAGTGCGTCATTCAAAAAGGACATAAAAACACTGATAATGACTTGGCAGATTGGATCTAAAGGGCTTTTCTGCCGTAAAACTTGTAACACTTGTTTATTTGGCTCATGTGTTTGCACTTAAGGTCGAGCGATGGCACGCTGGTGCTCTTGACAGTGGCACGCTGGGTGGCTAGCTGCTTCTTCCTGTGGGACGCTGTAACAGATCTGAGGGTTGATCTCCACCACGACACACACGGATACACAAGTGTATCAGGTCGCCTCCGTGTTTGGCCCGCCTGGTCCTCACGTTTGATGTGGGCTCCTCGGTTTTCTGCAGCGTCTGTTCTTCCTGCGATCCTCACATTCCTCAGTGGCATTACAGACCACCCGCTCTTCAGAGTCGCCCAGGTCTGCGTCTCTTTGCCGTGTCTTTTCCACGACCTCTCGCCCTCGACGCTCCGGCCCATCTGGATTCACCCGGACCTGCGTTCTCACAGGTTCAGAGTAGAAGGCAACAGTCTCTCACTCCACACGGTGGTGTCTAGTGTCTCTTCGACATATTGTCCCTCATTAACGTGCCCCTCAGACCGGCCAACACGGGATGCCGCTGCTGAATGTATTTACAATAAACCCCCGGTTAAAAAGGACTTCAAGAGACCTGGAAAACTGACACGTCTTTCCTGAGAATCACACAGTGATTTTCACAAACAACAAAATTATTTCTACGTGTTTCCTTCATATAAATGAAAAAAAAAAAAGTTTTTGTACATGTTTTTAAAAATAGGTTTAATTTTACTATTTACTTATTTTCAGGTATGAAATGTTTTCATCATTTCTGAAAGTGAAAATTAAAGAGATGCATAAATTATGAAATTATGATTTATGAGAAACAAGAGATGCATATTCTTGACTAAATATTATATGCGTCAAATTCTTCATTAAAGGCGTCATTTGTGAGACGTACTCTTGTGACGTATCCTTCATGAGACACAAACATGTGACTCGTCATTCACATCTTTCGTGAGACGCATCATTCATGAGCTACGTAATTCATGGAACGGATCAATAATGAGACACAATTATCAAGAGAGACATTATTCATGAGACGAGAAACGTCGTTCATAATCGTTCATGAGAAGCCAATAAGACGCATCCTTCTTCAAGCTACGTCGTTCATAACTCGCATCATTAACGAGATACAGTTAACCCTCGTTTATCGTGGTAGATAGGTTCCAAACCCAGCCACGATAGCAGAAAATCCGCGAGTTAGGGACACCATATTTACGTATTTATTTAACATGTATTCAGACTTTTAAAACCCTCCCTTTACGTAGTACTGTTTTTTTTTACAGCAATGTACAGATATCTACAGTATGTACATACAGTACACAGGCACAAATATTAAGCAACATACAGTATTTCTTTTATAACATATATGTACGTAATGAAGGAAGTATAAATCTGCAATGGTCGAACCGCCAAGTCTCGCTACTTTCACTGTAGATTTTTTTATGATACGTATAGTTCTTGAGACATCATTCACGAGATGCATCATTTAAGACAAGCTTAAGTTAAGATGTATTCGATATGAAACCCTGACAGTGCTAAGCATCACAACATGCAAGTTACTGAAATGATAAACACAGGTTGTAATTCACAAAAATTGTCCTTTGTTTTTAACTACAGATCCCACAATGCAGTGCTTCAGCCGCTTTGCCTTGTGTAAACAATACGTGTACACTTGTAACCTTTACTTGAAAGCACATTTTTAGTTTATTTTTTGCATCATGTTTAACTTGTACAATTGCGACATGATACATTGTTTTAGAATTTAAAATGTGTTTAATTTTAAATGATTATAATTAAATAATTGTTTTGTCTTTTTTTGTTTTATCCCAGTTTATGCTTACAAAATGTACAACTTTGAGATGTTTTTAATGGGGGTTTTTTTTAATTCAGTGCTCAATGTAAAGTGTGGTTTGAATTTTGCCCCCAAAAGGAGGTTGACACACTTGAACTCGGAAGGTTATTTCACAAGATCCTACAGATTCTACACCACCGTAGACAGAATCACTTTTTCTCTCCTTCGCTCTGGGCTTTTCCCCACTCCGGTCTAAGGTTCAACTGGGAATCTTTCACAATAAAACAGAATAGCTGAAGTTCACCAGGTAGAGTTTATGGATGTCTGGAGCAGGTGTGAGATCAGAGGATTTGGGATGAGGGTGTTATAACCATTTGTGTTTGGCCAGATAAGACTGCGGCCATTAACCCTCCGTGTTGTCCTTTGAACGTGACCGAAGTGGAGTGCGAATTCGCTCCAGTCCGTGATTTACTTACCGTTTGTGTTTGCGAGAGTCTAGACCAGGGGTGTCCAAAGTCCGGCCCGGGGGCCAAATGCGGCCCTTGATCAAATTTTGACCGGCCCGTGACTTGAGTCATAAAATGAATGTAATCCGGCCCGCGGAGAGTATTCAGTCCCTCAGGATTTCGCAATTGCGTGATCGCGCCAATTCACGCGAATTCAGCGAAACCCCGCGATTTATTTGCGACCTTGCAATTTAATCCAATCACCGCAAATTGAATTTGCGTGGTCTTCATTATAGCGATGGGAAGTTTGGCTCTTTTCATAGATTCGGCTCTTTTGCCTCGTTTAACTCTTTCAAACACTCTCGGAGCAGTTCAGCGCGTGAACACACCATGTGATGTTAAACAAATACGGTTTGTTTCACCACGCCCAGCCGAGCTTGTAAAAAATGTAATCAAAATCATATATTTTTTTTCAATATTCCATTATGAAGGTTTTGATTGCTTTATTTATGAACACATTTTAAAAAGAAGTTAAAATGCTAAATCACTTTATTTGCATTTTAGAATAAAATTTTTTTTAATGCATTTTAAATAGAAATAAACACAATTTAATGTTAAAAACGAAATTATATACAAAAATGTGTATATCCTATAATGTGTGTTTACCCGAGCCCGGTCCGGCCCCTTTGTCATATGTTAGAGCCCAATGTGGCCCGCGAATCAAAAAGTTTGGGCACCCCTGGTCTAGACCTATTGAGTGGGATTTGTGGTAATGACTCAAAACATCAGCCCAGTGGTGTCGTCCGGCCAGATCGTTTGTTTAAAAGAAATGGACGTCCAGCTCTGTTTGTCTCCCCGGCTTGGCTTTCTTTCACTCAGCCGGCGTGTTTTGTTGTGGCTGTACGTAATGTGACTGACACAAACTTTGTCTCGGTCCTGAGCAATCAGTGAGTCATCATACCTGAATTGGACGCACTCCGAGCATGCTGGGAAAAACAAATCTCAGTAGAGCCTCTGACTTCCTTATCAGCTAGTGTTCTCCGCTCACTTTTGTTCTGCTGACAATCAAAACTTCCAGCCAGTTTGCAGAAGCTTTCTTTAAACTACCTGGAAATCTCCTGCCAATTCATTCAGCTCCATTCATTATTTCGTCAGAGCGGCTTGTGGATTGACAAGTGAACGAGCTTGAATGTTTGCGTGTGACAAAGGCTTTTTTTTTCCACAGTGTTTGCCAGTGATAATCGGCCTTTATACGTAAATGCACCAAACGTTTGGAAAAGAGTGAAAATCTTTTTAGCTTACGAGCATTTTCAGTCAACGGCTTCGAGCTGAAGTGGATATTAAACGCACTGTGAGATCTGCATTTAATTGGATGCAATTTGGGACTTTAAAACATTTTACAATAAGATTACCTTCTGCAAAGGCAATGAAGGACTCACAGTGCGATTTACAAGCCAATCACATGATCCAGCGCCTGAATGCCAATCACAACATGTTCTGTACCTAAAAATACTTTGTTTTATATTATTATAAACATTTCTTGTTGTTGTTTTGTTGTTGTATTTGTTTAAATAACGTATTAGCAATATCATATGGATGTACAGTATATTTTCATACTTATATTACTTACAAACATACTGTTACTGTGTTCAAAACAATAAAAGAGTAAATATGTATTATGTTTTTTTTTATAAAATATTTAAAAGGTTTTTATTCATGTGCTGTATATATTTTATAGATATATAGAGGTTATTTAAAAGGAGAGTAAAGCATAGATAGGAAAGGAAGTTAGTAAAGCATATTCCATAATCCATTACAATTCTACAAGCAAAATGTAATGGAATCTTTTTTATAAGATCTAGAATCACTTATTCAAAACTATAATGATTAGGAATATCTTATTCTGAATTAAGCAGTGAGCAAAAGCAAAAAAATCACCAACATAAAGCACCACATATACTACACATACATTTAATATTTAAATGAAGGAATAAAACTCATCAGTGAACAGCATGCTAATGAACATTGATTTATTGTGTCTGATTACTGTTTTACAATGTGACTTCATAGACAAGGACAATCTTGTGTTTTTTCTCTGAAGCTTGATACACGCCGAATTTTCGAATCAGTAATAATAAAGCAGTAGTTAAATATTACCCATCATTCAAGAGATTCTGGTAATTCTGAAATTATCACTCTTTTATGCTTGGGGAAAACAAGAAGAAGATGGTGTTAAATTGGGTGTGGTGCACTTCTGTGGTGTCAGGTTCTCATTCACCTTCAGGGAAAAAGATCAAGAAAAAGAGGAGGATAGATAGAGAAACAAAGGCACGGAAATGACAAAACCATTCACTAAAACATCTAATCATCAACCACATCATTCATTAAACAAATATCATGTGTATCCTTTCTTATGAGTCTGTTTTATACAATTTTGGAAAAAACATGCTTTGGTAAATGTCATTTAAAAAGAGTTAGTATATGACAAAATTTTTGGTTAATAAAGCTAAGTTGGTTAATTTGCCATAAATGTGGTGGAATTTTTCTTGACCTTTCACCTGCAATATAGTTTGAAACCTGTAAGTTACCCTAGATCCAGCAGGGGGCGATCTAACGATTTTGAGGGATGTTTGAAAGCAGATGCTTATGTTTAAAAATGCATATACGTAAACGTAGATAGACTATGACAAATCGTCCAAAAGACAGAACATATGGCTGATTTTGAAGTATCTTGCCAAGCATTTATTTATTACATGCATATTCTAAATCTGTATTTAATCAAATACCAATAATAAAAGAATTGTATGACATTTTATAGTTTGATTGTTTTGTGATAAATATCCTAATTCTATTCATAGTTTCCAATCTGAATTATTTTTAGTTTTGATGCTACTTGTATTCTGTTTGGACAAGCATCAAAAAGGATTCAAAGTACAATCAAAGTACAGTAGTAGTCCTTAAAGATAACAGTAGTGTTTTATGACTCTCGTAAAACATACCATGTTATTTTCAAAGTTCTTTAAATCAAGATCAAGAATGTGTAACAACAGTTTTTAACTGTATTGGCTGAACTTTAAAAGTCGAAAACAGCATTTTTGGAGAGTAAAACAAAAAATTTAAATTAATAAATAGACACAAAAATAAAGAATAAATAAAAGCAAACAATAAATTAATTTAAGTAAAGCCTCAATCATATATTGTTTTACTACTATATTACTACTATACATTTATTCATAAATGGCAGTTTGTTATTTATTATATTATTGTAAATGTTTTGCTTGAGTTTTTGAAACTGAATTTGGAAAGTTCATCACCTGTTTCCTTGAAACTCTCTCAATAGAACAGTAGTGTGTACGTGTCTGTGCCTGAGCTGGTCTGGAAGAAGCCAGTCATGGTGATGGTGGTGGTCACCTCCAGTTGTTCTTAATTCTGATATGGTGAAAAGTGCAATGCTGCAGAAATGCATTCCAGCCCAGAGCGAGAGCTGCAGGGTTCCACGACTATCAGATTCTCCTGCTTGCACGTGGCTTTGGCCCAGCACGTCTTAAGTGGGGAAGAGCGGAGAAGCCAGTATAGATCCTGAGGTCTCAAGTGGTCAGACCAGACACAACTGTGGTCACTCTTTCTAATTTGAACAGCTTCAGAAAGAAACGTTGTGCTTTGTGAGTCACGTCTCTCAGTCTGCAGGTCCATTCTCGAGAGAAGCATGATGAATCGTTTCAAGTCCAGCTCTGCTTCGTATATACAAGGCTTCCACACACTCTCCACTTGACTGTGCTGGGATGAATGAATAATGAATGATTAGTTAGCCATTTGGCTCAGATGGCTGTCGATATTTTTGAAGGGAATATCTTATTGGGTTGACAGGGTGGAGTGTTATTCACCTCAGTGTTTTTGAATAAATCCTGAAGTTACATGCTGGTCCATCATGGCACCAGCAGTGTGGAATCAATTCCATATTTTTTGTGTTCAGTGGTGTAGAAAATGCTTCATGACGATGGACTTAAACTTTACTTTATTACAGTTATTTGGCAGACGCTTTTATCTGAAGCGACTTACAAAGTGAAGAGCATTAGAAGCGGTTTGTCGTGAAAGGAAATGAAGGTCAGGACAGTCAGTGAACACACAATTGTTTTTCTTTTTTTTTTTCATTTCGTGAAGTTGGGAAAGAGTGTATTTCCACTTTGGAAGAATTTTACTTCTTGTTGCAGAAAAACTACTAAGTGCTGTTTGTTCTCTGATCATAGATATCGTAAAAAAATCTGCATCAAACTGTTGAAGTAGGATGACGCAGTACCAGTATAGGTTGGTATAAGTATGGTATAAGTTAGTAGCAGAATAAGTTAAAGCTGAACTTGAACCTAGCAGCAACTGGTAACCAGTGTAATGAGACAAGCAGTGGAGTGAAATGCAGCGTTTAAGTAGAAACCAACTAAAATTCCCAATGTGAAGAACTCTATAAAAGTGTATAAAGAAACCACTTTTGTGTCTGACAATCAGTGCGCCCACAATGATTTCAACATTCAAATTTTCAAAACTAAAATATTAGAATAGGATTTTAATTTGATTAGATAATTACAATCATCTGTTTTAACAATATTTTTAGCTATTACTTATTTTATTTTATAAATGGGTTTTGCATTCATTTTAGCAATCACAAATAGAAACAAAACTGGCGGGACTTGGCGGGATAAAACGGACCAATATCCTTTTTGCTAATTCTGCTATTAGCTCCGAACACAACATGAATCAAAACTGTGTTTCTCTTCTATATGAATAATCAACCCATAAAACCAGTCAGGGAAGACTAACCTTGTGCGCCATCTTGGAAAAAAGTGGAAGAGATGGAAAGCTTCTTCAGACCAGTAAGTAGTTATCAGACTTGATAATCACAAGCTAACAACATTGTGTTAAAGTCAGCAATTTGTTTAGATTTGAGAGTTTTCTTCTTGGTACCCTCTGTAACATGGTTTAACTGTGTGGTTGAGTCTCTGTGGCGTGTGTTGCCAAGGGAAACTGTCCATCAGACTGGGGGGCGGAGCTCTTTCAAGCCTTTACCTTTGGCCAAACACTGACATTCTTTGTGCAGGTCTTTGAGTTGCCAGGGGACAGGAAGGGCGAGCTGAGCTAAGGAGATGTATTTGGCTTTGAAGCAGTCCGAAGGTGGCTTTCTCTGTCTTGCTTTTCTTCCTTTCACTGATTTTATCTTTTCACTTAGTTTCATCTACGAAACTGCCATGCATGTCCAGATATGGAAAGTGGGTCTGTTTACTGATTAACTCTGCGTGTGTTTGTAGATGGGCTCTTTTAATGGAGCGTTCGTTTGTAACCTTCAGACAAACGGATCGGTTCGTCATTGACAGGCCACGGATGGAGCAGATGGTACACTGAAACACTCTCGCTTCCTTTTTTCAAGTGCATTCCCACCCATCTACTTCTTCTTTCCCTTCTTCTTTTCGTGCTTCTTCACTGTGATGAGTTCATGCTTTGAGTTCAGCAACTGTCTGGGACAAACTTTTTAACTCGCGAGCCAAAATGTGGTTAGTTTGCGTAATTGTTTAGTTCTCTACTACTTGTCCAAACCAACTGATTGATCTAAAACATTGGAAGATCTCATCATTTCTGCTTAGGTGACTTTGAACCATGCGATCATGTGTGTTTTACACTAACAGATGACCATACGTCTTAAAGACGGACAGTAGCTAGTCGACTTTTTGCACGTTGGAAAGTTGGAAGCCATTTTGTTTAGTTTGAAACGCGAGGTAATTTCACACGCAGAGAACCGTGAACTTTGACTGTTTGCAGCCGAACCGAATCTCCAAGTGTTTGTAATGAATTTTCAAATGTATATTACACATTTTAGCATGTTATTTAGCATAATAACATGCTACCATTTTTAGCATGTTATTATGCCAAAAATAAAAGCTCTAATCTGTCAAGTGAAGTCAACGTTTTGGAATAACTTTGTTCTTGGAAAATAGGACGCAATCTCCCAGCATTCTGCATTTGAACGTGCACCTACACATTATTATAACTTACAGGATGTTGAGAAAAGTCAGATTTCTGATTTTCATTTTCTGTTATTGAAGAAAATCGTTGAGCAGAAGTTCTTCCACGAACAAAGAAGGAAGTTTAACAACAGGGCAGGGGTTTTTTGTGTGGCATTGCTCACCTTCATGTAACTTTACAAAGTTTTTACACTATAAATCAGTATCAAATCCTCTTTGCTTCTTTCACTAAACACTCTGAAAGCCTCTTCGTTTTTATTCGTCCACACGAGGTGTGATTTGTGGCATCTGCACCATCATGTGGAGCCAAGTCTCGTTTGGTCAAGGAAATATGAGAAATGGTGCGTCTGAATGCGTATGGCAACTCCCACTACAGGAGCCAGTGACTCAAAAAAAAGTGTTTTTGAAAGCAAAATCACTTTACTACTCGCATTTAAAAGAGAATTCGACAAGGATTTGTGACCAGATCTGCAGGAACATCCAATGAACAGAACATGAGAACACATGGACCGTCATATTTACTTAAGGACAATCTGACATTTTTTATTTCCACTTTGTAAAAATATCCATTCGCACCATATATTTTGGTTCTCAAATGTATTCGTGGGATTTGTAAGTTATTGGAGGACTGCATGTGCTTCTTCATTCCGTTAGCCCTTCACCCTAACAACCCAAATAATGTGTCATGCCTGTGACTGATCGATCAAACATGGGGCAAATGAAGTGTCTGGTAACTCCAGCACTAGATTGACACACATGCTAAAATGAATTAAGCCGAAAAGTTTTTCCAGAGCACCTCTTTTATTCCACTTCTACTGAACATGTGCCGGACACATGTTGTGAGTGGTAGAATTATTTGTGAGCAGGTTCCACCTTTCCATGTCTAGACTCGCCAAAACCTATCCATGATGGGTCTTAACTTTTAATTCTTCTAGCTTTCAGTTGATTCTACGATAAGTTGCACCTTAATGAAGCAATAAAATAAATTTAAATTTAAATGTAAATGTAATTAATTAATTAATTTATTTTAATTTAAAGACCATATCTACCATTTGTCTACCAGGCATTTGTTGCATTCCATCCTTGTTGTTTGCTACTTCCTGTAGATTTTGCTCTCAGACAGGAAGTGAGTTTGCAAGTTTGCTTAATGTCCAAAGTGAGGCTCTTTATATTCTTTAAATTCAGTACACCGTGTGTACGTATCTTCACTGGATGGTTATGCAGAGAACAATTTAGATATTGTCCCCAGTGGCCATATTGATAAAATAAGCTTAATATATTTCCACAGGAAGCTGTTGACTATTATCAACCGTTGACAGTAATAGCTAGTATGAAACTAAGAATGAAAGCATGAAAGAATGTTTGGGATTAGCATTTCTAGCTGCTCTCTGTATTTAAGACATCATTATTACTGAACCTTGTTGTCTTATTGTATGTTTCGCGTCACACACCAGTGCCAATTAACTTCTGTGCACAATTAACACGAGACTTTAAAGAAGCAAAAGAAGTATTTCCACCTAACAGACATTCTCTTTTTTCCACGATGTTCTTTCTCAAAAAAAAAAAAAAGGCAATTTTGGTGGCTAAAAACATAGCCGTTTGCTACACACAGCACCGGTGATACAGTAACACAATCTTAGCCTCTTGTTTTCAACTCACATCATAAAAGACTCCAAGCCCACCGCTGATGCCGGCAGCTATCATTTCAAATGTTCTGTTCCCTGTGTCCACCATGCTAAAAGAAGCTTGCATTTTCGATCCACCTTTATAGAATTTTCCAATTTATTTCTCTCCGTCCTTCCCCACGGCTTCATTGGTTGATTCACAGTGACCTACTTTCACGAACACTCAATAGGAGGGTCGGTGCCAGGCGCTCGAGGTCTAGTCATGCCAAGGTGCGTGAGGATGGAGGAGATCACTTAGCTGGTAAATCCTCACGCCAGGGAACATGTCGCAGTCCGCCTGCCGTCACCAAGTCCGGTGCTGTGCTGGGGAAGCCATGTTAGTGCCGAGCTCCTTGCCCGGTTCTGCGGTCGTTAAACAGATTTATGGCGCCCAGGGAAGTTAATATGTATGAACGAGTGGGAAAATCAGTGGTGTAAATTACAGGATGTCTTATACGGGGCGCTTAACACAGTTTTTAATGTTCTCAGCTCCCCAACACCCCTCGTAGCCACCACCACCTTCTCGCTCTTTATCATTTTCACCATAACTCACTCTGCCAGCTTCTAACATCTCTTCACCATGGAAAACCACCTTAATGACCGCACTGTCTGTAGAGTTTACGGCAACCCCAGATCTTTCTTCCACCGTGACAAAGACAGGCTTCTCGGGGATCCATAGAGTTTCCAACGTGCAGCTGTACTTCCTGTTCAGGTGGGGTTAGGAGGGAGATGGAGGATTTTGGACAGGTTGCGGTGGTTCTTCGGTGGGTCAGTCTAATGAGCAGCTCCTCCACTGAACCGGGTTTATGGGGCGGCTGCCAGCGTCATTAAGAGCGCCTCATAATTACCCTTTCCAGCCAGAACCAAAGCTGAAACATCTGCTGGCCCCCGTCCTCCTCTCACGATTTCCTCTCTTGCAGTTCCTGCTATACATGTGCAATTACATCTCATGCAATGCGAAAGGACACTGACACTCCTGTGACATAAAAGACTTCTACGATACAAACCTCTATCCAATGACATAACAGTTATGCATTGAAACGGCAACTTGTGTCGTCGTGATTTGTAACATAATTGGCTTAGAAATCAAACCTACTGCCTTTGATGTTGCCCAAACCAAATATGCCACATACATGTGGTTTAGTGGGTAGTGATAATCCCTCACAGCAGAAGAAACCATTCAAGGCTCAAGTTCAAGGCCCATTCTGCAAACTCGTAGAGATTGTGTTTTCATGTTCCTGCGCTTGCTTGGGTTTTCTGCAGGGTTCCGTCCTGTCCACACTGTCCAGCAAGCATGTATTCAGATGGGCTGGAGTTGTGTTTGTGTCTTGCTCTGTGATTGGCTGGCCACCAATCCAGGGTGAGTGGCCCACCTTCAGCCACATCTCCCTGTGAACATGAGTGGAAGAAGCGGTTTATAAACTAGAGGATCAGACAGCCCTTTAGAATCCAAGCAAGGAAAAGGGCGAACCTGAAAAGTTCTTTGGGTTGGGACTGAAATGTTATACGTTACAAAGCGATAGAATGCAGGTTTTTTTTTTTTGAGAGTGAGTTAAATGTAAAAGTACCTGATAAGATTTCTTTGCTTTCTGTCTGCTCTCCTTCTATTTTGACCTTTCTGGTCTCACATTGGAGACATTAACTACTATAAACTTCAAGAGGACAATCTCTCATTGTCCCACTCAAAGTCTTTAATTCACTATGTGTGACAGAGGGAAGAGCGCTGTAGCCTGATAATGCAGCCACTGTCTGCCTCGGCCTGCCCCAAGTCAATTGTAATGAAAAGAGCCCAGTGCTAAATGGAGAGGCCTTATTAGTATTTTTAACGAAGAGAGAGAGAGAGACAGAGACAGTGTGTCAGAGAGAGAGGGGGAGAGAGAGAGGGAGAGAGACAGACAGACAGACAGACAGACAGAGAGAAACAGAAAAAGAGAGAGGGGGGGGGGGAGGAGAGAGAGAGAGAGAGAGACAGACAGACAGACAGACAGAGAAACAGAAAAAGAGAGAGAGTGTGTGTGAGAGAGAGAGGGGGAGAGAGAGGGAGAGAGAGGGGAGAGAGAGAGAGAGAGAGAGAGAGAGACAGACAGACAGACAGACAGACAGACGAGAAACAGAAAGAAGAGAGAGAGAGAAAAAGAGAGAGAGAGAGAGAGAGAGAGAGAGAGAGAGAGAGAGAGAGAGAGAGAGAGAGAGAGAGAGAGAGAGAGAGAGAGAGAGAGAGAGAGACAGACAGACAGAGAAACAGAAAAAGAGAGAGAGAGAGAGAGTGGGGGTGAGAGAGAGAGTGTGTGTGGGTGAGAGAGAGAGAGAGAGACAGACAGAGACAGAAAAAGAGAGAGAGAGAGAGAGAGAGAGAGAGAGAGAGAGAGAGAGAGGCGATTCCACCCATGCTTCATGTCCTATGGCTTTCCTTCCGCTGCATTAGGATAGTCGTGAATAAATATATCATACATTTAAATGTAGATTATTTTTAGATGTACGGAAAACACATCAGAGCAATTGAGTGATAGCGCATTAGAGCAAGAAATACTCCCAACCCGGAGCACTAGAGGAAATGAACGGCAAAGCACAGATGTGCGTGTCGGGACAGTTCCAGCAGATGACAAACTGCAGCCATGCTCGGCTCCATCGCTCCTGCTCTCTTTCTCAAACTCTTTTCTCACTTGCGTGAAGCGGTTAAAGTCAAAGCTAGTTTTTATTCATAAGTAAGTATCATCTTCTAATGATTTTTTTGGATCTTATTAGAGAGAATAAAGGATTTTTTCAATTCAATTCTATTCAATTCAGAATCATTTAGCTTACTATGATCTTTATTGCCACAATGTCTATAACGTAATTGTCCTTTGGTTGGTGCAATAAAGCCCGACGACTCTGGATGTGACAGGGTCCAACAAGTCAACTGCAGTTTGACTTCAATATTCACCTCTGTCCTCTGGTACCATCATGGATCACATGTCACTCTGCGCTGTATTTCCATGCTAAGCATTTCAGTCCTGGGCAAAGAATTAACTAGCGTCGATGGGATGTACAAAACCAGTGATTTTGACCAAAGGTTGTTTATGATTGTTGACTTTTAGCAATGGAATTTTTTTAGCATCATTTTAAATCTGAAGTTACTTTAGAAGCTAAAGTAAGTTTTAATAGAATCCATGTGTGTTGGAAAAGTCAACAAGTCATGTGACTGAACAATAGAAGTGTGGATGTTTAGCACGGTGCCAGATTGGTTTAGCTGTATTAGTTTATCTCCAGCAGCATCTTTGTAGGAAGAGCTTAAGGAAATGCCGAGCTCAGAACAAACCAGACCGTTAAGACCAGTTTAAC
This sequence comes from Paedocypris micromegethes, assembly GCA_028031935.1. NCBI lineage: Eukaryota > Metazoa > Chordata > Actinopteri > Cypriniformes > Paedocypris > Paedocypris micromegethes. The sequence continues at coordinate 11,819,411 of CM051497.1, forward strand.
TGTATTTGTTTATCTCAACCGGGACTTTCTGAGAGTTTAGAAACGAGGAGCTTGGAACATCTACCTAAGACTGTTTTTTTTCCCGAGTCTGTTCTTAAAATTGATCACCTGCTTCTTTGCAAGAATGAAAAGACCATTAGAAGAGAGGGAGATGTGTATTGGTAGGTGCCGTGGGGACGCAGCCTGCAGACAGCTGGGCCACTAGTTCGAGTTTCTTCGCTTAGCGAGGCTGAAATTTCAGCCCGTTACAAATTGAGGGCAATAAATGATTTGGTTCTCATGACGATGAGAAATGTCTGTTTTCCCGCCCTTTTTCCGGTTTTCTTGTTCTAAACATGTTTTTCGTTCTGTCACTCTACAGTGCATACCGTATATTTTTCTTATTTTAAGGAGCTTTTTTCCACACGCTGACTTATTCAACATTTCTTTTTAGAATTCAATCTCATAGATCACCCCAATAATCTTATGGTGGTCTCAGTTTCATAAATGCCATCCTTTTCTTTGATCCTTATTAGTTTGACCCCTATTTTTTTTATTGATACTGTTTATCATTCATTTATTACATTAATTGGCCAGTCACAACATGTGTCATTTAACAATTAGCAATACACTAATTGTGCGTCTAGTTGGTGCTTTCTTTGTATTTTTTGTCAAAATGTTAAAATGTTAATAAACATTTGATAACAAAAAAAATTATCTTATGGTGGTCTCATGGATCACTTTCAATTCAGTGTAGACTAGCCTTTTTTTTGCTGGTGTATTTGTAGAATACATTTGTCTTGGCACATCTTTGGACTTTAGGTGTTTTCAGCTGATCGGGTTTAGTTCTTGTAGAATGTTTGAAGAAGGAAATGGTTTACATGGAAGTACGGGATGCTGACAAGGCTTTTATGCAAGGCCACACATTTTATTCAGAACACAACAGGATGGAATGGAGGCTGTGGACTGTCCTTGGTGATGACTGTGGAAATGTTCTGCGTTTTGGGAAGCATATATAAATGCCAACACCAACTGGACACACTGACTCACACTGATCCTTTGCCCTGAGCTTTGAGCTTAGATTGTCAATGTAGCACTTATAAAAACACATATGTCTGTCAGCATGACCAAAAATAGTGTACAAAATCAAAGAGTTATGGTGTATAACAGATGAACAAATCTCATCACTAAGATTACGTTAATGTTTTACTCACAAACATAAACATTTCCTGGATATCAAAATTGCCCTCTTTGCTGTTTAAAGCAAAAAATTACATTTATTAATTTTTTTTTTTTTTTTTTTAACAAAATTACATTATTTGTGTTAGTCCCGAAATCAACTTAATTCAGGGGTAAGTATCTTTAATCACATTAAAAAAGCTTTTTGAACTGTTGTTTTATTACGTTTGCAACAAATTATTTTAATAATTATGAATACATTGTTGCATTTTTTTAAATTAAAAGGTCAATTGTTATGTTTTCTCAACAGTTTATAATGCTGGAACCAAACAACATATTGACACTGAAAACAGCTTTATGTATGAATTTTGTGAAAGCAGCCTGAAATAGTTTTTTTTTTTAGATTGTCCATAGGTGGCGCTAACTATGAAATATTAATGAAACTAATAAGACCCAGACAACCATTAGTGTCATAAGCTCACCAACCAGCATGCATTAGAGACTGTAGACAGATATCAGAGAAAACAAGGCAATTGTTCATTTCCACAATTTGATTGCACAACAAACTGCGAAACTAAAGAATAAAAAAAAAAAACCACAGCAGGCAAATAGCTTGGTCACACCTTCAAAAGCAAACCAACCCGGCAGGATTGTGTTAAGAGAGCCTTGTCATTGCACTAGGAGTTATGAATTTGCTGTTTTCTCTGCACAGATCTCTGCAAGCCAGAGTCTGCTTCACAAGAGCTTGTCTTTAGTTTCTCACATGGATCTTTCTTAAAGAAATTGGCAAGTAGATGTTTCTGGTCCAAGATGAAACGAAGACAATGTCATCTTATCTTTGGGCTCCGTTGCACTCATCCTTCCTCTCATTCTTGTTCTCTCCCTCCGTCATCTCCTCTTTCATTTGATGAGTTGGGGTTGTGAATTCTCTTCGGCCTCCCAGGGTTTTTCTGCGGCTGAGCTGCAACAGCTGAACAAACAGAGGCTGTTCTACTGCACTGCTCAACCATGGCAGCACGTAACTAATGCTCTCGCTGAGCGCTTATGTCCGAGGTACCATGATGCACTCTATACAGATACGATAGCTTTAAGACTGTTCCATACCCATGAATAATCTAGTATTCTGATTGGAGGGATTAATTAATAGGCTGGGAATATCTGATTGGAAGGAATCGGTGGGATGTTTAGCGGCTCAAGCCCAACGAGCTTCGGATCCTTATTGTTGTTGTAGGATTTTGTAAGATTCCCTAAAAGTTCGTCTACAGCCCAAACCCAACGTTGTAGAACAATTGATCAAAGGAGTTTACAACTGTAACTCCTTTTGTCCTACAGTCATGTCTTTGTACCACTGGATGCTCAATACAAGCAAATGGGCATCTCCGTTGTATTCGTCACCCTGAAAAGAGTTTGTGTTACATTGAATAATTTGCATCTGACCTGAGATCCCACTAGTCCATGGATTTTCGTGCGATCAAAACCAGACCAGATTCATTTAAATCTATGAACTCTGGTGAGGATTAATTATGTAAATAAGCTGGAAATTTTTGCCCATGCCATATTAGACATAGCTAACAAGGTCTGATGAAAATGGAACGTTATACACGTACACATTTTGAACCCAATTAGATACCAGATGGCCGTAAATCTGCTATATACTTTCAGTGTTTGTTTCAGTTTTAGTTCATTTCAAAATCTGTAAAATTCCTAATTATATTTGTTTTTAACATGATGCTAGGATTGTGTATTTAATGATGTTTTGAAGTACTTTGTTACTTTACTTAAGTATGTTTTTGGCTACTTCGTACTTGCACTGAGTATAAAAAATATAAGCAACTTTTACTCTCTACTCCACTGCATTTGTGATTGAGTAGCAGTACTTTTCACTCCACTACATTTGAACAAACACTTATCGTTACTCGTTACATTGTGATTGTGCGCGACAAGCCAAAATCGATTTATAGCGCGGTTAATTTCTTGACGCTATTTGTAAATTGGAAACCACAAGAACGCGAATTAGGGGCGTAAAAATGTGTTTTACAAATGTTATTATATGATATGTAACTTTATAGAATACATATAATATATAATTTACTAATCATTTTGTTTCATCATTTTCATCATTCAATCATTTTATTTTATATCTACTTGCAAATTTAGGTGATTGAGACTGACTTTTTGTTCTTTTTATCTTCTTTGTTCTACCAGTTTTCAAACATTGAGGTTAAATTCTGTTTCTGTCTTGGAAAACAATAGTTTGTTTTCACATTTCTTGTTTTGTTTGTGCCTATATTGAGCACGAATAAAAATACTTCTTAATACTCAAGTTCTTTAAAAATGGGATACTTTGCTACTTTGACTCAAGTCTTTTTGAAATTGGTGACTTGTTACTTGTATTGGAGTAATTTTTACAGTAAGTATCTGTACTTTTACTCAAGTATGGCTGTCCGGTACTCTTTACACCCCTGTCAAATGCACAGTAGACTCAGCTGGGCCGTGACAATCTGCAGGCGTTGAGTGGGCTTCTCTTAACCCCTCCCCCACCGGTGACAGATCAAGCCAGAACATTCCTCACACATCTGGCCCTCCAACGCTCTCGCCTGTGCCATAATTACCCACAAGCCCTGGTGTTCTCCTTTTCTCTTTTCTTTTTATTAGCAGCAGAAACCATTCTCTCTTCAAAGCACACTGCTCGCCCATCTCCAGGACGGGCGGGAGTAACGGGACCCTAGGAGGAAGACTCTGACAATAATAGGAGGCGTACTTGTTGACTTGTGGTATCTTGACATTTTGACGGATGTAGTGTACATCGCTGTTCAGTGGAAAGCGTCCAAGTCCACATGTTGCCACTTTTGTCTTGTCGATTGAATTGTCTTTAATGCATTTTTTTAACATGTTTAATCTGTTATTTGGATTCATACTTACAACACATGTGCTGTGAATTTAAATTGGTCATTTTAAATCCCAATTTTGGTTATTTATCCAGCGTTTTTTGAGTTCAGACTATTTCAAAGCATTGTCTGACACACACACACACACTTGCATTTTTACCTTAATGGGGTCCCACTATTGACTTACACCCCCCCTCAACTCCAACCTTCTCAACTCCAAACTCATTCACTCTAATCTTAACTAAAACTCAACATCAACATCGTCCCTAAAATCCCATCTTGACCCTCAGCTTGTGAGACTGAGCTAATGGTCCCCACAAGAGCCAATTGCATTTGGGTCCCCACTTTGACCTAATTGTTTGTACACACACACACACACACACACACACACACACACACACACATGTAAACAAAACAAACACACAAACAGACAAATTAGTTCCAATGTAAATTTTGTAAATCCACAAATTATCCAGAAACATTCACACTGACTGTCTTTTTTTTTTTTTATAATATTTGCACGTGATTATGATATGAAAATCAGTCTCGTAAAAGTCAGTTGATCAGCTTTCAACGGTCTTATTTCATTTAATTTCATTTCTATTTGTTCTTTTTTTTTTTTAAGTGGCAATGTTGAACATATTCCACCTTAAGAACAGGAGTAGGAAGAAGACCACGTCTTATTTGCACCTACCCCATTCTTATCACAACTAACATAAATAATAACCACAGATGGCAATTTTTATACCAACAAAAACAAAACACAATTTTAAATAATTCCCCATAACAGTTGCATCATTTCCCGCTTACAATGACACTTGAATATAGCGATACTAGGAGATTTTTTGTATTTTTATTATATGACAAATATTATATGAAAAAATATGCCATGGTAGTGTTCCTGTGCTAAATGCTTTCTCTGAGCCTGTGACTTGTGAAGGGTGGTGGGCTGTAAAGCACGTGTCTGAACGCCGGCCCTTATCTGAAACAGGAAGTGAGGGCGCATGCAAGGGCCATGTTGAAAAGAAGAGGCTTTGTTGGTGTTCTTTGGCGGGAAGTGGCATTGTTGAAAGTGCTGTGTTGTTTTCTTCCTCAAGCGGTGGCATTTTATCCCGCAGTGAAGTCATATTACACGGGCAGACCTCCAGCTTTCTGTCTCAGCGCTCCGATGGTGCTCGCAGATAAAGCCTGCGTGTCACGTTACGAGAACAATAACTATTACGCTTCAGGTTTTCTGTGACGTCTGAAACACTTCCAGACAAACATGACTGTCTATCAGGTCTGCGCATGAATCCTCTGACTAATTCTGTTTGTGTGAGAGTTTTCTTTATAGGATTGTGAAGTGCCAGTAAAAAATCCAATTGTTTCAATCTAGCGTAGCAGGGGTGTAAGGTACTTGAGTAAATGTACTTTGTTACTTTACTTAAGTATGTTTTTGGCTACTTCGTACTTGCACTGAGTAATAGAAAAATAGAAGCGACTTTTACTTTCTACTCCACTGCATTTGTGATTGAGTAGCAGTACTTTTCACTTCACTACATTTGAATTGACACTTATCGTTACTCGTTACATTGTAATTGTGCGCGACAAGCCGGAATCGATTTATACCGCGGTTAATTTATTGGGCGGACGAAGCGAATATCGCCATCTTTAGGCTGCTGAAGGTAATGGACGCTATTTGTGAATTACAGAAACCACAAGAACATGAAATAGGGCCATAAAAATGTGTTTTATGTAATATATAACTTTATAAAATACATATAATATATCATTTACTAATCAGATTAATCATTTTATTTTACATCTACTTGCTAATTTAAGTGATCGAGACTGACTTTTTGTTCTTTTTATCTACTTTGTTCTACCAGTTTTCAAACGTTGATCATTTTGGACTTTTCTTTTTAAAATGTTCTTTTAAAATGGGATACTTTGCTACTTTTACTCAAGTCTTGGAGACTTTTTACTTGTAACATTTATGACGTGAACTAAATAAATCTCTCAGAAATCGGCACAAGCCGGACAAATGAGTAGCACTGACTCCGCTCGCTGCTCGTCTCGTGCTGGCTGCTCCGCTCTCACACACACACACGCGCGCAGAGTCACACACACTTTCGTCTCAGCTCTCATATAAGAGCGACTCTTCTGACTCCTGTCTCTATTTGGCGTGATGCTTCACAAATAAACGAGTCACACGATGGATTTCGAACGTAGTATTTATTCCCAAACCAAGAGTTAGCGTTAGCCGTCGCATCTTTTCCCACAATTCTTTAAAATGATAATGCAGCCATACCAATTACAATTTAAACCTTAAACATAAATTAACAATAACTTTAAATAGATTAATACCAACATAAACAAACAGGGTTACTTGATTTTTAGCTTTCCTTTACCACCAAGGATGTCTGAATAGTTTTATTATTTCTATTGGATTAAAGAGCATCTGAACAGGTGTTCTATCATTTTTTCCCAGCGCCGCTTTAGTGTCCCGATAGCCCCCAAATAACCAAAGTTGACTTTATATGAAACCCAAAATTGGGATTCTACTTATTTCTATCTATTCACTTTTCTCTCATTTCTTTACCCCGACTTATAAGAGGGTCTAAACAAAATACCACAATCTCACAGCTGAAGTGGGGGACTTATAAGAGGGTCGACTTATAAGCGAGTAAATAGTTAAAGATAGATAAAATAGAAAGATAGTTCACATATCTTTGTATTGTTTGACATGACAATGTTGCAAATTCTCAACATCATCCCTCACTCTCGCTGGTATGTCAGGATATTCTGTAAGGCGGGATATTGCATCTCGTGAATTCTAATTACCACAAAAGTTTTAAGGAAATGGTGTATCGTAAAGTCCAAGGGGAGCTGTGTTTATGCATATGTGTGTGTGTGTGTGTAAGAGAAAGACAAGAGTCTGAGAATCCAGCACTTCCTATAACTCTGAATAACTACCACCGTATTTTTTAATTCAACTACACAGTTATTTGTTTAAAACGTTTAATTTATTAATTTACAGGTATTTAATTAAAAAAAATGGTACATTTGCACTCACCATGCGTTTCGTTCAACGATATCCAGGGGATTAAAATTTCATGTTTGTGTTCGTGTTGAGAAGGAACATGTTTTAGTTTGGATTAGCGGTCATCACTGTATTAAATGGCTGACATGACTCAAGTTGACATTATTATTATTATTATTATTATTATTATTATTGTTGTTGTTGTTATTGTTATTGTTATTATTATGTATTCATAATCACATTCAGTGAATTTGTGATATGTCCTGTGGAATGACCCAGATTATGGTTTACTCCTTATAAGATAGATGTCAAAATTAGATCAAGGGAAGATTCTTCAGGAAGACAGAGCATTACTACTGACACGTTAATGCATTTTTACCACATTTCGATAAAGGAGTGTAAATCACTCTAATTACTTTTGAAAAAGAGGAGCAACGTTCTTCTGTAATGTACAGTAATTATTATGAATGGTCCCAATGAGACCCTCTTTCCTCTCTTGCAATGTTCATCATGAGCTTGTCTGTGGATGGTGGTTTGGTGATAGAACTTTGGTTCTATTCATCGTTAAGGAAGACAGAGAAACAGAGGGGGGAGAAAGAAGAAAATAGAGGGATTGGGTCAAGGAAAGAGAGTTAGAGAGAAATTAGGGAGAAAGAGAGAGGGTTTAAGACAGACAAAAGAGAAAAATGGAGTCAGAAAGGGAAGATACGATAAGAAATCAATAAAGAGAGGTATGACTTGAGAGATATAAATAAAGAGATAGTTAAAAAGTGTTGTAAAGAGACGGAGGGGGTAAAAAGACTGACATAAAAGGAGTCACTGAATGGGAGAAGGGGGTACTGAGAGAGGAGGAGAGAAAGAGGATGAGAGAGAGGCAAATAGGTAGAGTGAAAGAGAGAGAAGTTTAAAAATAAAGAGAGGGAGGGATAATAGGGAGAGAGAGAGAAAGAAAGGGAAGAGACCAAGATGGGGTGTGAAAGGCAATAAGAGCAAGATACAAAGGCATAATATAATGATAAGGAAGAGAGAGCGGGAAAGTTAAAGAGAAAGGGAGAAAGAGAGAGAGAGAGAGAGAGAGAGAGAGAGGGTGGGGGTATTGTCCACAGTAGTGCTTGTGAGAAGAGGAAAGCCAGTCTCCTCTTTGCGTCAGTGGGTCTATTTGCTGATTCTCTTACAAAGCTCGTCTTTGAAGGCTCGCTGCTTCCTGCTTCCTAGCAGAGCCGGTGTATTAAATTGAGTTTGTCCACTGAATGAATTAAGATTTAATGGTTTTATTGATCCCACCCAGCCTTTTGCACCACATGCAATAATGGAGTTTGCTCAATTAGAATTCCTTCGTAAAACGTTCGGTAAAATACATTTACTTCAGGTTATTTGCTTTCCTCTCTTTCTACGTTTTTGTCATAAACCTGTGTGATTGTTTAAGGCTGTGGCTTGCGGGTTTCTGTCACTCTTTAAAATTTGCATCTAGAGCGAAACGTTATGGTTGCATGCTTTTCATTCTCTGTTGGGTTTGGGCGTCACACTAAACACGCTGAACATCGTGTTCATTTTTATATTAATTCTGAAAGAAAAGTGAAAATGTCTGGCATGCTTGGTGCAAAAGTTCTTCGTTGGAAACCCATTTAACCCATGACTGTGTTTATTATCACAATTATTGCATTTGTTTCCCACCATATACTCCAAGAGCAACTTATGAAGGCCAATACAAAACATAAAAAATGATTAAAGCAGATTAGTAACTATCACTGTAATGAGTCAAAATGAACTGACTGAACTGTGTTACATGAGTCGGCGTGGAGTTCTCATGTTTACACACTGAAACAAAGTTACAGCGCGCTTTTTACTTTTCGTGTGTCATTGTTATTGAATGTTATTGTTGTTACACTCTGTTTACACTTTCTGAAACACTTTCACACTCACTGTAGTTGAATTTGTATTAGTGTGCTAAATGCAAAATGCTGTGAGATATATTTTGCACTATTTGTAATGAAAAGTTACAATGAAAAATATGTATATGAAAAGTGTGTTGTAAAAAAGAAAATAAATAAATAAATAATATATATATAATGTATATAAAAAAATATATATATAATTACAGTATATGCAATACAGTAAGGTTTATTTTAAGTTTTTTATATTATATATTAAGTAAAAAATATCGTTTTGTAATACAAAATATTAAGGTAAAAATAAGTTCTATCTTAAAAAATGAAGTCCATTATTAATTGATATTAACATTTAAATAGATTGGGAATAATGTGAGGGAAAAAAATCATCTAACTAATTAAACTAATAAATAATAAACTATAAATTTTTTTTATGATTTTTAAATTAATTAAACTCTTAAATTATTAGTATCATGTTTTTTGGTTGCAATCACTTAGCCATAGACAGATTAATGTGGATCCTCAGCCATTCCAACACAATGTCTCTCAACAGGAGGGTCACCAGCCCCGGTGTAAGTAATGCGTGATGCCAGATTAGCTGATCCATGCTGGTGTGAACCATAGGTGATGTGTGGCTGGAATAACAGGATGTAAGAGGAACACTTCCTGGACGGACACGGAGGTCATCAGGGACTCTCCTCTTCTCTAACTCTTTCACCTAATAAGAAAACTTTGGGATTATGGTGTCCCTCTCTGCAAATGGTTGGCCACTAATCCAGAGTGTCTGAGATAGCAGCCAACTCCACGTGCTTCAGAAATGGAGTAAGAACGTAAAGATGCCAAACGTGGAGGTGACAAGCATTGCCAATTTTTTTTAGCTCATAAATAAGTCACAGTTCTGAAGTGGTATTATTACCTACGTCTTAATTATGAACAAATTCTAATTATAATCGATGCTTGTTTCAATAGATTATGTGTAGGACATTAGGGCCAGATAATAGTCTAGGATTGTGGATCTGGCACTTCCTATAACTCTGAATAAATTCCACAATATATTTTGAGTCACTTTTTTTTTTCAATTAAAGCAATTTATTAAGATAATTGCAGTTGTGCAAATTATTAAGGTAGCAAGACGCATTCAAGACGTATTAAACAAAATAAATGATTGTATGGATTTTCTAGCACCTTCAGCCCAAATATCGAAATGGTGACTAGATCATGAAGATAGTTGAAGAACTTTAGGATCAGGTTTCGGATCAGGATCTGTTGTGTATAGATGATGTATGAGAATGACATGCTTCGGTTCAGGCCTTTTATATACAAATATTAAAATATACATTGGAATTCCAGTATGCTGTTCCTTCAAAGACATACAGGTTCTAGTTCCTTTTCAAAACTTGTACAGTGACGTGTACTTTTTACAGATCAGTTCTTTCCAGATACCCATTTGCATATTTACAACCTTGCTTTGCGTCTTTCTGTTGACTCTCGTCTTGTTGCTGACTTGTAAATTAGAGGTACACTAACACCCCGTTTGCTTTTCAGAGAAGCTTCCGGCACTTATTAGTAGGTGCTTGCTGCTTCTCAAACCCTTGTGAGACCCAGTGACGCTCTCACACTCTCTATCACCATGATTTGTGACTTGCAAAACATCCATGATGAGAGAATAAGGCTGCTCGGAAAACTTTCAGCCTGAAGAACGATTCCTTAAATCCGCCCGTGTGAAAACTATGGCGGCATTTTGAGTGTCAACGGCAGTTCAGGAGAATCTGGGTCAACTCTTTTGATAAACCTCACACCCTTCAGGTCACAGAGACGATCCATCTGTTAAAACCCCGCCATGGTCAAAGAAACGCCAATGGATTGTCAAAGCAGCACAAGTCTGTGGAATAACCAGAATAATGACATTCCTCGAGCTCGTATGATCAGGCCTGGCAGGCCTCAGCCAATGAGAATGTTTATTTTGCAAATTCTTTGTCTCAAGTCCAACTTTAGACAGGTTGAACAGGCGCTTAACGTGGAAAGACATTTAGCCTGGCAAGTTGAGGAATTCTAGAAGTGTGGAGGTTTTGATTTAAAGAGCAGGTGAATTTAATGGCGCTTTATGTAGGTGAGAGTTTAAAAACCGCACTCAGTCTACACTGTCAATCTGGTATGACGGAGGAAGGTATTCCGTGCAGAGGTAAAAGTACATGATGATATGATCAGAAAGACATGCGGGTTATCATAAAGTGCATTTGGATATTTGTACTCGTGTGAATCAACTGGTCGGGTCACATGATGAGGGGTCATGCTGATTGACAGCAGTGAAAGCGGAGGGGTCAGGAAAGCAAGCTCACTTTGAGTAAGGGAGCGTAAAATCCCGACTAGTGTGCGCTGATCCCCAAAATCCTCCTATTGTCACAATAAACAGAATGGCGGAGGAAATGTGTGTATGAGTGTGAGCTCCTCAGCGTGTGTGCAAGCACAACCCTAAGCCCGTCTTAAAGGGGATTGGATTCTGTTCTGGGTGGTGGGGGTGCGGAAGCCGTTTGAACTTGTTGGGTTTTGTGCTCTTTACCGTGGGCTGAAGTTTGTATTTTACTCAATTTAATTATTCTAAAAATAAGGGGTTTCTGGGGTTCAGATGACGCGGCTCCAGAGGTTTTTTCAACCTGCTGGTTTGCCTTAAAATTCCATCCAGGATAGCTATGTTCTTCTTCTCTTGATGTGAAGATTCACACTCTCTGGTCTTATAACGTCCTAGAAGAAACGGGAAGTTTGTCGAATTTAGTGATCAACAAGAGTTTGTATTACACTGGTTGTAGATTTCAAGGATTTGGTTTTTGGATTTAGAGACACATTGAAGATGTTCATGTACATGTTTTTTCCACGTTTTGCTGGAAATAGTGAAATTGCTTGAGATTATGAAGTTTACTACTTCTCACACAAACCCTCCAATAATATTACTTCATTTTTCGATAGATTTCCAACTAAATCAATAACACAGCCAGCTGATATTTCTAGGTTACCAAGTTCCTCATCAAAACTTCAACAATATCTCGAGTTTCTTTCTGGAGCTGATTGTCAGAACCCGGTGTGTGCCCAATCCATCACCAACAATTTCCTTTCCCCATCTCACTGAATTATTATCCCTTCCCTCAAACCTGGTTCACACTCGCCGCATGCAAACGCTCCGCACTCAATCACACGACTCTTTCATTTTGACCCACACAATGTGCAACGGTCACTTCCCAAATCGAGCTTCTGTCCCCTGCCCTCATGTTGGGGGCAGGGAGGACGTCTGCTGGACTGGACGTGGAGTTCAGAGAGGTGGGGGGCGTCTGAATGGTCACCCGCTGGGTAGGGGGTGCATGGGGACAATGGTGGTCCTGTTTAGATGGAGCGTGGTCAGGGGAGCCAGGAGATGTGCTGGGGTGTGTAGGGGCAGGAAACAGGGGAGGCCTATGGGAATGCAGATTGGCTCTCTGAATTGCACTGGCAGCGAGGGCTTTGATCTGAGCAGAGGGGGATTTTCATACGGTCCAACTTTTATCAAGTTTTAAACCTCTTTCCTACTAATAAAACGTCTCCCTTTGTCCTTCCTTATTATCCTGCCCTTTTTTGGTGCCTAGCTCCATCTTGTCTTGTTTGTCTGCCTTTGAAGAGCATGCAACGATGGCCAACTTTTGACATGAAAGGGCGGTGTGGATCTTAGTTAAATAACAAACTAGATGATCCACTGGCTAATGAAATTTAGTGGAAGAGCTGGTAACTATAGTCTACATTTGTGCATCCTATCACTGTGCTATGCATATTTTACAACATTGTTTGAGCTGTTTATGCAATGAATGAAATGAAATAATAATAATAATATTATAGTGGATAGTGACTCTGAGATGCTCTGTTGATACTAGTAGAGTAAAAATTAAGCCCGAACTTAAATGAATCTTGAGCGATCATTCATAAAGTCGACATAAAACAAGAAACAATATGAAGAAGCTATTTTTAGAATAAAGATGAGAGTGACACATTCAAAGTTGAAACAAAGTTTCTTTGATGAACAATTTGGAGACGAGAAGTTGTGAACGAGAGAACGAGAACAGCTACTCAAAAGTGCTTTTTGTACAGCTTTCTAAATAAAAATGTCTCAGAGTATGTATGTCATATACTGTAGTTGTCGCATCATATAGTAATTAAGCCATTTGTGGTTTAGATATTCTTGTATTTTTTATTATTAGCAAATACCCATATACAACAAGTTCAGACAGACTATTCAGAAAAGTGGTAAAGTTGTTGGGAACATCTTGGGTTCAAAGCGAAAACATTTGGTGAAGATATAATATTCCGATTTAAGATCCCTGCAGCTCTGCCATTAATTAAACCCTAAGAATGTGCATCTCAGGGCATGCTGGAGAAAAGCTGTGATTACAGCCCAATCCAATAGCCTCCACTCTCATACAGATGCTAAATCCCTAAAGGAGACTCTGCTTTACATTCACAATGCACACACGCGGGGTTAAAACTCCACGCTCACGCTCTTATCCCAGTCCTCCAAGAGAAGTGTCTTGAAGAGAAGTTGGGTTCTAAGGCGGAACAATACGGTTTAGAAAATGCTGAGTAGAGGAATTAAAAAGGGATGAAAAGAAAGAAGTGAGAGTGGAAATGGTGTGTGTGTGTGTGTGTGTGTGTGTGTGTGTGTGTGTGTGTGGATGTGGATGGTGGGCTAATTACATTTCTTCCTCTCTTGATGGAAACGCCTCTTCTCTGGTTGATTCGGGGAGCTGTTTCTGACTATTCTGTCTTAGCATCACAACCCTTTTTTTTTTATCTTATTAGCGTTGTGGATTTTTTCGGTTCTGCTTCTTTTCATGATTTCCCTTAGGACTTTAAAAGAAGCAGAATTGGATGGTAAGAGTAGGGGTCTTCTCGGCATCTGAGGCTGATTATGGACTTGGATTTTGTTGTGCATTGGAGGAAGTGGATAGGCACACCACATTAAAGTTAAACAATAGAGGAATTAAATAATGCAGATGTTAAGTAATAGCTGGAGAATTGGGAGGCGTTGAGATTTTAAGTATTTTATGGACGATTGCAATTGCCTCTAGTGCAGAAACAACTTCCTCATAGTTCAATTATCTGAGCCTGGTGTTGCCAGATGGGACACTAAAGTGATGGGTTTCAATCCCAGGGTAAACATGAAGTGCTTCACTTTAGAATGTTTGGGCAAATGCAGATAGAAACTTGCAAATTCACACTGAAAGTACCGCATGTTTTGGAGTATAAGATGTACTGAATTATGGACTTTTATTAAGCGTCTTTTTCTAATTCAAAACGTCTGATCTTTGTATGTAAGATGCACATTTTTCTCCCCAGATTAAAAGCGCAATTTTTATTTATTTGTTTAGTTATTTTTTCTTTTTTTTTTTAATGATTTTATGTGTGCCATGTAAATGAATTCATCATCCAGGCTGATTCTGGACGTCACACGGCAGACAAATCATCCGCTTCTGTTAGAGGTAGAAATATAAAAAGTAGATATAAAAGATAGTGTTATACTTTTGCTTCATCTGTTGGAAGGCATTTGTTTGGATGACCAATACATGAGTGACAATTCAACATGCTAAATTAAAGTAATTCAATCATTTGAATAAATATTAAAAAAAAAAAAAATGTAATTTAACCCTGGAGAAATTGAGCTTTTAGGTTTCACCTGGCCCATATTCTAAAATAATCATTCTAAAATATTTTGATGCAAAACATTTGCACACAATAAAACATTTGCATAGAACAAAACAAGGTGGAAATATTATCTTGGCCTGGTTGAGACCTTTTTGTGTTTTGTGGGACTCTTGCTGTGCTTGCGTGGGTTTCCACTGGATCTCCAGACTTCCCACAGTCCATAAACATAATGGCGTTTACAAAATGCTCCTTAGGTCCGTGTGGGTGTTCTGCTCTGTGATTGGTCAGCCACAAATCCAGGTGGAGATCTGCCTTCAGACCCAACATTGCTGGGATTAGCTCCTGTTTCCTGTGACGTAGAAATGGAAAAGCGGTTTAGCCGGATGGAAATTTGTCATTCAGTATTTCGTGTTGAAAGGAGTCTAAGCCATTCCACTGTGTTAGGGTCTGTTGACTGCCCAGAGAATCGGCACAAGTTTGTTTATGCAGATGCAAAGTTTAAAGATGATCGAAAAAGCCATGTTAGAAGTCTCGGATGCTATCAGAGTTGCTATTTTAGGACATGTCAAGTCATCAAGAGTGAGAAATGTAAATGGGAGGGTTTGTTGAGTTATTGAGAGATAAAGAGAGAGAGAGAGCGAGTTAATTATGTTTCCTGGAGCAGTGCAGTAATGGCAGCGCAGGAATGCAGTCGGTGCACAGCGCTCAGCCCTCCCTAAGTCTTGGCTCTACTCCACTCTCTCAGCACTTTACACAAAGACTCTTTGTTTGTTCCGCCTGCTCTTTAAAAGCACTGCTCCGTCACTCTCTCTCTCTCTCTCTCTCTCTCTCTCTGTGCATCTATTTAAGTGTCTCTCACTCTGCCCCCTCCCCTTTCGTCTCCCTCTCTCCCTCTCTCTCTCTCTCTCTCTCTCTCTCTCTCTCTCTGTGCCTCTCCATCTGTCTCTCAGTGTCTCTCGCTATGTGCTCTTTTTTCTTTCTTTCTTTCTTGCTTTCTTTCCTCTCTCTATCTTTCCACTATCAGTTTTTATCTCTCTCTCTCTCTCTGCTTCTCTATCTGTCTCTCAGTGTCTCTCGCTATGTGCTCTTTTTTTATTTCTTTCTTCTCTCTATCTTTCCACTATCAGTTTTTATCTCTCTCTCTCTCTCTCTGCTTCTCTATCTGTCTCTCAGTGTCTCTCGCTATGTGCTCTTTTTTTTCTTTCTTTCTTTCTTGCTTTCTTTCCTCTCTCTATCTTTCCACTATCAGTTTTTTATCTCTCTCTCTCTCTCTCTCTCTCTCTCTCTCTCTCTCTCTCTCTCTCTCTCTGCCTCTCCATCTGTCTCTCGCTATGTGCTCTTTTTTTTATTTCTTTCTTCTCTCTATCTTTCCACTATCAGTTTTTATCTCTCTCTGTCTCTCTCTCTTTCCCCAGAGTCCCCCACTACTCCCATCCTCCTCTCTGTCTTCTACTCTGTATTATTCTCTCTCTCTCTCCCAATGTGCCATCCTTTTCTTCCTCCTGTGGTATCCCACCGTTTCTGTATCTCTTTTCTTTCCTTGTCTGTCCCGTCTCATATCCCCTATTTCGATCTTGATTCCACTCTTTTTCTCTCTCTCCCTGTCCTTTTCAACCTCTTATCTTCCATTCTGTTTATCTATACCACCCCACCCCCCCTCAATCATTTCTCTCAATAATTTCTTTCCGCCTCTATCACTTTCTCCCTCATTCTCTCCCTCTCTCTACCACTTTCTCCCTCTCTCCTCCTCTATCACTTTCTCCCTCTTACTTTGTCTCTCTTCATCTCCCTCTCTCTAACAACTTCACCCTCCATCAGTTCATCCATCTTTCTCTCACTGTCTTTCCGTTTGCCACCCACTCCGTCACTTTCTCCAGCTCACTCTCCCACTTCATCATCTCTCTCTTTCTTGTATTCTGTCAGTCTCTCACATACCCTCTTTCTTTTGTTCTGGCTTACTCTTTTCTATTTATGTAGATAACTTATTGCTCTTCTGCACCAGCTCTCATGGTGTCTACATGAATCAAATCAAATGCTTGTCTGCTTGGGGTAAATGATCCTTTTGGGATTTTTTCTGTGTTTTCACTTTGTTTTTTTTTTCTCCTACTCAATTTCTCCTGCCCAATTTTTCCCACTATCTCTCACAGACTTGGTTGTGGTTCATTAGCCAGGAGGTCAGATCTATCCAGAACGTCTGTATTTTCCAGCAAACCCACAACCTTAACCAGGGGAGGAACACTTTATTTTTTTTCATCAGCAGCTATTTTAGGTTAACCGCACATTTAATAAGCTGGAATGGGGAGGGGTGAATTCTGTACTTGTTTGGCGCTTATGCTTTCTCAAGGCTTAGTTGGTTTCAGCCTTGCCACTCTCCCATAAAAGAATACACAAAACACACAGGGCAAAACTTTTTCAACCATTGTACCCGTATATGATCAGAAGATAGATGGCGAATCAGGCAAACATTCAGTGAATGCATCCAAGTTCCAGCCCTCTTTTGTATTGACAGTAACGTGTTTATTCTGTAGTCATATTCAGGTCAAGTAGCCGAGTCTTTTGTTCCTACAACAATCACTTCATCTGGAGGCCTGTTGCTCTGGTAACCTACAAGCCTCGGCCTGTGATTATTCCACTGAAAAGCATCAGATGGCCAAAGGCGTGAAATTATATCCATCATCACCTCGTGGTGCAGACACCATTTACTCAACCACTTGCTGACACTGGAAAAAAAAAATCCCTCCATTGCCCACTGGCTGCTGACATACCTGCACATGCCCCGCTTTCAAACAGCCCCATCACCTGCCAAGGTTTCGACATTTGTACAATCGCACACCGAGATGTGCAGAGACTTGTTGTTAGCCAAAGGATACGGCCTACGGATTGGAAAGGCACTTTTCCGTGGCTCTATAGAGCTGGGATTTAAACAACACTACAGGTTATAGGTTTGATACCCAAGGAAATAACTGTCTTGATCCAAACGCTAAAGACCTTTACTGTGAATGCTTTGGTTTTATTTCTAAATAATTTGCATGGAACAAAGAGCACATTTGTCATTTGAATCATTTGGCCTGAAGCCATTTTTTTTTAAAGATTTTCAGCAATAAATAATTTGATAATGATAATGAAATCATCATTATCGCTGGCAGTAATAAAATATATGGATAAATACATGCAGATTTTCATACAATAATATAAATAATGAAAAACAAAGTTCTCACAAAAGAGGTAAAAATAGAATAGCGGAGAGTGAATAAATACAAATGGCCAGCTCAATTATTTTTAATTATTATAAATTTTTTATACATTTATAAAAAAAATGTATACATATTGTACACACACACACACACATATAATTTTTATGTCAATTGTTTGATTTTTATGCAAATACAACAAATAACAAATATTAACATAATAAACAACAATATTTGTATTCCATTTTTTTGTACAACCCTTTTTCTCAAAAGAAATAGTAAAAACCGTTGCAAAAATGAACCTAGTTCAAGATCTTTGTTTGCTTTGTGAATTGTGTGGACACAAATACGACTTATTCTTATACAATCTCGGGACAGTTTTTTTGTAAAAGCTGCTGACACGTTCCCAGTGTTTGTTTTTTTGGGTGCTGAGGTGGTCTGCTGAATCCAGCTGCTGGTTGATTCTCCTGCAGCTATTTCCCATCAGATCACAGAACCTTGAAACTGAAACCGCTGCAGAATGGAAACACAGACCGTCGTCACCATTTATCTGGTTATCTCATTCATGAAAATCTGAGCTCGTTGTCTCTCACAATGTTTCTCTCTCTCTCATCTCTCCGTTCTCTCTACTCTTTCTCATAACTCTATACTAGTCTGTAATACTGTAACTAGGTGTCTTTACTACAAGTGCTGAATTGTATCAATATGTTTGTTTGTCATCAATGAAAGACATGTGAAGTTCAATTTACTAATTTGTTATTTTTGACATACAATCAACAGTCTCATTTTGCTAAATGTTGCGATTATTGGTTTTTAAAGTTGTAGGAATGGGAAAGAGATTAACAACTGTACAGTTGTCTATAGAAGGCAGGGGGGGACAAAAGCTCTGCCCATAATGCACAAAAACTGTAAAAAAAAAAAAAAAAAAAACTTAAATCAAGGACATAAATCCATTTATTTAATTAGTACATATTAGCCTCCATTTTTAATATGCACATCATACTTTTGATGTTAATTAACAGAGAAATAGCTCAGGAATTCAGATTTCTCGTCATAACATCTTAGTATTAAAGGCTAAAATGAATCAATTTGAGAATTAGCAACAGATGATGTCTAAGAAAAAAAAAAAAAAAATATATATATATATATATATATATTGTTATTTATAATTAATTACTTTGTTCCACATAATACAGTAAAATGTGCATCTTGAGTTTTATCATTTATTGTAACAAAGTTTTCACCAAGCCAAAAATATATTGGTCTTTAAGGTATGAGTCCAATTGCAAGGTTACACTGGAAATTGCAGTTTCCAGAATGTCCAGTATACTTGAAACTGAGAATCAAATCTTGCTACTAAAAACATCAATTGTCAATTGTTGTCAAAAGAAATACATTTCTCATCTCCCCCTTATTTTTATACATTATGACTTGCAAACTCAAGTCTGGCCCATATTATGTAATGCACCGTTATTATGCTATGCACCACATACCCATATCAATTAAACCTATGCCATAATTAAGTTCTGCAAGTTTTATGCTCATTTTATACTCCTTGAGGTGTGTCCAACACTGCCTTCTTTATTAAAGTAGTTTTTTTTAAGAAAGCAAAGTGCCTTGAGTTGTTTCAAGTGACCAAAGCAAGTAATGGCTTCTTTGTCCGGGATGATGGAGTCTTAATTCCAAGAACAGTGAAATGTAGACTAACAACTCAGGGGGGTCATGTTCCTCTGGTCTGGGGTAATTGGTTTTTTCTTTACTTCAGTGAGTGTTATTTAAAGCAGGTTGTGTTGATTCAGGATTATATGAGGCCCATGTGTGAAAAGAGCTGACTCACCTAGATTTGTTTCCATTTAGCTTCGATATTCCACTGCTCCGAGGAGTCCAAACTGCCAGAAGCATCACAGCGCGACAGATGTGGTGGTTCACAGTATCTCTTTGCCTGGGTGTGTGGTGTTTAATGCGTGCCCTCGTACCTTTAAAGCAAGTGTTTGTGTCAGATGGGTCGAAAGAGAGGGATGGGGGTTGTGGAAGATGATGAGAGAAGGGTGAAGCGGTGAGTCCACAATGGGCCGCATTGTTCCAGCCTCATAATCAGAGCGGACATGGAACTTGGCTGAGAGAGTCGTCCCCGTAGCCCTGGACACAGCTGCTGCGACTTCTATCCTGCTCTCATCAGCATCCCTCGTGTGCACTTTCCCCCATCACTGTCTTTTCTTTTCCATGCCTTCAAACCGAAAGGGAAATGGCGAGAAATCTTTGTCAAGTCTGACATGCTGAAAAAAACCCTCGACCTTGACCTCTTCTGTCTGTACAGGTTTGAGTTGACCAACCAACTGGCCGGTGTAAAAACCCCTTCCAGTAACTGAATCTCCAGAAGCGCACTGCTCTGCTTTAATGGTGAGCAACAGTAGAAGCTTAACATCTGACCCGATGGCAGAAGCCGTGCTAGTCGCAGAGATCTTTGCATCATTAGAGCATCAAGATGAAAACAAGAGGAAAGAGAGAAACGCTTCCACTGTGAGTCAACCTTTCCAGAGACAGGCCGATAATGCAGTTTGTGGTACATGGGTTGATGATTTGCAGGTGCGGAGCAAAAGCCAAACAAATATCTATCCTTTTATCCTTAGCCAAAATTGTCAGTTTGCAAGCGCTGATATCTTCCATAATGCCGGAATATGACAATGTCGCCGCTTTGTCTACCCTACGTAATATGCGGCCAAACTTTCCTTTGCTGTGAATTTAGCTTGCCGCAACGTAAAACGGATACTAAAAATTAGACGGCTGAAGTGTGAGAAAAGAAATAAAATAATTATTGGCGGCCTCACAATCCAATGCTTATTTTATTAGTGTGACGTCTGCAGATGCGTCACAGAAACCTGTTTGGGAACGTTTGGGTCAAGATTTGTCACGGTGATTCTCAGCACGGAGAGAAAATGGTTGTAATGCAAAAATGTGACCCCGGTTTTGCTCTTTGCACTCAAACATTTAAAAAAAGGTAAACAAAGGCAAACGCCGCAGTCATTTGCAGTCCAATCTGGAAAGTTCACTGGTGACAGTTCAGCTGTCAAACAAATTTTCTCTAACTGTGTTCTTCCGAGATGCCTGAAGGTTGGCTCAGATGGAAAATGATTCTGCAAACGTTGAGTAAGAAACCCTACTTCCATATAGACTTAAAGAGCGGTCCAACATCATGGTTGGTCCTCACTGATCCAGGCTGTCCACAGTGGTGCTCGGATAAAGGGGTGTGTTGCATGTTGCTTTACTGGAATATCTTTACACGTAAACATTACCAAGTGACAAACTCCCCACACAGTTAGGGCGAGCTGTGTTTTTGACCCCCTCCAGGTCAGGTGGCAACCCCTGGGCTGCCTCCCATATGTTCTACATTTTATGATGGTATCCACCCCAGCCACCCCCACCACTACTTCCCCTGTAATTGGCAGGTAAAGTTTCGAGTCGGCCCCTCCTCTACTGCCATTATTTCTGTTTTGGATTAATGCGACTGCCAATAGTGGCCGCAGACTTGGCAGCGTTTCAGAAAAGGGGCCGCCTTCGATACATTATACGCCAGCAGCTTTCACCAAGGTGTGCATTTCAAGACAGTCTTCCTCTGTTTTTATACTGCGCTTTTTCTCCTGTTAAATCAAAGCTAGAGAGGACACTGGAGAGCCAATCTGATCTCTGTAACCTCTCCCTGCCCGTATCAGATATTCCCCAGTCGCCTGGCGCCCACAGGGAGGCCCACCTTCACCACCCAACTTTGATGCGATCATCTAGACCTGCTCACTTTCAGAGACGTGCTCAGTGTAGATTGCTTTAAAAGTCGCTGGTTTAGTTTCCACACAAGAACCATTTCAAAGCAAGTTTTTACCTATGCCTTGCTGTTTAAGGTCTTTATGATTCTGATATCGGAATATTTCTTGAAATTGTGAGCTTATTCTTCAAGTCTGAAGTCCATTCTTTAGCATTCGTTTTTTGAATTAGAGTAAAATTACATTGTTTAATGAATGCGTAATAATTTAGTAATCGTTTAAACAAAATGCAATTGCCTTCCCTATGTGAGTATTTTTGTCATAATAGCTTTTTATCTATAATTTAAAAATCTCTAACTTTCCTCCTCATGTCAAAAAATCAAAAGAACAATTAATCTTTATCATTTTGAAAAAGTAAAATATTTTAGAACTGTTGTCAAATTTAATGATTTATTAATTTTGTTATAATTTTAATAATTTGTTTGGCATGCATAATTGTTTGGATGGCACTTTATACAGTAGTTCGGGGTTGACGGGATTGGCTCCAGCTTCCTGTGACCCATACATGTAAAATAGTTTTAGAAAATGGATATAAGGTAAATACAGTACTGCAAATAGTAATACAATGAAGTACAAGTATTTTCAAAATACACTATACTTGAAAAATTGCACATATTTTCTACTACCTGGAGGAAAAAAATTATCTTGTGTCTGGTTGTTCTAGTTTTCAGGACCCAACAATTAAAGTCCAAATAAATTGGAGTGGTCCAAACTACTTTTTGGGGGTCCGAAGGGACTTGTTCTCTCTGGAGTTCTCAGAAAGTAAGTAGAGGACCACCAGTCTTCTCATCTCATGAAGCGAAGGAAAGAAACATCATAAATAAAGCATCAAAAATAAGGCTTGGCATGGATAAGTTTACATGGATCAAAATCTTTACATGTTCTGGCTACTGAAAAAGATATCATTTATTTTTGAGTCATTCAACAGATTAAAATCAAACACAGTGAACTCTTAGTCAGAGCGTTGAGCTGGAATGAATCACTGAGCTTACAAAAAAAAAAAAAAAACTGAAAACCAGGTTGAAAGTGGATGAAAGTTACGTAAGTTGACAAAGGGAAGTAATCAAATCTCTCAAGTCTGAGAAATAGCTCTTAGTCAACTCCCATGTATGTGTCACTATCCATGACAAATGACGAGAACATCCTTATAATACATTTGCATATATGTCATGTATTCCTTTTTGTATAAACATCACTACCGGTATTTGAATTTTTCTTGAACCAGAAGAAATGGTTAATGAATTTAAACATCTATGCATTTGAATCAGCAAGCATATTTCTTCAAGACCTTCTTCCCCAAAAGTTTTCAGAATTATTTCTTTTTTTCTTTTCAAAACTCTTGATTTAAGTCCCTGAATCATTCCTGGCTAACTCCATAAAAAAGTAGGTTGTGCTTTATTATAAAATGTTGACGTTGTCACTTAATATGGCCATGAATCCAGAGACCCCGTTAGCAATTTCCTGTGAATTTTTCAGGATGTAGCTGTTTTGCAATAAAGGCTGGGTTGGGTTGGTTATATAGCTCTTTTAAGATTAATAGTTGTATTAATAAGTGTTTTCTTCACAGACATGCTTGAATTTGTCCGCCACATGGTTTTCACATATACACGTCTAACACAGCTAATACTTCGTAAATTGTAATGAAGGTTAAGTGACTGTATATGGTGCATTGTTTAGCACAGGACCACTCATTTTATCTGAGGTTAGAGTGGAGCAGTCTATCAAAGTTTAGGGGAATTTTTGACTTGCAATACAGTATTTAGATTTTTTTTTCAATGCAGAAACACATGAATGGCAGTCTGCTCATAGTAAAGAGTTTGAGACTCAAGTTCAAGGCCTATGCGGAGTCAATCTGTGTGGAGTTTGCATGTTACTCCGGGTCTCCGGTTTCCTCTCACAGTTTAAAAGCATGTTGAAAAGAATTGGAGTCTGTACAATTGCCCATGTGTGTGTTTGTGTGTGTGAGAGAGAGAGAAAGAGAGGGAGAGAGAGAGAGAAAGAGAGAGAGAGAGAGAGAGAGAGAGAGAGAGAGAGAGAGAGAGAGAGAGAGAGAGAGAGAGAGAAAGTGTGTTCGATGTAAAATGTAATCAATATCAACCCAAAAAAAACCCCCAACAACATAAGTGTGATAGCTATGGCCTAAAATTAATTTAATACAGAACTAAACTCAAGCCAGTTTCCGGATCAGAACCAGACTTGCGAAATAAACTGGGACTGAGTTGGTTTGTTTCCTAATCAGGATTACTAGTGTTTCCTCTCATGTGCAGTAAACGGAAGAATGAAGGAATCTCACTGTCAAGGCTCGATATTTGAGTCTTTTGACAGATTTGAAATTGAAATGAAAAAATTGCTAAAAATAGACACATCACTAACACACACGCACACACGCACACACACACACACACACACACACACACACACACACACACCCGCCTCAACTAACAGATGGCGGATCAGTTATGATGTGATTTATGAAGGCTCATTGTGATGGTTCCTCCAGGAATTTCTGTCTAAAACAACCTGGTCTTCTTTCTTGAACACACCAAATGATCCTTCCCAAACTTACTTCCTCCACCAGACAACAGCAGGCATCTAATTGAACTGTGATACGCTTTGGTTAATGGCAGTTAGTTAAGGGTCAGTCTTCAGTCGGACACGTGGTTGCGTTGCGTCACACTGCAAAAGACTTGGGAGGATCGGCCATGCAAGTCTCTAGTGCACACAATTACATGTAGTTTTCAGCTTTTAGAAAATGTACTAAACCAACTTAGATTGCTTTCTTAAATAGCTTCTTTATGCCTATATAACCTAGATGCCTTCATAGAATCGAATCTACAAACTTGTGCTGTGCAAGTCATTCTACAGACATAAGCTAAATGTAAATCACTTACGTGTTTACTCTTATAGTGTTATACAAAAAAAGTACCGACTTCCTAGTTTGAACGATTGCAAAGATCACCTTTTAAACTTCATTTTAATTAAAATCAAACAGACAACCAATCAATCAATCAATCAATCAACAAATCAATAAACCAATTAATACATCAATCAATCAACCCATCAAAACTTTATTCATACTGTATAGTGAAAAAACTACGAAATGTTGTCCAGAGCGCTGAACAATATTGGATAAAAAGCAAAAACAAATCACGTAAAATCAGTATATGATTATCATTACTAACTGAAAGTATTCGTCATGTACGTTTCATGTTTTCATATATATATATAAAAAGACTTATAAGATACAGAAATGTAAAGTAAAAGCATCAGTATAAATGAGTATTTGCCATTTTCCATATATTTGTTGTTAAAAACAAGACTCAAGGTACAGAAAATTCGATACAGTATTCAACACGTATCGTAAATACTTGAATAATTTCCAGTTTGGGGTTTTTAAAACCTTAAGTGTTGGAAGATTTTGATCTGAAATAGCTGATTTTGCAACTCTTTCCATAAAGCTCTCAAATGAAAGGTTGCTCAGGTACTGAAGTGGCTCAGAAAGGTGAAGAGAAATTTTCTGTGGTCAGCCAGATAGTTTTTTTTTTTAATGCGTGACCTTGGCATTAGACTTTCCATATCCCCTCAGTGTGACATTTAAGCGTACCATCGCCGAACAGATCAGGCCTGGGTTCTGTCGCCTGTGTTGAAGTGATTTTAAGCTTTGCCAAACACGTATTTGTGTCCAGGTTAAAACATTTGTGTTTCTGCTTTGTATGAGCAAGTGTGAAAGCCCCGAGGAGGCAAGAACAGGCCGGACTGGTTCCATTGAGGCCTAATCTTGATGGAACATTGCCTCAGAGAACCTTAAAGGGTGGTTTACAAATCTCAGGTTTGGTTGGTTATTACATGACTGAACACACGTTCCCATCCTTGCGTGTTTCGCCAGATGGAAATGAAGCAATTATTTTTACCTCAGGCACTTGTGACTTTTCTGTACATTCACCAAACTTGACAAAGTTTTGAACTTGCACTGACACTCTCAAGTTACTGAACACCCATGGATTTCTGAAACACTGAGTCATTTTGTGTCTAACACATATTTCTTGGTTTAATCCTGAAAAGCTTTTCTTGTGTAGGTGACTAATTTGGTGGCATACGTCAGCTTTTTCTGCCTTACTTTTTTTGTTTGTCGGTCAGCTATCACTGTTATTGTATGTTTTGTTTTGTGTTTTTGAGAAGCTTATCAAGGGTGTCGCTTCTTAGCGCTCATTTTAGATCCCATCAAGGATAAGACCGACGTGGGGCGTGTTTTGGTTTGTGAAAGGGGGCAAAGGCAATATTTCCCCTCAGGTATTTACTGAAGTTTCATCCAGGAGATAAGAGATCATTGGCCTCAGGAGCCCTAACATGTTGGAGCCTGTGTGTTAAATGCGCTAGGTGCCTTCAGGAGACAAATGGCGGCCTGTTTAAAGACAGTAGAATGATTCTGAAAAATTTAGACCTGGTCTTCCTTCTACCACAAGGTTCCAAATGCTGCAGGCTGACTGGGCTTTTTAATCACCCTAAAACGATGCATTTCACTCCACTGCTCGTATTTTTACCCTGGTTACCCGTTGCTTCTAGGATCAAGAATATAGTACTGCACCATCCAACCCAGATTCTGGTACAGTTCTTTACACCCTCACGTCATCTACAATCCAATAGATCTAGACGATGTGAATCATAATATAGCAAAATGTGAATTTGTGATGTGAATTCACAAAATGTGATGTAAATCACGATACATATAGCCAAATGAACGGCACTTAGTAGTTAACGGCAATAAGGATTAAAATCTCTTACAAGATCTTTCTCCCATTCAGCTGCTCTCTAAACAATAACTTCTATTCCAACAAGAAATAAAAGTAATTTCACCGTCTCAATAAATCAAAAAGCACTTTAGACTGAGCTCTTTTGCCACCACTACTAGCTCCCATGGATTAAAAAAAATCACATTTGTGTGTTCAAAATCACTGTCCTGATCTGATTACTTAATATTGCATTGTTACCTGTTATAACAATTTGCTTCCAATGCTCCTCGTTTTATTAGTTGTGTTTAAAACCGCCTGCCAAATTTAGCATGTCGCTAAGCTAACAAACCCTATCTAAAATAGCTTTGTATAGACTGTACGTTTTAAGGGATTCACTTTCTTTATCTGATTACAGAATAAAGAACATATAACCGTTATTAATACATACAGCTGGTTTTAATTGGGTCAAAGCAGAACATCAGTCATAAAATGGTTAAAAATGCTAACAAATTACATTCAGGTCTTACCTATGCCCACTGATTCTGCCGATTTCACCCACAAAAAGTCAAACATAAAGGAAGTTTCCTGCCACCCACTGTCTAGATTGTGGCCTTTAACACCCAGTGACCTGTTTCTCATGAGAAAGAACATTCAGAATGAATGTCTGTGGGTGATAGTTGTCTGTGGAGCTGTCAACACTTTTGAGATGTAGGTGTCTTTATTTAGGCGCCCACTCTCTGTTCTTTTTTTGTTCAATATGAGTGAAACCTGCAATAATTTATGGCTGCATGAATGTCAGAGAGCTCCGGGCCAGGAGATCGGACACACACCCTGGATGAGTGGCCAACCAATCACAAATTGGAACACACATTCACACTCTCACTCCCTTCACTTGACTATAATTTGTAAAGTTCCTTGAGTAGACTCTTTGGGCTTTCTGTGTATGTTTGTATGTTCTCCGTGTGCTTGTATGTGTTTTCTCCCACAGTCCAAAAACATATATTACAGGTGAATTGGCGCTGTAAAATTGACCAAAGGTGTGTGTGTGTGAGTGAATCTGTGTGTCCTGCTCTGTGATTGGTTGGCCACCAAATCCCAGTGTGTTTTTAACTCAGGCCCAAAGCCCATGACCCAGAAATGGAGTAAACAGCCCCCTACATGCTTGTGGACTGAGAGAGGAAACCAGCGACCAGGAAGAAGCATGTAGACTCTTCACACTGTGTTTCTCATCTACAAGAAGTCAAATTGAACAAGAGACGCAAATCAAGGCAGTTTTATCTTGTGCAAGTTCATGTTTTTTAATTTATATTTAGCTTTTCTCGAAGCAACGCAAAGCCACAGAATTAGGAAAAAGAAATGCCATTGAAAAAGAAAGTGTCCATTGTTCGTCGGTGTTCAGACTTTAGGCTATGGCCAGAAGAGCAAGCTAGATCGTGAAAGTGTCATGGTGAAGTTTCTGAAACCGGACATTTGGTGTGTGTGTGAATGTTGTGTGTCCTGTAAGGCGACCTTGAGTGTCTAGAAAGGCGCCAATAAATAAAAAATTGAAAGTTTTGCACACTGTAGGCTGAGATCTGTGGTTTCACTAGGTTTGAGTCGGAGGTGTGAAGACAAAACCGTGAAGCAAAGTTCTCAAGCGTGGCCATTAGTTGATCAACAAATATCTTCACTTCATCCAACCAATCTCCATGCATCTCATGCTTTGCAAAAAGGAAGTACTTCATATTCTTTTCCGCAGTATTGCCTGGGAAAGACAAAAATGTTTCAGTCTCGTGAAGGTTCACTTTCAAAAATGAAGTTTCCAAATCAGAGGTGTGACAGTGTAAAGTGGGCTGTAAGACTGCATTTCTCTCATGGCGGAGCGCGCTGGAAGTTCTGCAAATAGAAGTGAGGGTGCAGTTATAACCACACTTTCCTTTCCACCTGTTCTTACAGCGAGTTTGCGTTAAAAGCTTCCTAGCACGTTTCTTTCCGCGCGTCAAGTTCTGCCGCAAACTCGAAAGACATTACTGCCGCATTACTTTTCATAAAGCAAAAGATGTCTACGTATGTATTTATGTGTTCACGGTAATAAAAAAAAGTGCCAGGGAAGAAACACGCTTACGAAATAACGTTTTTTTTCCCTCACCATGTGGTTTCTCTGCGGTAACCCAACTGCAGTGACGGATCAAGCTATTATAGTGACTTGTTTTGTGTAGATTTCTCTATTGTTCTTGGTTTTTTTTTCACATATTATACTTGTCCATACTTGTAAAATGTTGTCAAATCTATTTATATACGTATATAATAGTAATACTAAAAACGTCGCTTTAATGTAATGCTGAGTGGCATAAAGCCCAGCTGCCATGGATGCAAGTTGCTCTTCAATCTGATGTTATCACTGACCCTGACCTTCACTTCTGCTTCACAAACACACAACACAAACTTGTGATACAGCGAGAAAAAGCAGCATTTGCACATTTTTGTCTATTTGCTCCGCTTAAACATCGTAATCTGGGCCAGAACTTCCTGATAGAGATACTACAAAGTCTAACAAAACCCAACAATGTTGATACTCAACCTCTCTTTTTCTTTTTCTTTTTTCTTTCTATCCATGCTTCTCTCGCTCTCTTTGTCTTGTCTTTCACTTTCCTTCCTCTCCCTGTTCATTTGTTCTTGTCTTTCTGCCTTTTTGTTAATATATTTATTTCTTTCATTCTATCACTTTCCCCATCTATTTTCGATCTCTCTCAGCCTTTCACATGGTCTTTTTTCTCTGTGTGTTTCTCTCTGACTGCCTGTGCATTAACTTTTTTTCTTTTGTTCAGTGAGTTTGATTTTCTGTTTTTATTCCCATTCCCATTTCATTTTTTTTTTTTTTGCATGTGGCAATTGTGGACCAGTGGTGAGGACTAGAACCAGCCACCCTGGTGTTCCACAACCCGAGCAAGACATTGACCTCCACATGACCCCTGGGTGACACGGCTTAAGGCTGCCCACTGCTCCAGGTTTGTGTGCGTTCACTTCACTGGATGGTTAAATGTGAGTACAATTTTAACAAGGTCCCTAGTGGCCATATTGACAAACTTTACTCTTTACTTTCCGTTTTTCTCCTTACCTATCTCTGTATTTTTCTCTTATCTCTCTCTTACTCCACAAAGGCCTGTGTCCTGTTTACAAGCACCTATATGTTTTCATGCACAACTCACCGATGCTGCAGGATGTGGCCTGGCTCACAAGTTGAAGAACAGCAGTGCAGCATAAAGAGAACTGCTGAGGAGGTTGAGGGTTTCTTTTTATAGGTAGACCTGACACAACATACCAAGAGCATGGCAGGGTTCTTTCCCTCACCTGCACAATGGAAAGATCAACATTTGAGCGAAAGTAAGCCAGCATTTAAGACCAGAGCTAGACGTCTGTGTGATTATTTAAATAATCAGCCCTCACCTCCATCCACAAACTTGCAAAGTTTGATGCTTTGAGTTTCACAGTTGAGTCCAAATTTGTTCTGGAGATAAATACGGTCCCAACACAGTCTGTGCGAACAAGTCACATAAATGCCTTTTTGCAGACGTTTTTACTGAAGGCGACATGTATTGTTCGGCATTCTCACACAGGAACAAAACACATGATTTGGTAAATAAACCACGGGAAATTTGCCAATCACACTAAATTGTTCCACCAATCAACTTTCTAAACATTTATTCCATTTCTGGGTCACGGGGAGTGTGAGCCAATCACTGCAACTCTGGGCCTAAAAGCAGGCCACACCCTGGACTGGTGGTCAACCATATTAAAACACTCACACCATTCGTACTGATGAAAGGAGGGTTGTTAAATGATCTATCTGATTCTAATGTGTAATGTGAATTATTCAAATTAGTTTTGGTCACTATAAATGTTTTCACTCCTAAAACAAAAATGTCAAGTTTGCACTTCTTTTCTTCACCAAGGCACCAAGAATAATTGAGATTTACAACTTTTTGAAAGGGTATTTTAGTCACCTTTATCTGATTTAGGACGTTACATAAGTGCTCCGCTTGGCCACTGATGTTTGAGTGATGCATCACATCTGTGAACTTTATCAAAACCAGCTCAATTTCACATAAATAAGGGAAGTAGATTTTTGTCATAGATGATGTAGTGGGGCAGCAGAATGGGTATGTGGGTTTTGAGATGCAAAATAGATTAAAATATTGAACCCTTATTATATAGACTAAAACATAAACACCAATATTACAGTACTACTGCTAAACTAATAGGCGCCAGCTCCGTGTGAGCCAGAAATGGAACAAGTGGTAGAAAATGGATAGATATTTCAATACAAGTATTACTGAATTTTTGACTTGCTCTACCATCAGCCAGTCATGTACTTTATCACACATCCAGCAATCAAAAAACACGCCAAGTAGGTTTCTCAAAAATATGGATTTTTATTGGTTTAAACTGCAATCAGTCATTACAAAAAGACACGAATCTTATATAAACTCATAGAAATCACTGTAGTGAACAGCAATAGCCGTTTATAATGGAGAAAAAAAAATACATTCAACTCTTAAGATACTTTCTTTGTGTCTATACTAATAACCAACTTTGACTATCATTGCTTCGACTGCTGAGGACATGAGCAACAAGTCATAAAAAATAGCATCCCAACTATTATTTAAGGCAAGAGCGCTTGCTCGTGGAATGTGTAAAAGAGGCACTTTACATACAAATCGGAAGCTCTTAAAACATCCAGAGACATTCGATTCTCATCCTCAAACAAGGTCACGAATTTTGCAAAACATCCACCAGCAAAACCGAAGGAACTACTTTAACACTGGAGGTTTATTACCTGCAACAAAAATCAAACCTTTAACTTTGTAACAAACACAACAGAAATGCACTTCATGGTAATAACTAGGTGGAGCGCAAGTTTTAAGGCCACATAACTCCCCAAATATGGAATGCATTTTATTCTTGTCTTTAATAAAACGGTGCGGATCATTTCTGCTCTGTTATGATTCTTTGCATTAATGTTTGCGAAGACCAGGCTCAGACATTCAGTAAACGGATAAAAAAAAAAAAAAAAAAAAAAAAA
>CM051497.1:11850838-11873541 GCA_028031935.1 Paedocypris micromegethes
AAAAAAAAAAAAAAAAAAAAAACAAACAATAAAATAGAAAAAGTCAAATGAAATATTTCCGCTGCCAAATATTTCCCTCATTTCAAGTTTTGGCCAAATCGTTTTGTGAATTCACCAAGTTTTATTACCGATCGTGTGATTTTGCAGTCTGATATTTGCGTAAAGGGAATGACAATAAACCTATAATAAATAAATCAAAATGCAGAGGATTGTTTTGCTTTAAATTAAGTTTCATTTACTTGTAGTTGCCAACAAAAGTCATTGTAGTACAATATATTAAACTGTGAAAAAAGAAAGCCGACAAGTCTTCACAATCTTAAGATTAATACGAAGATCATAATTTAACATAAAAGAAAATATATTCTATCCTTTCATTATCAAGATAAATACAAAAATTAACAAAAAAATTCATATGATCACCAATAAATATGTTTTTTTTTTGATAAGTTAAATAAGCAGTGACAAGCAAAGCCTTCTGTTCCGAAAGGTTTTCAAACAATAACAATATAACCATAATAATAATAAGAATAATAATGTTAAACGATGACCATAATAATAATAAAAAAAAATTATCAAAACCGAAAAGTGGGAGAATGAAAAAAATGATAAAATCATGTAGAGACTGTGTTGGAACAGGTTTGCTCGTGTGTGGAAGTGAAGCTGCAGGAGATTCAACTGCATCTTGGGAATGATGGAATTCTCCCTCTGTTTGACTCGAGGGGGGTGGCATCGTTTTTGTGTTTTTTTCCTTCGTTTTTTTCCCTTAAAGGCGTAATAACCAGACTCCCTTCCCAACAAACATTAAGTAACCAGCAACTTTTGGGAAAAGGATAACAACATCAACAACAAGAACGAAAAAAAAAAAAAAAAAACCCAAAAAAAAACTCAAGAGTTTGTTTTTGAGCAGAGACTTTCCCCCCGTGGAGGTTTATGTCGGCTGTAAAAGAGACATGGAACACGTAGCACCTGAATGAACATTTGAACGTGCCTGAAAGATTTAACAACTCCACTCTCATTCCACCCCGACGACAAAAGTCCTTCCGCAGGTTTGTGTTGTCATCAGCCATCTGGAGGGAAAGCTCACGCTCAAAACAAAAGCTACATAATCAGGCCACAAAAATATATATAATAAAGATAAAAAACAGTGGTCCATTCAGCCCAACACTCAACCCTAGGCACTTGTCTTTTTTTTTCTTTTTCTCCATTTTCTCGTCCTGCTTTTTCGTTTTGTGTCGGTCTTCGAAGGCAGTTGTGAAAGTCTGACACGTGGGAAGTGTAAGACGGCGTCCTTGAGAAACGTGGATGTGCGGGTTGCAGACGCAGAACTCTCCTGTGGACTGTGCCACTGGCTCGACCGCTGCAGTGGATCCCGGTGCAAATCTCACCACTCCTGGGATTCGCTTGATCCTAATGCGTGTTTGGCACAGTCACACCAAGAGCAAAGCTAAAAGTTCTGCCAGATCTCGAACGACAGGCACTCTTTTTTTTTCTCAGCTTGATCTGGTTTAAAACGAAAATTCAAAAGATCCCTTAATACACTGCAATGTTTTTAGAGCAGAGGTGATACATGGAGGAAAGTCTAGAGCTTCTAGAGGGCTGGAGAAATGGCGAGAGGTAGAGGAAGTGCTAGCGTCTCGTCCTCTCCGCCCAAGACTGCTGCGTGCAGTGGTAAAGGCTTCTGGCTCAGTGTGCTTTAGTCATCCGAGATGGAAAGCCTGCTGAAAATGGGCAATCGTCGGGTGGTGTCAAGGACCGGAGACTCCGAGCCGTTCAGACTTCCACCTGAGCTGCTCTGGTAGCCCTCTTGGTCGGAAAGAGAGTCGGGTTGACTGGATGGAGACTCGTACAGTTGAGGCGACTCGGACACTGCCCTGAAGTAGTAAGGGGTCGTTGTTGTTGGGGACGATGGGGCTTGGGTCGTTTCGGAACAAGACAGGGATACGCTGGTCAAGCTGGGGCTGAAGAGATTGGCCAGCTCCTGGCTGGAATAGGTGAATGGGTTGCTGCTTGGCCACTCGGGCATCTCGTCGGGGGAAAAAATTGGTGGTGGGGTCACTGAGGTGGGACTGTCCCTCAAGCCTCCAGAGCTTGGGAATCCGGCGAAGCTGTAGCTGTGTTGCAGTCGTGGCCTGTCCATCTTGTTTGAGGCAGAGAGAGGAGATGGTGTTGGTGGCGGTCCACGCCGCTCCTCTGCATTGTGGATGAAGTGGCATCGTGGGCCGTAGGGGCAGAAGCCAATCGTGTGGAATGTGCGGCAGAGCTCCGTCTTGTACTTGGGATGACGACTTAGGCTACGCAACTCATGGATGCCATGGGCAAACTGGCACTTGTCGCCATACTTGCAGGCACCGTTCTCTTCGAATGGCCTGCACAGCTCAGTCTTGTAACGGCTCGAGTTGACCTGACTGTTGGGGCCTCCAGGGCCCGAGCACTTCTGTAGCAGACGATCCCCCGTCTCAGAAAAGGAGCGGTCTCGAAAACGATTTTCTTTGTTGCTGCTGCCGGTGATCCCCGTCCCTGAGCCAAGGAGGGATGGATCTGCTTTAGCAATGTTCAAGAACTGGTTTTGGTTGAGCTTGGTGTTAATGGAAGTGACTGAGTGTCGGCGCTGGTAAAGACCAACAGTTGAGGGCGTCCCCACAGCCTTCCTGTCCAGCAGGCACCCAGTGGGGCTGGAGATGGGCAAACTTGTCCCAGTGCACGGAATGGAGACAGGGTGTGGAGCACTGAGGATGTTATTATTGTAGTTCAACATTTTGTTCTAGAAAAAGAAGAAAAAAACAAGAACATTTAGATTAGTTTTTGACTATCACAGATTGGTTTGCATGTCTGGCTTTGTGCTGAACCCAGGGGTAATTACAGGTCTATACAAACAGCTCAATTGGCTTAAAGCCCAGTAAGGAAATGTTTGACTGACAAAATGAAGACCGCTGCAGACACCCAACAAAGGCAAACTTTACTTTTAGCTCTCAACATTATCAGACTTGAACATCAGACCTATTTTAATGAGGTTATCGTAAATGTAGCCATATCATATGATACATGGCCTTTTCTTTCAAAATTGCATGAATGCCATAAAAAGGCAGATGGCAATTCAATAAAGAGTCACAATTTGTGACCATGTCCTTACCAGAGACATCAAAACACATGGCCTTTAATGAATCATTTCTTTACATGTAGCGTCATGCTTGGTAAAACGCACACAAGGAACCTTTTTGATTCCGTGCTAAATTGATTACCGTTAATTAGGCCACTGTAAAGTAGTAGTTCTAAGAACATTGCAATAAGAGAGTTCACAAGATGAATGGCTGTGGACTTCACATCAGCCACCAGCACAAAATGATTCAACACTGAACATAAAACACACGACGACTGAACATACTGAAGTTCAGCTAAGAATTAACTTCTAAACAGCCTCATACAATCTGAAAGTTTAACCCAGTGCAGCTCAATTCACATATCTGAATATAACATTACCCATGACACACGCATCACCACATTTTGGCACCTTTAAAGACTTTTGCACCACATGGAGTCAAGCAAAACAGGCCGTTTCGGCAACCTCGGCAATTGTGGCATTTTCATTGTGAAACGGGTTGTTCTGATCTCCAGATGATAAGCCCACAAACACGAGGAGATTGTCATTAACATAAACCGTTTTTGCAACAGCTCCCTGCCCAACAGCACGTTTCAACTCCAAAACAAAGTTCATTTGACTAAACACAAGTGACAAAAGGTGAGCATGCTTCTTAAACATTAAAAAAAAAAACATTTGAGAACCAAACCCTACAAATCAACGAGCACAACATGCGTCCACTTCCCGCATGTGTTGTGAAATCACTGCAGCAGACACCAGGACGAGATGCCTGGAAGTTCTAGTCTGCATCTCGTCACTAGTCCAAACTTCAAAATGGAGGGAAGCTTCTGTGCACGAGTGCTTGTTGTTAACACCTAATCTACCGAAAGAGGCCGATTAGAAGCGAGAGAGACGCGTCCGATCGTCCACATTCCACAACACACACCGATCCCGCTCAAACTTTTTCTCGTACCTTGTTGTTGATCACTTCGCTAAAGTCGAAGAAAGGCGACACCACGGCCGTGGTCATCTTCCAATCGAGGATAAATCACGCGTAGCCGGTGGAATGGTATGTCTAAATGAGGGGGGGAAACGCTGGAATCTGGTTGTGTAAACTTCAGTCACCCCTCTGTTCTCCTCCACCGCAGCGGAGCATTTGCTTTATAACGCGGTGTCACGCCGCAGGAGGGGCCACGGAGCGTCGCGGTGCGGGGGCGTTGCTCCGCCGCTCTGCGTCAACTTCGCCAAGATTGGAGGTTTGCAGACGCTTCCTCTCATTCCTCTGCGAGCTGTCATTAACGCGATGTTTCTTTGGTACAGTTTCCCTCACCGCGCCACTCGTTGCTAGCGGAGCTTGTAATGATTTTTCTCCGCGGAGCCTCACAGCATCTGCCGTCTTCGCGAGACGGTGGTGGGTATGTGATTCAGTCTTAACGGCTAACCAGTTCCTGTTTTATTCACACATCAGCTTTAGCATTTAAATGGGCCCTTTAGGCTTTAAACGCGGTTACTTTTCATTTACACAACCATTCTTTTGGTTTTGGTCGAGTCTGTCTCCCGCTTTTTTCGCATGTAAGCGAAACATTCACACTTGTTTTGTTCAATATTCAAAACTGTCGTTGTTTTATTTATTTAATCTTTAATATAAAAAAAGTTACAAAACACATTTAAAATAAGTTTGAAACGTTTGATATACTTTTAGTAGTAGTAGTAGTAGTAGTAGTAGTAGTAGTAGTAGTTTATTGTCATTTAAAAATATATTCGGTCACTTCTACTGCTTACTCAATTTCTGGGTCACAAGGAGCTGGAGCCAATCTTTACAACTCTGGGCCTAAGGCAGGACACACACTGGATTGGTGGTCAACTATTCACAGAGTGAGGAGTACATTTTGTAGATATGAAAGCATATATATATATATATATATATATATATATATATATAAAGAACATGATAGACAATGAAAGCGTGTTATAAATTATGTATGTGCATTTGAACATGCATACACACATGTATATAATAATAATAATAATAATAATAATAATAATAATATACACATGCTCACACACATACATAGATTTAAACTTGTACCATTTGTGCCAAATGTTCAGAAAACAAGAGCACCGAGCTCCTGAGATTATACCCCCATTGTCCACCCTGACAGAGCAAAAACTGCCCTCCAGACCCCCTGAGTCATTCTGCATTTGTTTTTTAAATGAGGAAGAAAAGTGCTCTTCTAGAAGACGGGAGGGAAGCTGGAGATGGGGGTCCTGCACAGGGTCTATTATACAGCCACATTGCCTCTGGCTGTATAGGGTGGAGGAAAGGGAAGAATGGGGTCAAACACCCCCCTGCCCAACCACACACCTCAAGCTTTTAATTTTGTTAAAGTTTTTTAAACTACAAAAATTAGTTTTTATTGCTTTTAACCAACACATTTACCAGTAGAATTATGCGAGAAATACATTTGAAATTCTGAAAACATTTTATTTTTTTTACAGAAAGGCATTAATCACACCCCAGGGTGTGATAGATAACACGCTGAAGGTTAACTGGAGAAGTAGAGATTATATTTCAAAGTGTTGTCTGTAAACTGATGGCCGCTTCTTATCAGCACTTTGATGGCATGGCAATCTCATAGGGAGCTTCAGGTTTTAATTTTTACTTTTAACCCGACTGGAATGATTTGTTGTGTAATTCCTAAATCACATCCCCTGCCACGGCGTGTGCTGTTGCTCAATGTAATGTGCAGTACTGGCCTGTAGAGGGAGCAGCTCGTTTCAGCAGATGCTCTACTACAGACTCAGATTCTTGGACAGAAAGAATTAGCAGGGGAAAGAACGTAAGTAAAGAATGAAATATCTCCAGCTGGATTGTTTTGCTGTGTAATCTAGCAGTGTGAGATTCCAACATAATTATTACACCTTCAGTGAACATGCTTCTTGTCACTTGAGATCTCTTTTATGGACATTTTTTCTTTGTTTTTGCCCATAAATCTTGCAATTCGGGTGTTCTATAAGAAAATTCATTTCTGCTCAGGGTGTTTTTAAAGCTTAGGCACAATTAAAATGAGAGATGGGGGTGGAGAGAGAGAGAGCGAGAGAGAGAAATTAATTGTCCATAAAGCTTGACCACAGTGTCATTAGTGGTACACCGCCAGTCCATTCCAATCATGTTGTTCCCATGCAACAGCTTGACAAGTAGCTTTTGCCCCCTTCTCTTTGTAGACAGAACTCCAGCTGTACCATGAGGTTTCTCAACGGATGAAGCCGATGATTGTTTTTTGGAAAAAGAGTGGACAGATGCCCGGTGTTTGACAAGTGCTTTTTATAAGCCTACATCAGAACTAAACTGATTATTTGGGAAGAAGGAGTAAGACAGTCAGCATTTAGAGTGAGTAAACAGTAATGCAAGCGTGGCATTAATGTATATTTAAATTCCCTGAGGTGAGCTTTTTGGTGTTCTGACGTGAGGTCGGTTTCCTCTGATCTTTTGCCCTTTTGGTCACGATGAAGGAAGAAATGGTAGAAACTGAGTCATTTGGAGTAAAAAATAAAAACACCCAGTCAGCTGTAACATCATTTCCCTCAAACACCAGGTCTGTGGAAAGCAATTGAAGTTGTGTAATTTAAGGACTTTAAAAACACCAGTCTGATTACTTCACCTCTGTTGGGTTTTTTGAATTTTGACTCGTTGGTCTGTATTTTGTTTTTTTTTTTGGATTTTTGTTTTTCTTGACTCTTTTCTCTTTCTTTCGCTTTCTTCCTTAAACACTTCTTATTGCAAATCAAAGTGGTTAATTACAGAATATATTTTTGCCATTCTTAAAACATTTGCGTTCTTCAAACATCTACTGTTAGGATGCAGCTGAATCATGACAAGCCGGGGTTTGTAGGAGATGGAGTTCATAGTCTGGTGATGTAGTTCATAGAGCATAGTTTACTAGATATTTCAGCAAAATATTGTTATCTTCAAATCGAATGAGAGATTAATAACACTGTGACAGAAAAAAGCTAAAAATAATAGTCTTAATACAGCTACAAACAAGCCAAGAATCCATGTAAAAATAAACCAATAAGAGACAGAAACTAAATAGTAACTAATTAATGGAAACAGTTTTAGATTACATTGTGGTAATGTAAAATAAATTTACTTAATACGTATAAATATATTATTTTATTAAATGAATATCTGATCATTACAAATTTCAGAGATGTCTACATATAGCTACATATTAATGATATATAAATAAATAAAATGATAATATGAAAATGATGCTATGAAAATAAAACCTTTTACTCATTTTACTCAAGAGTGAAGCCCAACTATCCCACATCCCACAAATGCCAAATTCGATTGGTCTTTACCTAAGGAGAAATAAACCATTTGTGAGGTGATCAAATTCCCGTAGTCGAGGTGTTCTTTATACCTGACCTCAGAACAGGTGTCATGGTCATGCCGAGGACGCCACTGAAACAAGATATTAGCGAGCCTTTCACTCAGTGTGATCAAAATCAATGATCTTTGTGAGAGGTAGCCAGAATGGAAACAGGGGAGGCCATTCTCCACATGAGAACTGCCCTCCATCCATCTGTCTCCATTAAGGAGCTGACCCCTCCTCTTGTGTGTGGCCACAACTTGAGTTACATGGCACATGTGTCCAGTGCCGGCTGGACAACAAACGTGAGGCTAATCCCCCCGTCTCAGTGTAACGACATTCTCACACATCTTGGTCAGACAGCCTGTTTGCACCGGAACAAGCACCATGCTTTTTCTCCCTGACACTAGGTGGCGTGACTTTATACTTGCCCTATAGTGAAACGTACTATCAAATTCTTCTTGATTCACAATTTCTTTCTTTGGTTTTTTTATTTTTATAGTGCCATGTTTGTAATAAGATTCGGTAATAAGACACATTTACAATTGATTCATACTAATTCAGCCCGCCCACTGCTCCGAGTTCGTGGCTGATCGGATGGGTTAAATGCAGAGAAAAAAATTCCCCACTGAGGGACTAATAAAGGTTCAATTATTATTATTATTATTATTATATTTTTAATGCCACTCCACGATACATTTGCAACCAATTACATTTTTTTAGCAATATTATAAGAGATTCAATAAAAGGTTTATTGCATACAGTACATGCATGCATAATTCACATTATATACATTATTTTACATATATTTTAGTCCTTAGCCTGGTTTATATTATGTATTATGAATAATACTGTTTGTACAAAAATGAATCACCGACACCCGTGCATGCTTTTTAGATAACCCAAGTGACACATATCGTGCATCATATTTGCCGAAAACATAACAAATTGTCAATTGTGACTGTGACTAAGCTTCAACTTGATAGAAATCAGACCACTTTTTAAATATTGCAAATCACTACTGGTGACTCATGCGGGGGAGAAAGCCCAGAGGAACTTGCCAAGGAACATGTTTTGTCATTGCATGCTGTCATTCTTCCACTGATAGAGCGTTTTGAAAGAGGAACATGGCAAAATGCCAGCCTGTATTCCAGCCGCTCGGAGGTTACATTGGGTCAGAATAAAAAAGAGGATGATAAACAATGTCACTCCATTCTAAACCAAAGCTGAGAAGTTTAGTGTTTGTAAGCAGCAGATTGCCACTTTGCTCCTTCTGCCTGAACGTGTATTCTCAGAACTCTTCTCCACTGTAATTACTGTTATCCACACAATCTACTCAACATTTTAGCTCCTAGACCTGTACTTGTGCTCCAAACTTGCACATTTGTATCAATTATGTTTTCTGGAAAGGGTGTATTTGAGGCTTTGCTCCTCTGTGGCGCCTCGCAATCCTCTCCTGGGCACGATGGGATAATTGAGACTTTCAGACGGCGGTCAACAGTTCTGCAGTTCACTGCTGTGTTTCTAACTGCAGGTACCTGCTCATGACGGAGCTGGTGGAGAAGAAAGGCTCCTCAGATGCTAACTTCATGCATCCGACAGCTGGAGATTGTCTATGGTTTCACTGTAATGACTTGACTTGACATTGAGTAATTTTGACCTGCCATATCTTCACGGTTTCTTGTAATAGTACAGACAGAGAAATCCCTTATGAACAACAATTTGTTATGAGCAATATTCTAAAAGTCTCAGAACTTGCAGTTATGTTTTGGTAACTTTGATGGGCTGAAGCATCTAAAATTTGAACATAGATGCAATTTTTCTTCAACGACTCAATTCGCAGCATCGCTTCGACGTGCAGAAACAGACAAAATTGTAATAAGTGGAATTTAATGTTTGTTCAACAAGTGGAAGGTCATTTGTTCAATGTAAATGTTTTATTATACAGAACAGATTTAGTAAATCCAGCCTGCCTGCCACCATTTATTGACATCTGATTGGCTGGTTCTGTCACTCTTTTTGTTTATTACCCCTTGTGATTTAACCTTGTTACTTGAAATCACATTTGTCTTCATTATTTGTCCGTTTCTGAATTTCGAACAACTGAACAAATTTTGTCTGATGAATTTTGTCCAGAATATAGCCTGATAATTAGTGGTATGTAGGCCTTGGCTTAACCTCAACAGTGTAGATCTTTTCCCTACACATTTCTCCCAGCTAAACACAGAAAGTAAGCATCATCTCGCCATTAAAGATCCATGCCTACAGTGAATTGGAGTTCACAAACGTTTTCAACCATATTCTTCATAGAATCATGGAGTCTCTGGCCATCATTTCTTTGCCAAGTTGTGGGTTTGAATATAAGACCGTAGAAATGAGTAACATGTCTGTTTGGCCGTCTGACTTTATGGAGAACGAGTCTGGAAGGATTGTTCAATGAAAGTATAAAGCGGCTGAGAGTTGGGCTAAATCTCATGTCAACAAGAAATAGTTCAATATACTTTTTTATCTAGATTAATCCGGTCATTTTTCCCTTTCTATAAACATTTCAAAGAAGCTTTCATGCTTTTCCAAGAACCCCAAAATAATTTTTCATTAGAAAAAACATTAGACTGTTAAACAATAGGTCAGAAATGGAACTCCGTAGTGAAAGAAAAGACAAACCATGTAGTTCCTCAAGGAAAGGATCTAGAATCTCAATGGTCCTCAAACCAATTGTTAATATTCCTAGCAGGTTATTTTTCCTTATTCATATTGGAAAGGTTCCATACACATTACTGTTAATTCACATCTATGAACACTACTCTATCGACAGAACCGTGGAGGTCTGTTTAAGACAGTGGTGGGAATTGTGCTAGATTCCACAGAAAAACTAACACGGTTTACTATGGTAATTTTAAAATCGTGCTTTTACACATTGGTTCAATTGTGAAAATCTTTTTTGACCTGAAGCTTGAAAAACCCCAAGTGGAACAATCTTTGTTCCCTGTGTTGTCTAGTGTAAATGAGTATGTTTCTCATTCACAATTATGGATCATTATTTCAAGAAAAATAACAGTTTTGTCAAATCACATTCTGAAAAATAAGTTCATACACAATTGCGTATACTGTACAGTCCATTGCATTCAGAAAATAGACTCATTATGTTCTCCACTGAACCTCACGAGACAAAGACTGATAAAACTTGTTCAACTCCGTAGCCTTGTGTGTGCGGTTGGATGCGTAGTGAATTTTCTCATTCTAGCTGTCTGTTAAAAAAATCAAAAAGAAAAACAAGTCAATGACAAAACGAAACTGGAATCAATTATGGCCGGCGCTGAACGAATCCACAGTGGACGTTGCTGGCATACAGTATCTACGCTTGTGTACACAACCCCTCAACCTCAGCTTTTGTCTACGTCAGATCCCACATGGCAGCACACATGGTTTTGTCAGCTCATTCTCTATCTTATTGTGTGACAAAGTGTGGAAACTCTTTTGGTGTATGTTAAACCATGCTGGTTGCCATTTGTTTGCTCTGTGTGCTCATAAGCTCTGTGAAATCCAGTAAAGTCAAATG
Source organism: Paedocypris micromegethes (assembly GCA_028031935.1). Classification (NCBI taxonomy): domain Eukaryota; kingdom Metazoa; phylum Chordata; class Actinopteri; order Cypriniformes; genus Paedocypris; species Paedocypris micromegethes. The sequence goes on from CM051497.1 coordinate 11,861,850, forward strand.
GCTTTCCCAGAATCTGCACTTTATGAGCCCCTGTCCCCATTCTCCTCAACTTTAAATGCATTCGCTGAACATTTGACTCAACCTAAGCTCAACTTACATTCCCATTTCACTCTCAAGTGAAGATGTTTTCCCAGTCAAACCCTTGTGCTGCCCCGTTTGAACCCTTGCTCTCTTGATGAATCCACCAAGAGCTAGTGAACTCAGGCCTGCATTCTTGATTTTACACTGACGTAGAGTATCTGGATTTGGTCAACCACCGCCCAACCTTCATCATATTCCAATTGTGGAATTGAGGAAGTAATGAAAACAAATGGTGTCCGAATGAGAACAATTCCCATTGGAAATGGAAGAAGCTAATAATACATTTAATATGTGATCTCGATAATACACCTTATTCATGTGAAACAACTTGGCCTGAGATGGAACATTTTGGCCTGCAGTGTTTGCTGAAACAATAACGCTTTAATAAGTTCAATCCATCGATTTTAACTAGCTTTAACTTAACCAAAAAATAAATAAATTTAAGCTGAAAGGATATATACATATTTTTGTTTTTTGCATAATTGCATGTTTTGCTCAAAAAATATATTTTCTAGAGTTTCTGCTGAACTGTCACCATTGAACTTTCCAAATCTCGAAAAGGAAACACTGAAAATGGCGTGGCGTTTGCGAGCACATATGTTTGTGAAGGAACTTGTTCTCGCATCACAGACCATCATCTTCATTCTGTGCTGAGAATCACTGACAACTCTTGAGCCAACCAGTTCCAAACTAGTCTCTGAAAAACAACTGCAGATCAGATTATTAATTGTTCTTATATTACAAGTAAATGATCTTGACGGGAATCTGAAAAGCTACAATACATATTATTAATATGACAAATGCATACCTCGCTAGTAGTTTGACTAAGGAACTTCTTATGGAAATGTTCCTGTTTAGTTGCCATGACCTTTGAAGACTGACAGTTTGCCAACTACTACTTTAAGTATTTACATTTATTAACTATTCATTACATTTATCAACACTTTGTAGCACGTCTCTTCAATAAATGCAGCGTTTCTGAACTATAAAGTGGCATTTGGATATTTTTTTTGACCTGTGGAGCTTTTCTTTTTACCTGAGGCAGGGAATTGAACTTGTGTCCAAGAGGTAACAACTTCGAATCCCACTCTGCCTGTTTCTACAAATGAGTGTCCTTTGGCAAGACACTGACCCCCACATCTTAAGACTGCCCATTGCTCCGGGTTTGTGTGTGTTCACTTTACTGTGTGTGTGTGTGTGTGTGTGTGTGTGTGTGTGTGTGTGTGACTTCACTGAGTGGAAAAAAATGCGGAGCACTATTTTAAAACAGTCACAAGTGGCCAAATTGACAATCTCACTCACTTTCTTCTTTTTGTTTAAACACCTTGCCTCATTATTCCCATCACTGACCTCAATGTCAACATCAAGGCTGTTGATACGTGAATAATCTGGCAGATTGGACTGTGGGAGATTAGGACAGTCAACTGAGGATGGTCAACTGGGTTTTCCAATTCTCCCCTCTTATCACCGTCTCCCCAGCAGAGTGAAGATAGCAAAGTTACAATCAAACATTACTGACACCCTTTGATGTTTTACCAAACTAGAGCAGCGACAACTATTGAATATTAAGAAGTTGCATACAAAATGTGGAACTTATAACAAAAGAAGAGGAAGTATGATAATTTTAGGACTTTTCTGTAGATGCGGTCAGTTCACGAAACAAACTAATCAAATGTGGCATCCCGGACTTTTCTGTCTCATATAAAAGAATCTTTCTGCAGGCAAGAGTTTTCATTTTGCTTGTTGCTTTCCCACTTTAATGAAACTGATAACATGTGCGTCTTTATTAAATCCGACAAACCCTTAACCATCAAGTATGACCTGCTCCTTAAAATTCCCTCAAAAATAGAACGGTTACATTAGCATGTGTTTAGAATGAACACGCTCTGATAGAGCAACAGGAAAAGGCTTGTTAAACTAATTTGGACTTGAGATTTTCTGGCTTTCAAGAGGAGCTTTGGTCTTATGAAACCCTTTTAAAAAGGCAACGCGTTTCATTGCCTTGTTTTTGAACGTTCCCTCTGATTGCAAGAACCGTTCAGTCGCACACAAAGTGCTGCGTTTCTCCCAGTATGGAGGAAAGACAGATGCAAGACCGCAGTCCAGAGCCAAAAAAACTCGGCTTTTACCAGCCAAAGAGTGTAATGAGTTGTTGTACAATGTAAACCAAGGCATCTAATGGGTGAAAAGCCCTAATCATGATGTTTTCCACAGTGATGAGCTTCAAAAGCCAACCAGAAGACCTTTCAGACTATGTAAACTCACTGTAATGCCTTCTGGCCTTCACGTAAGCAGAAGTGAGTGACAGCACAGGAAACATCTGGAAGTGGATCTGCTGGTCTTCTGGGAGAAGATGGGCTGAGGATTAGCTTACCGTTGCACGCCGTCTCATGCACTCGAAATATAGTGTGGATTCTGTCCGTACATGAAAAATGAAGATGTACGTGAAGCAAAACAGCCACAAAAATCAACATACTCAAAACACATTGTTATTATCACGAGGCAATTCTAATGTGGTGTAAACATGGCAGAGTTGAAAAGTGATAAATGTGTGTTGGTATTGGAGTTTGAGGTCGCCTTTTGCTCCGCGGCTAACGGAGAGTGCTGATGTTTACTGCTTCAGTGGTTCAGTGGGGCTTGTGAAGCCGTAGACTTGTAGACCACTTCATTTTCTGCTGGCCATTCTTCTCTGTACTTTATGGTTACAATGAAGCCAGACTGTCTTTAAGCCATGTATATTTAAAGGGGCTTCACACAACACTGTACATTTTTAAGAAATGTATATGCGTGTGTGTGTGTGAAGAGTTTGTGTAGTGAACACCATAACTTACTTAGTACATAAGAACACCAAACAGAGTTGGGTGTGCCACTTACAACAGTGTTGTGGTGATGTGTCGTTGATGAAGAAATGACTCGAGTCAAGATTCGTTCACAGTCTCTTCATTAACACTTCATTAGCATTCTTCTTTTCAGATCTGTTCCTGGAAGATCCAGAAACCGTTGTTCTGAAACTGTGATTGAATTGTTTCAGAAGCTGTCGTCTGATGACGTAGTGAGCACGTTTACAACAGTACAGTACGGTTATTTTCTTTCACATTATTTGGCCCTATCAAGCGAATTTGGGAATGTTGGCCAAATAACATAAATTGCTAATGTAATAGGGATTGCTTCAGGATTTTAGAATTTGCCCCAATCATGTTACTGGTCCAATTCCAATATGTCCCAATAAACCGCACACAATGTATGAGCAGGAGAAATCCAATGTATGTTCAGAATTCCTTTTGATACTTTGTGGAGTATCATATAGAAAATCTTGTTTTGTCTTGTGATTCTGTTAAGCTCAAATTCTGTAGTTTAGTTTATACAAATGTGCAATTTGTTTTTGGTGCAGTTCACTTCCACACTGCCCTATTTGCAAGCAAACCAAATATTGTAAACAAAACCATCTGTGCAGTAAAAGTATTCAACCATTTGCTGAAGGTCTGGAACAAAACAGGAAGTTTGACAACAGGATGGAGAGTTTTAATAAACCATCTTAGAAAATTTAAACTGGGGTGATTGAATGTCTTTTTATTTATTTATTTTTTTACAAAATTGTTAAAAACATATGAATACATTTTTATTCATCTGTTTCATCTGATTTCTTTTGAGACATATGTCAAGCTGTTCTTATTTTGGTAAATAAAGTGTCAACAGAACACTTTATTTGTGCCGCTTCCAAAATGTTTGATTCCAACCAAAATTCCAAATTAGATTCCAACCAAATAATATTTCATAATATTACAAAATATAAATCATATGGAATATATTTATAAAATGATTATAATTAACATACATTTTTTTCACCAATACTTGCGTTTGATATTCAAAATCTGTACATAATATATTACACACTTTTAAGTATGGCAAAATATTCACTAGGGTTTATTTTCTGATTTTCCAAACCAAATGTGACTGAAAGTTTGACGAAGAAAAACAAAAATATATTCATCAAAAAAAAGCAACACATTTGACCTCAAAAGCAACCAGCAAAACATATTATTCCCATGTTGATGTGGCTGCAAATGTCAATGCGAAACAAGTTTTTGTGAATCAACAATTATTAACAAATAAGTGGCTTGGAAAAAAAAAAAGAAAGAAAGTCGCTTGTGTCAATGTTGCGCCTTCTGGCTTGGTTCTTTTCTGCATCACACATCACAAATCTCACTTTCTCCCACTTACTTTCAATATCGCAACCCTCAGAAACCGTCTCCATGTGACCCACACGTTTTCATGCATCATCAATCCCCCCACACGCTGTACATCCAAACTCTATTCAGTGCGCCCACAAATCTTGACCACCCCCTCGGTGATACTGTATCTCTCAGGAACTACTTTTTCCTACTGTACCGAACAAACATAAAAGCCCTTCTTTGCTTTTAATTGGAACCTGGCACGTTAAAGAAATCAGATGATTAAGAAGAGAGAAGAGGAAACGGAGTATGAGAGAAGAAGGAGAAAGTGCGGAGTCATGCTCATGGAATGCGGGGGAGGAAGGGGCGGCTGGCGTGACTGTCCCATTTTTCACAGCCTTAATCAGAGACAGCTGTCAGTGTGAGGGGCGGCTGACCAGCCGTGAGGGGGAGGAGTGGAGCGAGGGATGAGAGAAGAGGAGAGCTTTGCTTGTGGACCCGGTGGAGTTAGAGTTTATTTCTTTAACAGAGTGGAAACTCTGGGGGAGACGTGTGAGGGGGAGTGGGGACGAGTCCAGCTTCCTCTCTGAGTAGTCTTCTCACGTCTCGCTTTAATCCTATACATATACTCACCTCTTTTTAACCTCACACCGGCCTGAAAACACACACGGCGTACTTTTATTTCATTCGCTGCAGTCATTTATTGAATATAAGCCCTAGCAAAGTTTTCACTTACTTACTCAGAAGTTGTCGGTAGGCAGTTACTCTGCAAATTACTGTGGCCAGGAACCTAACTTGTGCAAATAATCATACCATATGTTGCATAAGTAGAGCAGAATGATGATGCAGTTGGTAACGTTGGTAGATTGGAGTTCAAGGCCTGACCGGAGACTCTTTGTGGAGTTTGCAGGTGTAGTCAAAGTCCAAAACATGTTCATTTAGGGCATTGGAGATGGTAAAATGTGTATACGTCTAAGTAAGAGGGGTTGGGGTTGGTTTTAGGCCTAAATGTAAAATGTGGCATGACAATGGTTGGACGTTTCTTGTTTTGAAGTTAACACTTTTATCGACATCTTTAACGACACTTCTAATGCTTTAGTGACACAACATCACTTGACAATGGATTTGTTGTATAATACCTAAACTTGTTTTTGCTAATACCACTCTTATCAGCAGACAGATCACTGACATTTGGGATGACGTTTCAGATGACAATCAATAGTCATGTGGGATAATTTGGACAATTGTATTGAGATTTGTTTCGCTTTGGCACAGATAAGCAGCCAGTTTTCACAATTATAGTCACAAGCTTGGCTAATTTATGTTAGATATGGTGTGCATGATTGAAATGGTCTGATGTTTGTTTCTGTGTGGTTTTATATTAGGGCTTGGCAACTGGTTACTTCATTTTTTACTAACTAAAAACTAAAATGTTTTACTGTAACAAATGTTAAAACTCATTGCTGTGCGTGAAAACATTGGACAACACAGAGAATAAGCCGTTCTCGTCTTATTCTTATCTTATCATTCGTATCTTTTTGAGCAAGATTTTTACACTATTTTTAGTGGGAAAAGAAATGTTATGTGTTTTGTAATATTCTTGCTTTGCTCAAATAGTTTGACATATTTGACTCGCAGTCAACAAAACGTCTTTTTGTGACCATCCATTTTCAATTAAAGCAACAATTTGCACCCCGAAGAACTTTTCAGAGGCTGAATTGTTCAGATGTTGATGTGACCTCACAGACCTTTTATTATTGACTTCCCCTGGCAAAAAGCTCTTCAAGACTTAATTCAAGACAAACTCAATTTCATAGCTAATACTCAGCACTAGTATTGAAGCCTTCGCGGAGCAAGTAATGAACAATCATGATTGTGCCTTGAGCCAGGATCAGCTTGGGATGTTCTAACAGGCTTATGCTTGCACTCTAAATTGATTTGGATAGAAAAGATTCTCAAACCAAAAAAAAACAAATCTTTTTTTATGAAAATTATATTATTTAAACTCAAAGGTGTCATAGCCGTCAGTCCGTCATATCCGCCGGCATACTTAAAAATTGTATCTGAGAAATATTCTTGGTGTCAGAGATGGTCATAGGATTTTGACAAAAGCACAGTTTTCCACAGCACATTTCTATGGCCTTCTTGTGACTTGACTAATTAGCCTTATTTTTGGTTTAATTTTCACCTCGAGTCTCTTCTTTAAGGTTATTTTTTAAGCCTCTTGTTTCCCAAGTTTTTTACTGCTCTAGGTTTCTGTTTTGTCATGCCAAGTAAAGTCTAGTGCAGCTTGGCTAAATGCTATGCTAAGCTAAGCTAAGCTAAAGTCATGCGTGCCCGAGTCATGCCGTGTCATGTTCTGAGTTGGTTTGTAGTCTTTTCTTGGAAAATGTGAATGTTAATCTATGTGTTTTGGACTTTTGTGTCTGTTGTCTTCTGCCTTTTGAAGGCTTTTTTTCACCCCAGTGCAATTAAAACAGCAAGCTGTACACAGTGACGTGACCACACACAAGCCAGGAGCAGTGGGCAGTCTTGAGTTCCGTGAGTTCAGGCGAATAGAAGCGGTTCAGTGTCCTCGCTCATGGACTTCTGTCAGTCTATCGGTCCGGGATTTGAACTCATGACCTTTTGAACAAAAGCCCCAACCACTTGGCCACAACTGCCCTATTTACAATATGAATTCTTGGTCAAATCCCATGTTTGCCTTCAAAAAGCGACGAAGCTTTAACCGCCTTCAAGTTCTGACACTTGGATGTTTAAAAGTCAGGCAGTGATGTCACTAAATTCTCACTTCATCAAAACTCTGGCAAGTGTTTATTCAGAGGAGATAATCGGAACCTAAAGTAGGGATGTGTTGCCTCGCGAGGATGTGCAAACAAGGCAGAGCGAGAAACAGCTCACTTTAAAGTGACAAACAGTTACTGAACACTGCGGAGATGAAATAAGCAAAGCCGTCTTGTTTATGTCAGCTGTTGGAGTGTTGTGGAGCCGGGCTGAAAGTTATTTTTGTGGCTGTCTTTTCAGATTGGATATTCCCTTTTCAACATCTACTTTGAACATTCCCTGTTTATGTAGTAAAAGATTGTTTCCTGTCTGCTAAGGGCACAACACAGAGGCTTCTGGGAATACTGGTGTCTAATGGTGCTTACGTACCATCTAATGATAGAAACTGCCCACATGAGTCAAAATAGTCGGAATCAATTCCCTGATAGTTTTATATTAACATAGAATGTATATAAAAATGACATGTTTTTTTTTATTTAAAATATTTTTATTTTGGCCTCTTTGTAAATTTTTTGACTAAATTTCTTCATGTTTTAAATTTGTAAAGTACAAAAAAATCATGAATTTACAATATATATATATTTATATAATACAAGTATAAAAATTATTGGACGATTCAACCATTGAGTAACATTCAACTAACGTAACCTCAGGTCACAGACACAAGTAAACTCCTGCAGGTCTGAGAAAGGTAGGGAAAAACAGACACAAACTAGTTCATGTCATGTACGTCAAGTTGGGTTTGATGTGTAAATATTTACATTGTGTTTCATAGTTTGGTGTTTTCCACAAAAGAGCACCTCTGAAGTGCAACATTTTTGTGTGTGTGTGTGTGTGTGTGTGTAGACAACCAAATCTATTTTGGTTCGAGATTTCCCCTCATCCGTCAAAAGAACTGCTCTTCTCTGTGAACACACTCTGAATAAAACATCACTTCTGTGTGGTCCTTCTTAGTTTATTGTTGACATTTGTATATACAGTACATATATATATATATACAGTATATATTTTATATCATATTTTCAAAATTACTATTACATAATCCTATAATTGTTGGGAGAAATTCCCCTTAATTGGGACAAAAAACATGAGAGAGAATAAACTAAAGTGAGTGAGTTGGTCAATATGGTGCCGCATCACCGTGCTCTGCATTTAACCATTCAGTGAAGTCACACACACACACAAACCTGGAGCAGTGGGCAGCCTTAAGCCATGGGAGCATGTGGGGGTCAGTGTCTTGCTCAAGAACACTCAGTTGTAGAACCGTCCAGACCGGGAGTACAACCTACAACACTGCTAGACAAAGAAGCACAAGTCGACTATGAGAAAGGAAGAAAGTGTATATATACAGTGGTACCCCGACTAACGAAATGCATCGGCGCGAAAATTTCGTCCCGAGTCGCGAATAAAATTCGATATGCGAAACGAGTGCGTCATGGTCTTACCGCGAGCAGGCATGAATGAGAGTCCAGAAGTGTAAAAAAACTGTTGTTTAATCCTCACCCACATCAAATAAACAAAAAACAACAACAAAAGCACTGGTTAGTTTCAAATGTATTGCTTCCAAAATATAAATTGAGCTCGTATTTTCCCAGAATGGCTTCTGCGCATCTGGAGTTGGTGTAAATAGTGCCGCGCGGCTGTGCTGTAGGAGTGGACACACACACACACACACACACACACACACACACACACACACTTACTCAGAGGGAGTTTGAAGCAGTTTCAAAGTCACTTTAAAAAAACAGAACAATTTATTAGATATATTATAGACAAATTATAGAACGCAAAACTTGCAAATAAGACTGTAGAAGTTCGGCGCGGCTGTGCTAATCAGGCTGGGTGTTACACTCTATATGGTCCGGGTGGAACATTATTCTGATGACGTTAGTTCCGTGTCTGCGTGACGTCTAATCAAGATGGTGGTCACCGTTCATGTGAGTTTGTCTGCTGTATTATTATATACTGTACATAATAAAATTAAACAACCACTTTGTAACATGTTTTTATTATATTTATTAACAATAGTTTATCACCTGTAAAAAAAAACGTTTGTCTGAATTCACGAACTCATGGCACGGATTAGATGAATTGCATGTAAAATGCGGCTCAACTAACGAAACGGCCGCCGGAACGGATTAATTTCGTAAGTCGGGGTACCACTGTACTTATAGTTGATACTATTGATACTATATTCATGTTCAGTCAACACTGAATTATTCTATGAGATGATCCTCGAGTAATTTTCCCGATTCATTCGAGACAGTTAAAACTGTGAAAAGCGCCCTACAAATACTCATAATTATTATTATTATTATTATTATTATTATTTATTCATTCACAGCATTAGATGACTCTTCAAAAGAATCAGTTAACAGATTTCAAATTTTATTTTGTGAAAGGTCCGCAAGACCTTACATACTTGTGTGTGTTTGTGTGTGTGCGCGTACGATGCTATGTAATCAACATTTCCTCCCAATTGTGTTTTATAACAGCATTTCCAAACGTGAATATTCTGTGAATGCATCGGACTTTGTGATTCAACCTTTCCCCCCCGAGTCCTCAAATGTCTTCTGTTATCAGGCGGAGAGGTCAGGCTGACCCATCAGGGGGGAGGAGGAGGCTGCTCACAGGTCAAAGTTCAAATCCAATAACCCAGTCCCGTTGGGTTTATTTACCCGCATGTTTCTCCATTGCTAAATCTCTCCTGTGTGACTTGTACCATACATTCTCAGCCAAACCAAACACGCCCATAGCTCGTCTTTAAACCGCTTTCTCTTCTCAATACCGAAACGCCATCAGGAAATCCATCGGTGGTTGAAGTGAGAAAGAATTCCCTTTTCAAAGGGAGCTTTCTTGGTACTTTCCAGGATGCTTTCACTTTCACATTGATGGTCATTCACAAGCCATATAACCAGACTTATGGTTTCACACTGTAGACTAACAGCAGCCTCTTGTTTCCAGTGCCAGGCTGATGGCTTCTGGTGTATTTTAACAGTAAAACAAGTCATCAAAGCTGTGACAAAGTACGGTAAAAGGGATCCCGCTCTTTCTCATCAATCGTAAAACGTAATTCTGGTGTTTGTGACGTTTTGAGCAGACTCGCCAGTAAATGAGTGATCAGCAGTAACACTTTTTGGGACATTCTGCTTTGAGTTTTGTTTTGTGTGAAACTTGTGACAGGATGTGAGGTCATATCCTGACATATTATAGCAAAGTAAAAAAAAAAAAACAAGGGGCCAGAACTTTCCTTTATCTTATTCAGTGCATAATATTTTATTACATTCACTTGAGGTGACTTATAAAATTCCCCTTTTCTTGTAGATCGTTTCTAGACTGACCACATTGATTGTGTGTTTTGAACGCATTAATATTCTGAAAGATTTATTTTAAATCTGATAGTGTAGACTTTATTATTCTCAAAAAAGTTTTTTTTATATTTGTGCATATTTAGAAATGTATTGCACCCTTCAGTTGCATTATTGGATGCAAATATTCATTTATATATGTTTTTTTAAATAATTACTGGTCAATGGAATGTAACTTTGTCCATTTAAAAACAAGTGCAAAAACAAACAAAAAAACAAATACGTATAAATATTGTGTGTATACATATTGTTTCATTTATCTTTGTTTTACATATGAATCATTTACATATTAATCATTTACGCAATCTTTGATTCTAAATTCAAAGACATTTTTTTCTGTTTATTATTCCCATATAGCTTTGAAACACAACTCAAAGCCCAAATGATCCATTTAAGGTTTAAATGTCCCGAGTGTAAACTTTAAGTGTATGCGATAAAAAAGTGTAACTATGAGATACTATACTTGATGTGGTATATTCTACTACTCTGTTGATTATACTTGTAGATTATGTGGAAGTTTTTTAATAATATAATTAAACACAATACGAAAATCATCAACTGCGCTTTAAACTAAATATTCGGATGAAAGTGATGAAGTCTGTTTTGGGCCTAATAGTTTGTGCAAGATCGTAGAAACAGGGCAGGATGTTCTGAGGTTTGCTCTAAAGTGCAGATATCGAGCACTTTTAAAAAAGAGAGCTGCGTTTCTGTCGCACACGTTACGTCTCCGTGGAACATGCAGAGGAGTTTTAACACTTTGCTCTGCTTCAAGTACAGATGCACAACCCACAGGACGGCGCCTCTTTAACCCTTTTGGTGCCCACACAGGAAAACCCTTTGCCTTTGTGCACTTAACATATCATCTGCTGTGTTGTGTTTATTGGATTACAGTTCCAGCAAAAGCAGAGGCCTAAATGTTCCTATGAAAACTGAAACATTTTGACGTACTGTATAAATATCAGCATTCTATTTCCATTCCAGAGCAGCGTGTGTTTAGTCTGATAGCCGCCCTGTGATCCCAGTTCTCCGATGACGTGGTGACTCAAACCAAGATGCTCAGGTCAGTTACGTGAAAATGGGTTTATTTCCAATTAGTATTAATTCAAATGTGGATGAGTAAAAAAATGATAGAAATTAGAAATAAAATATTATGTTATTAGTGTGTCATGGTGGCATATGGTGGTCCTCACAGTGAAGAACCAGTCCACGACTGAAGTTTCAAGCCTGGTTATGTCTTTTTTTTGTGTAGTGTGTGTGTGTGTGTGTGTGTGTGTGTGTGTGTTCTGG
>CM051497.1:11873551-11940962 GCA_028031935.1 Paedocypris micromegethes
GTGAGAGTATCAATGTGTGTTTGTGTGTGTGTGTGTGTGTGTGTGTGTGTGATAGACGATCCAAACCTCTATATCCAACCAAAGGACCAGGCCTCAAACTCATCTTTGCTCATTCATTGATGAAAACCAGCACTGTGCCCTTTACCACCATCACATGTTATGCACAAACCACAAAACATTATGTAATAAAAATGTTATATTCCATAGTGTCAAACATCCGACTTGACCAGTAAAACCTTCCCTAGAACAAGTCCGGCAGACTGAGCTTCTCCTTGTTTTCTCTTTTTTTCCGGAGGGTGATTACGGGAAGCGCCCAGATAAGTGGGTTTAAATAGGGCCGGAGCGTTTCCTATGGGAGTTTGTTAATGATTTAAAAGACCCAAAAACAAGTCTTGTGAAACAGACGGCTTTTTATACACCTCCACTGATTTATTTTCAGCTTTTTTTTAACTGCAACTACACACGAGTCTATTTTAAATGCAAAGTCACTTCCTGCATTTTTGTTTACTAGTTACAGGAGTCTAAATTTAATACTAGCAGCTCTTTGCTAGTTCTTTGCGGTAAAAGTGCTGCTCTGAGAGCCAGGTGTGTGTTTGGGGGGTGAGCTGTGGTGTGTTTCGAGGGTTAACTGTAATTCAGACACTTGAAAAGTAAGTGCCCAAATTACCAACAAGCTAAAATAATTTCCTGTAGTGCTGCTTGGAAGAAGCTATTTCTGCCGGGCCTTGTTTACTTTGGTGGGGGTTTAGGGGACGGAGTTAGAAAAGGGTCTGTGGACACATAATCCTCGGTGAAAAAAGAGATTTATTTATGAATTCCAGCCCTGAACTGCCCTCCTCCTCCTCCTCCTCTTCCTCCTCCTCGTCCTCCTCCTCTCCGCTCGCATGCCTCTAGAGAGAGTGTGAGGCTGCCAGAAGTCATTGCCTGATGTTTACAAGACTGGATTGGCTGTTTCCCATGGTGCCTTGTGCCTGCAGTGATATCTTATTTATGTAAGGCCTGATATGGGAGAACAGAGGACTTTATTTTCAGCTATTCCCAATAGATAGATCCGATTCTTCCACATGAAGCCATTTCCTAAATACGTGCGGCCCTTCAGGTCTTAAACCGTGTTAGTGGGCCTTGACGGAGTCTTTTAATTGCCTTGATTAATGATCAAATTCGGTTATTTCACAATTTCAGTTTGTTTCTGTTTTAATGAACCGAGTGTGATAGTCTCATTTGTGCTGCTTACAAACCTCAATACTGTGTTTTAGTTAGTGACATGATCCTATGATAAGATTTGATGCTTGAAATAGAATCATACAGATCTAATTAAACCACTTGTCCATTTCTGGGTCATCAGGAGCCAATCTCAGCAACTCTGGGTCTAAAGACCGAACACACCTTTGATTTGGTTTTTTCACACTCACTCACAAACTCCCATTCTGAAATTTTCTAATTTCCTTTTTTTGGACTATGGGAGGTATTCGGAGACCCAGAGGAAACCCATGAAAGACCACCAAAATCTACCAAGCGGGCCTCAAACGTCTCGCTATGAGTCGGCTGCGCTAACCGCTACGCCACTGTGATGCCGCTTGAAATAGTCACCAGAGCTTAATTTCAAATTTTGAGCCAAAGCTTTATAAACGCTTGAGCTCTGGAGAGCAAACAAATAAAAACAGCATATTTCCAGCATTAGGACGGCCATCTGGCTTTTGTAATATCTTGCGTCATGAAGCGTGGCTTCCTCCACTCCTCTTGCCCCTCAGCCTTCCCCAAAGTGGGTAGTCTGCTGCTATTCTTTTTTTCAGGCCTTTCTTTGCTGTGTAATCTGTGACAGACTTGTAGTAACAAGTATGTTCTGGCTACAAAGCCAAGTGAGCTAATGAGCACGGCATTGCGGCGTAAGGAATTATGGAAAAACTCTCTTCCCAGCTATGTCAACACTCGAGTTCAGATGTGCATAAATGTAATATGCTTGTGTGTGTGTGTGTGTGTGTGTGTGTGTGTTGTGTTCTTTGAAGATCTGTTCTTGCCTTTTCTACTACCAAGTAAGGCAAAGCAGCCTTCAAGAGCCGCGTCTCTCCAGCAATAACATGTAAAGCGTTTTCACGCGCTCTCTTGCTTCTGCAGCTGTCACTAACTGTCTGTCGGCGTGGTTGTTTCTCTTTAATCCGCCTCATATTTTTGCCTAAAATACAGCTTTCGGAACACGTCTCGATGCTTACTTTGCAGCACTTGGCTCTGCTTTCCAGCAACAAGGGTGAGACAAAACAGATCCAAGAACTTTCATGGACAAGTTCTTGTCTGGGACTCACATTAACACAATAGTAGAACTTTCATCGACTTTTTACAACTGCTAGTTGAGAAAGTCAGTTCTTTAGTAACCTCCTGCTTACGCACCGGTTTAAGTATGCATCCTTGTTATGTACGAAAAATGTTTGTTCGTTTCTAAGTTCCAGATTTATTGGTTAAATATGTCTTGAATCACACAAGTGTCCAGGTTTCTTGCAAGACTCAATGAGATGCTTGGTTAATTTCCTCAACGAGTGGGCGAATTTTAAGCACGCCAGTTACGTACAACGTTCAATTTGGTGTACTTAAGACTCTTGCATTTGGTTCTTGTAGGAGACGCCAAGTTCTTGCTCGAAAATAAACAGGTCAGATCTGTCTTGCATTACTTCACAGTTCTCCCAAATGTTGGAATGGCATTTTCACTCAACTCTATGGTCCATTTATTGGGAGCAGACATTTAGTTTAACATTGAAATGATTTTGCAGCTTTGAGACCCATTGAGTCACTTTGTTGGTCAATCTTGAGAACTCACTTACCGGTTAAGTAAACACAAACTGTGCAGATTCCAGAGGTCAAAAACCGGACTAGTTTTGTTTTTTTCCATTGTTGATTTTTTCACACAAAATTCACCAATTCTTTAACAATTTAAAAAATTGCACCCAGAACCATTGGGAGTTTTAGCATGTAGTCTGAGCATCTGAAACCATGCTACCTCTGGGAGGCCACTGCACAGGGCAGATAGAGACAATAAATCCACAGAATTCCCGAAAGGACGGAGGCAGGGAAGTGTTACTGCATTGATACAGGTTGAAGAGTTCAACTCCAGCTGAAAACAGCTGCTTGGAGCAAGCAGGTGAAAGTCTAGCAGGCTCTCCACCCACAAGCACGATTCATAAGGAGGGAGTGAACAGATCAGCAAGATTATACACATTGACCTCAGGGTCATATACTCAATACTGTTTTTTCCCCCTACAAGTTCGCCCTTGTGCTTGATCTTCTCAATATAACTTCCATAAGTCGTCCAGTATGAAAAGCTAATGCTACAGGGCAGAGAAGCACCTTCTGTTCCATCTGATAAAATCTATTTTATATCACTGCTCCCATTGTAAATTGTCCGCGACAGGGCATGACGCATGCATCACAGATCTCCTCAGAAAAACGATTTACTTGAGAAGACAAGCATGAGGGTGGTTAAGCATGAGCCTTTTTATTGAGTTTGCGTGGTATCACGCACATCTTTGGGTTTTGTGCTTTTGTGTCTGTCTGTATTGGTTGAGGAATTGCACGAAGGGCACGGCAAATTTCAGATTTAAGACTTCGAAATAAGTCACTTAAAGTGGACCTTTCAAGTCTTAAAGCTGGAGTGTAATGTTCTGAGGCTAGAATGGGATTTTAAAGACCTTCAATCAAGACAGACATTAGTCTTGATGCCGAGCAAACACAGTTCTCACTTCGAGTGGATTAAGTCCGAGCACAGTTTTAAGATGTTTTTCTTGAACGCAGACTTGCCTTTCTTGGTTTCTTTAATGCGCCATGCTTTCCCTGGCGCTCACAATGGCACGATTACAGATTTCAACACCTTTCCTCTAACAAAGAGCAGCTTTCCTCACAATGGTACACTTTACACCACTTCATTATTCACCCCGGCTCTGGCTCCTGCTAAACGTCCTTCCCCTGGTTTAAAGTTACCTATAGAGTTACCTCTGCATGCATAATTTGTCTGTTTGAGAAAAGACAGATGTTTTTCCATTTTTGTTTGTTCGCCGAATGAATTCCATATTGTGTGTTTGAACTCCTCTTAATGATCCATAAACGAGGCCTAATTTATTAGACAGAGATTTGGGAAAGTTCAGGGTTAAGGTTGAGTTTTTCCCAAGCTTCCCAAGCCAGTCCCAGCCAGAACCCAAGCTGTTCGCTCGACGCAATCATTGGTGTAGAAACATGTGATTTCTCGGAGAAGTGGCTGAAATCACCGCCATTTTTTTTAAAGAGTTTGGTGGTGTGGTCAAGCAGCCCAAAGTGCATGAGTCAAAGAGGGAGGATCTGGTGAATCATTAGCACAAGACTTTCAACACAGAACAAAATAGGCCCCAACAAATATCTGCGGTCATTTTTTATATTCCATATTCTCAGACTCCTCAGCGCTATAAAGCCTTCCAAAGGCGTAAAGTGAGTCAACTGCAGCTTTAAAAGTGTTTTTACATTCGTTCTGTAAGTGTAGCTGCTTGATCGACTTTGCTGTTGAAGACGAATCAAAGTGAGCAGCATTTCCTCTGCTCTCGGCCATTTCATAGAACCTTCTAGTCAATGGATTCCATCTGCCTAAGCTGTTTTACTCAAGGGAGTGTCGAATTCAAACTTTTAGCGAGGCTTTTTGGCTCGATGCCCTTGTTTGTACCAGGTCCAAACGTCTCTCCGGTGCTCCCTCCGCCCGTCTCCTCTCTGGCTCCTTTTATTTGCGTCATTTGTGGAAAAGCCGTAAACATTTGTGTATGATTTGTGGAAAGGGATTTCAGGAGAGAGAGAGAGAGCGAGGGACTGTGCGTGTGTGATCAGGACTATGAGGATATCATGTATTTATGGAGGTATCTGGGGGCCGTGAGCGTACAGTCAAGCACATAATGGCAACCAGAGGGGCTTCAGCTGTTGAGTGGGACAGTTTTATTTGGCTTTGTAACAAATCTTCATTGAATCGCGTCGCACTTGTTATGAGCGTCTAGTCTTTCTTAGGCACAGACGCACTAAATTAAATAAGCTTTTTCTCAATTCTCAAATAGGTGTGTGAGTCAGTTCTCAGTGTGTAGATAACGTGAATGTGTTAAGGGTTTTACAAAGGGGTTTGTGTTTTTCAAAGCCAATTTTCCACAATGGCTGCTGGTAATTTATTAGTAACCGTAATTTATATAATGTATATTGCACAATGGGTTGGAGTAGTGGGTAGCACTGTTGCCTTGGAGCGAGAAGGACTCATTCAACACTCAAGTTTGAGGCCCGGTCCAGACCTTTCTGTGTGGAGTTTGTATGTTCTCCTCATGCTTACATGGGTTTCTTCAGGGTCTTCCGTTTACTTGGAGTCTGGTTAAGTGTGCATTGGTGTGTGTGTGTGTGTGTGTGTTAAAAATGGAAATAGAAATGGAAAAGTTGTACATAAATTTGATTTCTTAAATTAATTTTAATGATCTACAATATATAAACAATACATTTTCAAAATTGGCTCTTTTACTTTTATAAATTTGAAAAAATAGATTTGACTGTTTCGTCAAACCAAAGTCCACATTGGAGAAAAATACAATTTGAACTTGTTCAGTACATAACTGTAAAACCAAACTTCCAATTTTTTTAAAATACATGAACTTCAAATGTAGTACTAATGCAGTCTCAAGTTTCAGCTAATTATTAGCAACAGCAGCGACAATAAGATGGGCACGGTGGGCATTTCTCCCCCTCACCACACACCAGAATCACTAGTGTCGATTACACACGTATCGCCTCGGCACTAACAGGATGCGCTTTCTTCCTTCCTTCATGTGATTTGGACAATGGCGTTTTATACCACATCGACGATTTCAGATCCAGCCTGTGTGTGTGATCGTGTGTGTGCACGTCCCGTTATAAACACACAGCTTTGTTTGTGTACTAAGAGAAGTGAAATACTGCTGAAAAGCAGAAGTGACCACATATGAGAAGCTGTTGACGAAGTTGTCATGTGCAACTTGTCACTCCTCCAACACACACACACACACACACACACACGCACGCACGCACACGGCACTTACTCTAAGTTTGGTGGCCGTCTTGACAGAGTGTGTTGAAACTGGGTTCCTGACCTCTTTGTTTAGACATTGCAGTCGAGGTGGTGATGACAGTGTGTGCTCAGAAAGGTCAAAGGTCAGGGTGGGAGTGGTTGGGTTACTGATAGAGACGCCACAAACTCTTCTGACATACTTCACTGTGGCTTGGCTCGCTCGGGTTTATATTGTTAAAGGTTTGCGTCTGGAGGTTTTAAACAACTAAAATAACCAAATTTAGGAATTTAGTAAGCACTAATTTAATACATATATCATTTTACAATTATAATCTACAGTACTTAAAAATTAACAAATTATATCAATTACATTAGAATTCAAACAAATCTGGAATGCCCCAAAATACTTATGTTAAGTTTAATGATAAATATATTTAATACAGAATTATATTTTAAATAGATTTTTTTTTTGTTTGTTTTATACATATTCACATGAATAACAATATTCTTTATTCTGTGTTAGGATAATTGAAAATAATTAACAGTATTGTCATGATTTTAAATCCTGAATTGGTTTGAAATAAAACATTTTTTTAATCTTTAAATTTACTCTTTATAAATAATTAGATCATTACGTTATACTGTGCTATTATAGAAAACAAAATATTTTGTAGCTTTGATTTCCCAGGAGAGTAAGACTTTGCAAAGCTGGGTTATGTAACACAGAATACATCAAATATGCATAATAAATTACAATATGTATTAATTTTAGCACTTTATCCATTAAATACATCCACTTGTTTTAAAAAAAAGTCTGCTTATATTTCTAGGAACTGTCTAAATTATTATGTTAAATATCATTTTGTAAGCTATTCAAAAATGTTTGTCAAATTATCCAATACACAGTTTTTAATGAAATTGAAAACATTTATTTAATGATGAAAAACTGAATAATTTCGGTTTTCGGTTTTCACAATCTAATGTCTGTCTTATTGTACTTGTTTGCGAAGTTCAGACATCGCCAACTACTGTTAGCAAACTGTACTACACGCGGTCCTGTGTTTAGAATTGCACATTAACCAGGTTAATAAATGAACAACATGTTGAACAAATTACAAGCCTTTTAAAAACACACACACACACGCACACACACACACACACACACACACACACGGTCATACTACAACGTCTGACCTTTGCTCCAGACTTTATTTCTTCAGTTTGAAATATTTAGCTAGACTGAGATTAGCTTTAGCATTAGCTTTGGTGGGGTGGTATGTGGAGCAGAAAGACACTGAGGCAGGACTGAACAGCTCCAGCTCCAGGCTGATGTACGCTGACATGATGTGTGATGGAGCACGTCTGATAAGAGTTTAAAGCGTCAAACTGTGACACGGACGGCGTGAGGGTGGGAAACACCCCTCAGTCAAACCGCTCCGTTATTTTCCGATTATTATTATAATGCTTGTAGTTTATGTGAGTTTGAGTTTATTGAGGAACAGTAACACATTTGGCACTGAACGATTCATGTTTATAAATAGTTTGGTGATTAAAATGTCTTTATGCTGACATATATAATGTATATGTACATGTGTGTGTGCGTGTGTGTGTGTGTGTGGTGGTAGTAGTAGTATTCAATAATCCAATTGGATCAAATTAAACATGAGAATTAACTAATAAAACGTGAAAAAGTTAAAATGTGTGAGCCTGCCTGTCTGTGTGTGTGTGCGTGTGTATCGTATAATAAATTGTCGTTGTAGTTTTCACGTCTAAAACCATCCCTTCATATCTCTTTAAACATCTTGCAGTAGTTTCCAAGGTTGGGGTCAAATTTCAGTTACCTTAAGAATTATTTATTTGTCAAGATTTTGCGCTAAAAAAATCACACGCGCGTTGAACTTTGAGATCATAAATTCGGGGATTTAAATGGAGTGACCCCATGAAGACGGGACAGGTGTGGTTTCCTCCCTCAGGCCGGGCTCTGCTGCCACAGAGCTCAAGGTCAGGGGTTAATGGAGCCGAGTGGTGCTAGGCCTCCCATCCTATGATTCACTGAGTGTGGATTTTGTAAACAGTGAAACTGTCACAGCAGATTAACGCAAGGAAGAGCAGCACGGGCTAATGGCTTCCTCACTAGCCATGAAACCATCTCCACCTTCTTGCACGGCTGCTCAACTTTGGAGGCATGTCGGAAGATCTTCCTTCAGAAACGACCCTGGTTATTTCATATGTCAAGAATTGTCTATTAATCTCCTAATCGCTCTGTTAATCTGTGTAGAAGCTCGTTGCAAGAATCTGTTCTTCTATCAAAACCCATTATTTAAAACCCTTCGTTGAATGGGCCAGACTTTGAACTTTTACGAAAAAATCACGTACATACTGGATGCATAGTCATAAATACAGTAGTCTAGTTCCAGAAATGTGAGAAATTGAAAGTATCTTTAACAATTGGCTTCTCGCCTTCTGATGCAGATTTTTTTGTGTGACTTATGCAGTCAATTTTCAGAAACCAATTTTGAAATATTTGGATGATGATTTGTCATAGTTTTCTTTGCTCTTTATTATAGATCACTCGATTACGTAAAAGTGAAAATTACCGCAAAACACTGACAGAAATATTATTTTATATTTGCCGTTCAAAGACCTTTTGTCAAATTCAAGCTGTTAAATTGTTAGCATAAAATTCTAATGTTAGCATACATTGGTAAACAATACACTTCCAAAATAAGTCTTTGAATGTAGACATTAGAGCGGCTGCATGTAACACCTTTATGGGCCATATTTGGCCGGACAGGACTCTGAAAAGTGGCCAACCAATCACAGAACTGGTAAAACACACACTTTGAAACATAAGACTGCCTACTGCTCCGGGTTTGTGTGTGATTACTTCACTATACGCGTTTGCAACTTCACTGAATGGTTAAATGCAGAGCACAATGCAACTCACTTTAATTTAAACTAAAAGTCTTTTTTTTTTCTTTACAATGACGCCTCAGAACTACCCACTGCTCCACCACGGCCTTGCGAATCAAAGTTTTTCTTTAATAATTTGTCGATATGACTCGTTGAAAATAATGAAATTTTTTTCTGGCCTGAACACCCCATTTTCTGTTTGCTTACTTCATTTGCAACTACGGCAAATGTCATCATGCGTCACCACCAGCCAGCTTTTGCGCTAGCGTGTTAGCGCCGCTGATCCGCTGTCTGTCAGTGCGGCTCAGGTGAGGGCGTTCAAGACCGCGGGCCCGCGCATAAAGGGGGCTATTGAACATCACTTGCCGATCTCTGACTCATATGTGGTGGTTTTCAACGCACCTGAGGAAAGAGGGGGAGCCAGAAAAAGATAGAAGCGGTGGATCAGATAGCAGCATTTCTCCAGCATTCCTCTGAAGAGCCTGGAACAACTGAGCCTTTCATGTGACGCCTCAATACAAGCTCTGTGAAACCATCTACTTTAGGAAGACACAAAATATGCCATGTAATGCTCAGTGAGTAATGTGGTTTTCTTACGCACACACACACACACACACACACGCGCGCAACAGGACTGTTAGTTAGCCAGCAGGGGTCAACTTCACTTCTTTTCACTGCTGTGTTCAATGTTCTCTATTGGACTTGATGTACAATGCAAAAAGAGCTTTGATCCTAAGGGGGCCAAGCGTACATTCAACCCTTCCTCCCCTCCAAAGCCCTTTCTCTGCGCCTTGACCTTCAACCTTCAGAATAAAGGCACAGAACTTTAGAAAAGAGAAAAACAAAGCAGCAGAACAGTTAAGACACAAACGTATGCCAAGTTCTTCTTTTCATTTGCAGTTAATCAGGCTTTCTCCTAAACTTCAAATAGAAACTATCATTAGGAGTTTATCAAAAAATGTATGTGCTCAACAAAATGACACACGCAAAACTCACCATCTTTGATTAAAAAAATAAAAATAAATGTATATATATTTTGTGCGGGAAAAAAAAGACCTAGTCGAATTCTGCATATTCTGAGTTTTGAGAACATTTCTCAAATTCGAACCATCAGTTTTTTGCACTTAAAACTGAATTGAAAAAAAACTTTTTATAAATGACCTTGGCCATATCTTTGTCTTTCCTTTGCCTTTCTCTCCAGCATCTCAGTTTTTTGTGCTATTAATACTTAAACACTTCAACGCCTCAACTATCACAACCTTCCTGCTCAGCTTTTCTTCAACATTCACTAACAGAATCATGGCTCCACATATGAATGAAGTTTTTGACATTCTCGATGTGTTCTCTTTTTTAAACTGGAAATATAGAATGACTGAAAAAATAAGACCATCCCAAAAAATAAGACCTAGAGTTGATTTTGTTGCTCGGAACGGTTATTTGACACTTTCTAATGAAGTGAGCCGTTTGCTTGTTTTAGCTAAATACCACAGTCGGATTTGTCTTCTTTATTTTATCCAGTGTTCTTTTTTCGCATGTTGGATAAAATAATAGGGAAAAAGTGCACAAACTGTAACCAATTGAGTTTTCCGGCCCAAGGAAAGAAAGAGCAGTGTAATCAGCAGCTGGATCACATTGCGACATTACAGTCAAAACAAAAGCCAACTTGGACCTCACTAGAATGAATATCATCTTTTCAGTCAAACACTGTGTATTTTTTCTAGAACTTCAGGGTTTTTCTAACTAGAGGTGAAACAATGAAATAACACACATCTCATGCTGCGTGAAACAATATCTGTCGAGCAAAAAACATCCGCGCGTAGAAATGACGATGGCGATAAGATGGAGTGCCAGCACTGAACCACCACGTCCAAGTGTGCTCCTTTTCACTTCCTCGCCCTCCCTTTTTTCGCTGTGATTTCAGAGTCGCAGCTGCCCCTCTGCCTCTCTTTCTCTTCCCGAATGCTTGAGTGAGCCTGTATAGAAGCAGAGCAGGGCATTGTTTGGCCTGCCTGGCTCTCTGCCAACACCTTGTCCAGCTTTTGGTAAGCTCGTCTGCTTCCAACTCCCAACCTTTTCTTCTTTCCCCTCATTGGCCTTGCTCCTCTTGTCTTTCTTCTTTTCCTTTTCAGTCAAACTTCTCTCTCCTTTCATCCCGCAGTGTGGAACTGGTGAATATTTATTGACGCTGCAGGTATTGTGAAGGGATGAATGGATGGAGTACAGGACTGGAGGGATGTGGGAGACTGTGGGAGAATTCTGAATGAACAATGCGCCTTCCTTTAAGAAAGGAGGAAAAACTACAGATTCAGCCCTGTATCATTCTTCTCTACTAACAACCTTTTCCCGCTCCTGCAAAGTTTTTTCCTCTCATTCGGCCCTTTAGAACCATGATGAAATATGTTCACCCAAGCCATGTCTCCTCAGGGCAGCTTGATTGAATGAACTATGAACAAGTGGATTTTTCTTCCCCCCTCATGAGCTTGTTCGTCACTTTGGGGCACAATGACCCAGCCAACCACTCCAGGCTTTCTTTAGGAAAACTCTTCATCTTCCGCTTGGGTGGAAATAGTTAATCGCTCCCCCTTTAACCCCCACAGCTCCGCTTCACACCTGAGGTAAATACGGGCAAGTAATGGGCCCATACTATCAAATGTCAAAAACAAGAAGGATGTATTGGAAAAACAAAAAAAGAACATTTACAGAAAGGCCTTTTCAACCAAGACAAAAGCCTAGTCACCCGAGAGCATTCACTTTTGTCCCAGGTTATCTCAAAGAAAAATATTATTGCTAACAGGAAGTATACAGTGAGTGAAGTAACTCTGTATGATGGCCTCAATGAAGCGTAGTGTACTTTTCTCAAGAGCTTTTAACAGCCTGGGTGAACACCACTGTATTGGTGTATCATTCATACTTTGTTATTGTTTATATACTGTACTTTGTTGTTTTTGTCAAGCTTTGTTCATCCATATATTCTATGTATATTGTGATGGGGGGAAATAACTTTTTTTTTTTTTTTAATAAGCCTTGATTATAATGAATTATAATGATGATTATAATTTTTTTTCTTAGAAATCTGTTTTTTCGAATGCAGGCCTGGTCCCAGTTGCAACAGCCGAAAAAAACTATGCCTAGACTTCTTTCTCTCTCGACACGTCCTCAAGCTCTTCCTGAGGGACACTATGGCGCTTCCAGGTCCCTAGAATACCTTTTACTGGTAGACATTCTGATTGAATAAGTATTAAAATAGGATGCCAAAGTATGTATCTCTACCTCGAGTTCCCAAGGAGAAGACTTATTTCTGACTCTTGAATCCAAGACACAAAGCTGGTATATTGAGCTTTTCCAAGTCTATAAAACACACATAGTGTGGATTAGCATAGTTCCATGCACCCTTGTATATATGTATGAGCTGATACAACTTTGTGGAGTTCTGCTGTTGGTCTAATTTAAATCTGCATCACTATGGCAACACTTTACTAGTCAACCGAAGGAGTGTGTTCCAGTAGTTCAACACACTCTCTATTACCTTTTTTGAAATGTTAATGAGTATACTACTATTTCACTACATACCATTTTGGCAGCGTACCTGTCAGATACTTCTTCAGAGGCGTTGGACTTTTTGCCAGAATGACTTCAAGACGGGCCAGTTCGTCTTTCATGGCCTCACCAAACGTCTTTTGAACCCAATCTTTTGCCTCTGACGCTGTATGGGCTGCAATGTTCTTTGTCTCCATTAACAGCTTAATTTAGCAAAGCCTGGTGAGAGTTTGACGCTTATAGTTTGACAGAATTCAAGATATTGCCACCATGACAAGGACCATGACAAACGTTTGCCTGGAACTCTGAACAGCCTCATTAATGAAGAAGATAGAGTACTTTTAATACATTTTACTCAATGTTGCTCAGCTCCATCGGGTTGTGGATGTCTTTCTTTAAACACTACTCGAGTTTGAGTTAGTTCCTCCCAATTACGTTGCTCTAGGTGTCACCGTCACGGCCCAATGGACGATTGAAATCCTCCAGAAGGACAATTAAGTTCTTGTTTGGGGCACGTTCAAGTAGCCATTACAGGAACTCCAAGAAAGCAAAGTACTCTTCACTACTATTAAAAACCCCCCAAAGATCTACCACCCTCCCACCCGAAAGCGCAGGGAAACAACTCTCTCAATCCACAGTGAGAATTTCAACATGGTAGCTGCTCTGGTGAACCTACTCCCACAGCGAGCTCTCTCCATAGCAACTTTGGAGTCTCACCTTTTTCAAGGAGGTGTGTTCCAGGTCCCAGACTATGCAATCAAAAAAAAAAACACTCAACTTTCTCTTTCCCACTTAGCAATTTGTCGTTTGTTGTGCCAATGGACGGATTTATTGTCAGTGGTTTGGTTGTTCAAGTTACTAGTTCAATTCATTTACTACTAAAAACAAAATCCGATCACAAACAGAGTGAGGTAATCTGAAACACTATACGTATAAATAACTACTTATTGAAATACCTTTGAAGCAGTTGAACTTAGAACGACAAAGTTACAAACCATGCTAAACGGTGATCAGGAAAAAATTTTTTCACTTGGTTTAGGTTAATGCCAGTGTTTCTCACTTCACTCACACTTACGTTACACAAAAGCTATTCATCTGGTTTCGTTTTTTGTATTCTGTATTCATATGGGGCAATGTTGCTGATATTTGTCATTGCAAAAATTGCATATTTTTGTCAATATGGCAACTAGGTCATGTAAAAGTTGTGCTCTGCATTTAACCATCCAGTGAAGTTACACACA
This sequence comes from Paedocypris micromegethes, assembly GCA_028031935.1. Lineage (NCBI taxonomy): Eukaryota > Metazoa > Chordata > Actinopteri > Cypriniformes > Paedocypris > Paedocypris micromegethes. Next base: position 11,887,265 of record CM051497.1, read on the forward strand.
GACAGTGAACACACACAGACCCGGAGCAGTGGGCAGCCTTGTGACCATCTGGGGTTCAGTGTCTTGCCCAAGGACATGGAACTTACCGGATTCGAACTTGCAAAATATTTTCATTATATGCTGGTTTTATCTCTTCTCAATCTTGAACAAACTATCACATCTCCTAATGATTTTTCTTTCATATGAGATGCGTGTCTCAGCAGCAATCTCTGCTTAAATCGAACCCAGACGGTACAACAGCCAGAGTATCTGTCTCTTCTTCTTCTCTTATGAGGTCTGGCTGAAGACAGGAAGTTATGGGTCAGCCACACAGCTGGACAGGGACAAACGCTCTATTGTTCATTCCATCCTTTCTATGTTGCATTACAGTAGGATACAGGAACTTATGACAAACTGTTTTTTGGAACAACATTTCTAAACTGTTTTCAGAGGGTGTGAGTCACTAACTTGATTAATGATAGAAGTGTTCAATAAAACATGTATGCTCCAGTTGGGTTTACTTAACAAGACCTCTGCAAGTATGCAGGCCAGGGGTCAAAGGTAGAGACCGTCTCCCTGCCAGCGTATGTTCTCCATTAACTGCACTCAACAGGCCTGGAGTGTGTTTCCTGTCAGCTGATTGCTAACAATCAGTCAACATCAGGCCAGATGGTACGGAGGAACTTCCCAGGGTGTAGAGCTAGAAACCGCACAATCAGCATTTATTCTCTCGCACTTGTATCCTATCACTGTCAGTTCTTTTCTTTCTAATCGTTTTAATTGCGAATACGTGTGAGCATGCGTTGAGTAGGAGTAGGCCTTGCATGCTAACTCTGGAATTTGATCAGAATCTGCTTCGGAGTGGAATGAAACCGATTCCTGTTATGCAACCTTCTTGAAGTTACGCAATGCAGAAAAGATGGCGGGATATGGTTACAATATGGTATTATGTAAGGCTGAATATACCCATGCAAATACTCCAGCACCTCTTTAAAACCAAATACTCTCATGACTGATTGCCCAGTCCCTGCTTGAACTATTCTGGACAAGATGGTGGTTTCATTGAGTAAGAAAAGATAATGCAGAACCCATTGGGCACAGTGAGAGACGGCGAGGATTAACATGAACTAAGTCAAGGTTAATAACTGTCTCCCAGACGTGAACCACATTCCCAAGAGGAACAGTTCTTTAATGTGTGCGACTCAATAATGGACTTGAAGCCCCCTGTGGAGCGCTCCAGTAGATTGTCTGCGCATGCATTAGAATGTTTATGTGCTGTCTCGTGAATTTTAACAATCTCACGTCAGATGGAGACAATAAGTGATTATACAATGATCTTATCAAAGAGATTGTTAGGTTTGGGTCAAGCTGGGGCACGTCCCTCCTACTGTTTCTCAACTGTCAAATCCGTTTGTGTATATTGTTTCTCCAATATGTGTTTTGATTACAACCCGCGAAAGCATCGATTTATTGTAGAAAGGACACTATTACTACTCTAAGTGATCTGTAAAATTCCTTTTCATCACTTTTGCAAGGTGGTCAGTGGCACTTTTTTAAAATAGTTACACATGGGCTGAATTGATTTTACATGCTTTCTTGCTTGGTTAGTCTTTGTTTAGGGAGAATGGGGGCACAAGATAAAATCCCTACTAAATTGCTTATGCTAAAAATATTCATGGTCCAGTCCTGCTTCTACAAGGCATAAAAAAGAATTCTTTTTCGTTCTAGAGATTGTAAGGCAATAAGATTACAGTGCGTGTGAATTCTCTCAACTCACCTTAGGCCTTGAGGCCATATGTATGAGAAGAAATCCCCCGAGGATCCGTGACGGGAGATCTGGATCTTAACTCTAGTCTTGTTTCAGTTAGCTGGCCTGTCATCTATTATTACAGCTGCTTCGCCCGTGAGCACTGCAGAGATTCAGGCCCAACTACCCCCATAGCTCCGCTCCACTGGGGTTACCACCTCTGACCCCTCTCTAGGGTTCTGTGCCGGGACACTACAATTAAAGAAAGCCATGTTGTTCCAGAATTCTCTCTATTAAGACTTCTGGCTTAGTCTATTGTCATCAGGAGTCTTGAAGCCACTTTACTAATTTGATTTGGCAAGCAGGCCAAGTAGAGTAGAGGATCATTCAGTATTACACACAGACATGAGTTCCAATCCCAGGGAAAGAAGGAGTTGGACTCTCAAAAAAAAAAACAGTAGTGTGATGCAAGTCGCTGTGGATGAAAGCATGTGCTATCGACAATATGAAGACAAATGGGGTTAGAGCAAGTAATATGTTTTTTTAATGGAAAGCAATTACAGGCAATGTGAAAAAGTTATCTGATCCCTGTAGTGAGTTTTCCTCGACTTTACACACACACACACTGGTCTTTCAAACACACATACACAAACTGATTACGTAATTACAGAGAACAGGAAATTTAACACTGCGGCCACTCCCAAAGGTGCATGGCTCGTGTTTTATTAGGAAGAAGGATTATGGGAGGTGAGGTTAGAACAACAATAGGCCATAGATCTGGACTGATCCCTAACTTACCAAGTGCTTCATCTCAAATAGTGCATGAAGACATTGACATAAATGCTATGGATGAGAAAACTGGGATTATGGTAATTTTTCATCTTGTTTAAAAAGACCCCCAATAATAACATCTATATTCAAAAGCTAAAGCAGACATTATTGTATTTTTATATTTTATTTAAGAATGATGACATTTTATAGTTATAATCCATTGGGATACTAATTCCATTAGCATTGCACATTTAGTTGGGAAAAAACCCAAATGTCACATCATATTATGTCTAAAATATAACCTAATATAGACTACCAGTGTTTGGCGGCCAACTATTAGTGTAGTTTACTAATCTGCTTGTGTCTTTTTTTTTCTTTAAGGTCAGAGATTAAAGGTTGGTGATCGATGTGTTTCAGAAATGCACGTCTTTACATCTATCTCCATTAACCGACTGGAACTTCTCATTCCACACAACGTCCATCTTATTTACTCCCAACAATCTACAGACAGTCTCAATCCAGCTACTGTGAAGATCCAGATTCGAACAAAAAGAAGGTAACATGTAGGTACTTCAACTCACTTGAATTCAATTAAATTGAATACAACACAGTTCGATAAAATCATACTTTTGTCTTTCTGTTTCTCCTGCTTGTTGTGTGTGTGTGTGTGTGTGTGTGTGTGTGTGTGTGTGTGTGTATGCGTACATATATAAAAAATATATAATTTTGCCATAAAATGAATGCCAGCCAAAATTAAAAAATTAATGTGTACTGTACTATATTTTTGATTTTATTGTCAATATAATTATTAAAAGTTATTGTACTACACAAATAAAACATATACTGTATAACACACACGCGCGCACACACACACACACACGCACACACACACACACACACACACACACACAATTTTTACACTTCCAGAACAATCACTGCCACATCCACACACGCACACATTCCCTCACATTTCCGTTAACTAAAAATGAGAAGATGACGTTGTAGATGTCTAAACTTTTTTGTAATGTTAAGTTGAAGGTAATTGAAATATGACAGACAGAGAAGGCTGTTGTGAAAGGCCATTCGTCTTGCTAAGATAAACACTTAATGAAAGCAGATTCCCCAGCATGGGGGTTTAACCGATGACAGAAAGATAACAAAGATTAGTGTGTGTGTGTGTGCGTGTGCGTGTGATAGAGAGAGACGCAGAAGGAGAGAGAAAGAAAGAAAGAATGAATGAGTGAACTCTGAGGCATGACTTGGCTGAACTTACTGTGAACTGTGCCAGATTTATTTTCTCCTGCTTTTCTCTCTCCCACTGGGAGCCAGATTTACATGGCCGCCTCGCTGTACGTGTGTTTGAGGGAGAAGCTGCAAAGACTCCTGGGAGGCAAGCACGAGAAGTCAGGGATGCAGTGGAAGCACGGTGGGTGCTCCGAGATTTACCAGCTCTCTGTGTTTCATTCTCTCAAACTCTCTCTGTTGAGCAATCTGGACTAACCACCTTTGCTTACACACTTGGGTCCCAAAGTAGTAAATGTGTATGTTCTGTCATCGTTTATCATTTTATTGTATGCTTAAGCGAAAAGGTCACTGGTCTGGGCTGGGGTGAACGAGTGAAAAGGGGGTGTGTTGATCTTCTGTTTGTCTCTGGATAAACGGTGTCGATTGATACTGAAGGGTTCGCCATCCCCCCGCCATCATTTCTGGAGTTTCGTAACTAGGTCTGTCTGTGGTGCGACTCGATAGACAAGAGAGTGTGTGAGGTCCTGTTTTCTGAACCGCTTTTTCCAGTTTTGGGTGATTTGGGAGTTGTAGCCAATCCCAGCAACTCTGGGACACTGATGCCCGACCAATCACAGAGCGTGACACCGACATTCACACTCATTTCCACGTACGTGTTCAGAACAGTTTTCCGAAATGAACAGAAGTGCTAATGAAGAGCTATAGATTTATTGAAGAACACTTTGTTGTAGTTTCCTAAAGATGGACACTCGGACTTTCTTTTAATGTTTTTTTCCCTTCTACATTGGGTTAGAGGAACAAATCAGAGGTTTCCTCTCTTTTGGTATTTTACTTGAATTTAGGCTATGAAAAGCACCAAGAATTGTGAAGAACAAGAAACTTTTTATTTAAGGTTTTTGTCCTTGATGTAGAAATGAAATTTAACACTTCAATGTATCAAAATAACAGAACAAGATAGATTTAAAAAAAAAAAATAAGTCACAGTCAAATTCAAATGAGCAAAATAGTTCAACCGCTATTTCATGTTCATTGTGATTTATCACATACATAGCATCCAGTACCTTCAGCAACCTGCAGATGGCGATATCGCTTCGTCGGCCCAAGAAATTAACCGCAGTAGAAAAAGTACAATGTGGCAAGTAAGTGTCCTTTTAAATGTAGAGGAGTAAAAGTACATCAATCAATCACAGTAATCAATCAAAGTCAAGTAGAATGTAAAAGTTGCTTATAATTCTGATATTCAGTATACATATAGTCAATTTACTCAGGTATTTTACACTATGGTAGAAAAAAAGGTGACCTGAGAAACGCACAAAAAGAAAAAGAAAAAAACAATGAAGCCACTGGTTGGAGTCTCTTCAGGCATTCTATAATATCATCTTTGTGTTAATATACGTATAATAATGTCTATAATGTCTTTTGTGTGTTAGTGATTTTTAGAGGTTGGAAGAAACGTTGTCTCTCCTGAGTGGCCTGGAAGGGACTCCATTCTTCTCACGGGCAACGCATCACAAAACCTTCCAGAGCGAGGTCATCTCTCTACTGACCACTCCAGAAATTACACTCTCCCTCATATACAGTAAGCAGGACTTTATTTAGCACACCTAAATAGAGAGGCGCTAAAACATTGCCGCTTTAAATGTAATCAGGAAATTTTTTTGCGGTGTTAAACACTAAACAGTTTAGAGACATTCAGTTTGAATTGATGTGGTCTTATTTTTGTGTACTTGTGGGTAATCTGGTCCAGCAGGGATCGACTCGTCTCCCCGAAACCCAGAAATGGAAAAAGTGGTCTAGAAAACAAATGAACAGATATGTTATTTAAATTTTAGAAAATGATCATCCACATATTGATGAAGTACGGTAGATATAAGAACCAGCGCTCTGAATGGAAATCCTGGCGAAACACCCATTTGAACATAAACAGACAGATCTCCTTACAGAACGGAGGCTGAGACAAACCACATCCAACGGTGCTGGGAAAGGTTGATGAGGTCAGGGAACTTTTCATTGGCGTGTAGGCCGAAAAAATAATGAATTACTGTAATTACAACCAAAGCCTTTTCACTCTCTCGTTCAGTCAGTGAAAGAAGAGGGCGGGGCCGCTGTTCTCACACTCATGGCACATGTACGCTAACGCTGACAAGAACTCACACACTCGCACGTGTACAGTCATGCCGTAGTTGGAAGTCATTAGTCTGTTGTTGACACACAGACGGGCAGCTCAGGTTTACACAAATATACTCTTACACACACAGAACACACCACCACACACAGTGAAGAGCAGCAGTTTTTCATGTGTGTGTGTGTGTGTGTGTGTGTCATCAGCATGAGTGATGCGGTCAGTGTCAGGGAGCACGTCTGGTGTGTGAAGACTGTGTGTGTCTCTGTGTCTTCTACTAGCTGTTTGTGTTCCTGTCTCGCTGCGTCCCCTCATGGGCTTTGCTAAACACACAGTACACAGTTTCAGCCAGTACTGAGAGATTTAATCCAGAGGGGATCATTTAAATACGTTTTACATATGATCAGGGGTGTAAAGAGTACCGGACAGCCATACTTGAGTAAAAGTACAGACACTTACTGTAAAAATTACTCCAATACAAGTAACAAGTCATCAATTTCAAAAAGACGAGTCATAGTAGCAAAGTATCCCAGTTGAAAAGAACTTAAGTATTAAGTATTTTTATTCGTGCTCAATATAGGCCCAAAAAAAAAGAAATGTGAAAACAAACTATTGTTTTCCAAGACAGAAACAGAATTTAACCTCAATGTTTGAAAACTGGTAGAAGAAAGTAGATAAAAAGAACAAAAAGTCACTCTCAATCACTTAAATTTGCAAGTAGATATAAAATAAAATGATTAAGCTGATTAGTAAATTATATAATATATGTATTATATAAAGTTATATTTTATATAATAACATTGGTAAAACACATTTTTACGCACACACACACACATTTTTACACACACACACACACACACACACACACACACACACACACACACGCACACACACACACACACACACACACTATGTTGAAACTTTTTGGATGCTATGTTATTTAACTCCGTTTGAAATCTTATCAAATAGCTTGGATTAAAAACATCTTTTTTTTTCTTAAATCTCTTTAATAAGTGCAGACTGAATTGGAATCGGCTCGCTTTTCTAAGCCTTTGTTCTTCAAAGTTTTTCCCTCCCTCATTTACTTCTTCCTATCTAAGGGGGGTTTTCTGCACCATTGTTACCTTTGGCTTGATGGCTGGGGGCGCTGATCCTTAAAAAGCTCCTTCCTGAAAGCCCCGCAACATGAAAAACCACTAATGATTTTAGTGGAACTTGCATGCAAGAACACTGTTAATAATAACACACAAATGTAACCTTTAGATCATACAGTTGTGAGATAAGCAGATAAGCAGAAAATGCGGTCATTAAGTGTTCATGGTTTGTGAACTCCGTTTCCGGTGAGGAACACTGGTCAGAAAATGAAGTTTTCACTCCGGTCATCCTGGATGTGATGCTAACATTGATGTACGGTGTTTGAGAGCTGTTGAAACCACATTGCTTGTGTTCTTATGACCCGACAGTCTTCCTTTAGTGTTGCTTGCCGCACAAAGAGTGATTGAATGTGGTCAACATGTGGTCTCTTCCAATGGATGTTCTTCTCAAGGAGTTTTTAACGGAGAGTCAATTGTAATTGTAATTGTATTTGTTGAGCCCTTTCAAAATCAACTTCTGGAATAACCAGAGAGACTCGGATAGTGTTAAAACAGTTAACACTCGCATTGTGAAGACTACTAGCTAAGTTGATAAAATGAGATACTATTTTCTATAGTATCTTTTACTATAGTATCTATAGTATTATTTAATATCTCAGACTGCCTCTACAGCCCCACAGTAACACGGATGGATGAGTTGTTGGTTGGTTGGTTGGTTGGTTAGTTGGTTAGTTCGATGGCTGTATGGCTAGATGGATACATGAATGGATGAATGAATGAATGGATGGATGGATAAAGGAATTGATGAGTAAGTGGGTGGATGGACAGATGGATAAACGATTGAATGGATGAGTGAGTGACTGAACGGATTTAATGAACAGATGGATGGATGAAAGGATAGATGGCTAAACGAATGGATGGAAAGTGTCAGGGTTTGCAGTAGACTTTTATTTTTGACAGTATTCTGCTCATTTCTTTGAGTTTGATTTTGTTAATTAGTCTGCCCAGGTGTCATGTGTTAGTTAACTTTTTAAATTATCCTGTTCACCTGTGTCTTGTTGTGTCCCATTTGTTCTTGTATTTAAGACTGGTTTGTCCTTTCTTTGCTGCTGGATTGTTTTGTTAATGTTGGTGTGTTTTGTGGCGCTGATTTTCCTGAAGTTTTATGATGTCTAGAAACATTGCCTGATGGCCGAGTTATGCTTTATGATGGACATCTTACAGCCTGATCACACATTCTCACGCTCACTGCTTGAGAAAAATGCCTGTGGACCTCCACTTTATATCCCCATTGCATCACCCCACAGCTGTTATAGTACGTAAATATATGTATTCTCTACGAACTGCATCAGTCTGAATCGGTCAAAGACTGAAGAAAGCATTAGCATGAATGCTAGAGATTTGCATTATTGCTGAGAGAAACACACATGAGGCTGTAGTTTACACATGTTCTGGCACAAAACATTTTAAACATTATTTTTGGCTCCAGTTGTTTGTTTTATTTCCCCCAAGTTATTTTAGTCAAACAGTGGAGGATTAGAAGAATGATTGAGATCCCAGGAAAATACTATGAGTAGCTAAAAGTAGCAGGGGTGTAAAGAGTACCGGACAGCCATACTTGAGTAAAAGTACAGATACTTACTGTAAAAATCACTCCAATACAAGTAACAAGTCACCAATTTCAAAAAGACTTGAGTCAAAGTAGCCAAGTATCCGATTTTAAAAGAACTTAAGTATTAAGAAGTACTTTTATTCGTGCTCAATATAGGCCCCCCCCCAAAAAAAAGAAATGTGAAAACAAACTATTGTTTTCCAAGACAGAAACAGAATTTAACCTCAATGTTTGAAAACTGGTAGATCAAAGTAGATTAAAAGAACAAAAAGTCAGTCTCAATCACTTACATTTGCAAGTAGATATAAAATAAAATGATTAATTTGATTAGTAAATTATAGATTATATGTATTACATAAAGTTATATATTATATGATATCGTTTGTAAAACACATTTTTACGGCCCTAATTCGCGTTGTTGTGGTTTCTAATTCACAAATAGCGTCCATTACCTTCAGCAGCCTAAAGATGGCGATATTCACCTCGTTCGCCAAAGAAACTAACCGTGATTCCGGACTGTCGCGCACAATTACAATGTAATGCGTAACGATAAGTGTTAACGATAAGTGTCATGTAGTGGAGTGAAAAGTACTGCTACTCAATCACAAATGCAGTGGAATAGAGAGTAAAAGTTGCTTATATTTTTTATACTCAGTGCAAGTACGAAGTAGCCAAAAACAGACTTAAGTAGAGTAACAAAGTACATTTACTCAAGTACCTTACACCCCTGAAAAGTAGTAATTTTTTTCTTTTGTTTGAGGCGATACTATTTGTCCTGTTCTACCTTCATTCACCTTATGTTGCAAAATTTGTAACTATCAAAGATTTTCTTGATATTAAATGCTTTTTTAAGTGTGTGAGATACAGGGCTGAATTCTAGAATGTTCACTGCATGGGAATATTTAATGTGTTCTTATTTGTGAATAATTTGTGAATTGACGACCTGCCTGATTTCCATTCTTGTTGAGATGTACAGTGATGCTGGTCCTTGGAAGAAGAGTCTTTGTCAGTAATGTTAGAATAGCTTTTAATAGAAAGCGACCTTCAGAAGTTCCTGATCAAACTTTAGTAAAAATCTCGACCTGACAATTTCTGCTGAACTATCACCAGAACTTTCCAGATTTGCAAACGGAAGGACTGAAAATGGATGCGGCATTGGCGAGCATGTTGGTTTGTGTAGAATCTTCCTTCGTGAATGCAATCTGGATTAAACTGGATTACAGGCATCTTCATCTTCATTCAGTGCGGGGAATCAATGTGACAAATTGGAAACCTAGACTAATAAAATAAGCGTTGGGTGGTGGGTCCATTTCTTTTCTCATGATTTAGCAAGTCCTAGAATCCAATTTTAAATATACATAGTTTATTTTTGTCTAGGTTCAGTCCGGCAAAACTCAGAGTAAACTCAATTTTCGCCTATTATATGAAAAGTTTAAAAGAGGAATAACAGGTTTGAGCTGTAAGTTCAAAATCCAGAATTTCAGATCATGGTTTTCAGATGTCACCTGTTGGACACAAGAGGAACTGCAGGCTTAATTTCTGCTTAGGGATGGTTTTTTCTTTTTTTTTTTGAATTATGATTGGGTATAAAAACGAAGTTTGAAACTGAGAGACAATGTGAGGGGATATGATCTGGAAATAAGAGAGATAGACGCATTTTTAACACATCGTAAAATGGATCTGATCCTTATTTTCACCGCCAGCCATCAGCAGTACGTACTGATCTCAAATACCTTCCTGTTAAAGTTCTAGTTTATAGAACCTTACTCAGCTCCATCTTCTGCTCATTTTTGTTCTGCTCTTCTTCCTCGTTCTGGCATGTCTGCGCTGCTCGGCAGCTGTGAGGCAGATGTGAAAACGCCTGCGTATGGGAACAAGTTTGCCATCAATCTCCCCCCCCGGCTCCAAAACCACAATACAGTGTTTCTTCAGACCAGAAACCTTTAGTTCCCCTCAACCACTCAGGTCTTTGTTTTTCTTTGCATCGTTCAAAACCACCAGATAACTGAAGTTAATGCAGCTAAAGTGAGAAGACAGCGCTTCATTACTTGGCTGAGCAATCAACATAAATGCACATAAACAAGACATTCTTGTGGTCCGTGAAAGAAACGCAATTCTCTTCAGATGATGGTAATTGGCAAATACATTTTTTCTAGCATTTACTGAGGCTTTTTAGATGTTTACAGGCGTATTATCAGATTTATGGTGCATGTGAGAGTCACACACATCGCTTGAAAACAGCTACTGGTAGAAACCTTTTTCTTTTATTGTTAAATATTAGGCTTGAACCTTACTATTCTTGTTGTTGGGTCAAGTGTGTGTGTGTGTGTGTGTGTGTGTGTGTGTGTGTCCATCCATGAAAACACAGGAACAAGCATGTGGCTCGTTCAACAAAGGTTCCTTCGTTGTTATAGACAACCGATACGCTGAACACTGATCTGTCCTCAATGTGCACTGAGATCAGCGGACAATAGAGCGCCAAAGACGCTCAAATAGGAAATAATAATTAGTCTTTGATCAAATTGTTCGTTGCACAACATGAAGTGACACTAAAAGGGGGGCAGCATGTCAGAATGCAGACTGAATGCTCTTTTTCTCAATCCTTTCTTTCACCCAGTGAGGAGGGGAGGGTGGTGAAACCCAAAAGACGTTGTACAGAATTATACATTATATATACGTATACATGATCAGAGTTATTTTCAGATTTTAAAAATGTCGTCAACTTGAAACCGTATGGCAACCCAATGAGTCTGAGTTCAATTAAATCACATTTGTAGGAAGAAAAAGAATAAAATGAACTTTATTAATCCCTCAATGGGGAAATTCGCCTCAGCATTTGACCCATCTGAACAAACCCGGAATCTGAGATTTTGATATTTTGAAAATCTGAAATTTGTCCAATGCATGTTGTTTTAATTTAGTTTTTATTAGAAACCGTGGTTCTTTGGGTTTCTTTGCCCATGGGTGTGAATGTGTGTGTGTCCCGCTCTGTGACAGGTTGGCCACCAGTATCACAGTGGGTGTTTTCCACTTTCAGGCTCCCGCTCTCAGAAATGGGAAATCAGTTCAGAAAATGGTTGGATGGAACTAAAGAAAGAAAAAGTGTAACTTTTAGTTTGGCTTTGGAGGGGAGAGTTTTGAGGGATGACAAGGGTTTTCCTGAGGTAAAAATCAGAGGTGTAAAGTACTTGAATAAAAGGACTTTGTTACTTTTCTTGTGTTTTTTGATGCTTAGTACTTGTACTGACTATCAAAAATAAAAGCAACTTTTACTCTCAACTCTACTACATTTGTGATTGAGTATCTGTACTCCTTACTCCACTACATTTGAACGTACACTCACCGCTACTCGTCGTTACATTGTGATTGTGTGATTGTAATTATCTGCACTTTTACTCAAGTACAGTATGGCTGTCTGGTACTCTTTACACCTCTGGTCAAAAAAGGAAGTTGCACCCAAACAAAAAAAAACCCTGAGTGAATGTTGACAAATAAAAAAACAAGAGTGACAAGCAAGAGACTTGTTTCCAATTCCGGATAAAGACAATTCTGTATGTGTTTCCTCTCCATGTCAAAAATCATCCCAGTATAAACAGAGTCGAGGGGCTGCACGTTCCTTCAAGTCCCTCAGACACTTCTCAAAGAGAGTGGACAGTTTCTGGATGGTGCCATGAGTGAGAAGAACATTACACAAGCAGTGGATATTAGTATCATCACTCTGTGCAGTGAATCACTGTAGGATGTGAATTAAAAGCGAATGAAACGCAGCTGCTCTGACTTCAGTCGCTCATGGAAAATACAATGTTGAGAGAAAAAAAATGCTGGTGTTCCAGGACGACGTCACTAAACATACGCCAAACACAAACGGAAATGATTATGAATGTCTAAAATCAGACTGATTACTAACATCAGCTTCTGATTATTATTATTATTATTATGCTTCTCCCCTGATGGTTAGAAAACTACTTTGTGTTCGACTCATAGTTTGGCACAAGAGAACAAGCCATCCATCAATCCGTTTCTTGAACATTTTCATTTCTGGGTCACGAGCATCTGGAGCCAATCCCTGGATTCTAAAGGCGGAACCACACCCTGGATTGGTTGCCAACCAATCACAAAACAGGATACACAGACACATTCACACACAAATATGGGCAATTTTTCCAAATTTCTTGCACATGTTTTTGTACTGGACACTGGAGACTCGGAGGAAACCCACGTAAGAAAATTCAATCTCAATCATCTCGGGCTTGAATGGGTTTGAACAGAGGAAAAGATTATTGATTTTATATTCATTGCATATGCTAGTATTGAGCAACAATTATGCAAATGTGCATGGTTTTTGTGATTACATTTTTTTTTTTACTTTATTGTTACATTAAGACGCATGTATAAAGTCAATAAAGACATTTATAGGAAACAAGTTTGGACCAAAAATGTACAAATAACATCCAGCAACTGTCTGTATATATGATTATTGTTAAATGAAAATTTAGTATGACATCTTAATTCAGATTTTAAAGAGATTAATAGTGTATTTCAATCTGGTAATGAATCCCCAAAAGTATATTTATACAAGTTATAAAATGAAAATTACTTTGTCTAAAAATTTCAAGAAGTTAGAGGTGTTTTGTTCACTTTTATTCACGTTATTTACTGTTTAACATATTTTAAAATGCGTCGAATATTTAGGAAATACAGTATTTGATTAAAGATTGGTAACACAATAGTGGTGTTGTGTCTGTATTTGATTTTAAAAAATCGAATTGAATTAAATTTTTTAACGGCTAAACACTGTATTAAAGCTGTTCAAGTGAATAGAAGATAAAATGTTTACAGATGTACATTTCACAAAAACCAAGTGACAGAACAAATAATTAAAGGTGGAGATTGAAATGTTCTTTGTTTTTTTAATCGGAAAGTTTAGTTTAGGTCTTAATAAGGTGCATTACCTTTGGATTATGTCTGCAACCCACTGCCAATCCAAGCACTTTAGCGCCACACTGTGGTATCTTTCATAATGCAAGTGTTTTTTCAGCCAATAGAGGGCAGCACAACACATCACATTTTCCTCACAGAACGGAATAAAACTGAATCTCTGGATTCTTATGAGTGAGTGTGAATCGTCGCCGCTCACCAATCCAGATTCTCACCCCTCCAGAACCAAAGTTGCTTGTATTGGCTCCAGCTCTACGTGACCCAAAAATTGAAAAGTAGTTCATAAAAAGAGTGGATTTTTAGATTCCTTACTAAAACATTAGTGTGACTTTAATACGAATAAATCTATACCAAATAAAATAACATAAGGTGTGACCTTTGATCAGACATTTTTGTTGTTTACGGGTTAAACAAAAATAATTTTTTTTTTCCAAATCCATGGAAATGGTTGTAGGATATTTCTTCCTTTTGTATGTCTGTTAAAGCCATCACTGCTCATCCGTCTTCGTTTCAAACACCCCCCACCTTCAGAGTGTCTGAGGAAGAAGAATATTTATGTCTGTCATCGGTAAAAGTCGAGTTTTTCAACACACACGATAACATTAGATATCCAACACACACACACACACACACACACACACACACACACACACACACAATAGATGTTATCTGTCATACTGGCTTTAAGCAGTGATGAGTTTTGTCTGGGTGTGACAGCATGATGTGTATAACTGAGTGTGTGTGTGTCTCTCACATCTGTGTGTGTTTATACCTCTGTCTCTCTCTCTTTCTACCTCTGAATGAGTGTGTGTGTGTGTGTGTGTGTGTGTGTGTGTGTGTGTGTGTGTGTGTGTGTGCGCGCAAGTGCATGTACTATAATTTTCAAACGACTCAGAGCTTAGAGAGATATTCTTAAACAGACATACGAGACACCACACACACACACACACACACACACACACACGCACGCACACACACATACACGTGTACAGAGACAGTAATACAATATCAGATCTTGGTAAAATACAGTGCAAAGATAGAAATAAGAGGCTTGCGTGAGTGTGATAAACAGCCATCATTTCTGCAGTCTGTGATTTGAGAACAAGGGTCTCGGCACATTTCCTACACAGGCATGCACTGATCCACGTGAAACAGAACATGTCGACGATCATGAATGTTCAATAATAAAAAAAGCAAGAAATCAGTTCCAAGCTGCAAAAAAATATACAGTAAAAAGCGTCAATTTGAATATTTGGGCAAAACTAGATAATGCACATTTTTGAAGAACGTTTGTCGGAGAGCTTGTTACGCTGGTAAATGCTAAATATCACAATGCTAAATATATACTGTAAGAGGACACATTTTCAATGTATTATAATATTATGATTTTTTTTTATATAAATGGTAAAAGTTGACACAACTAGAAATGAGGAATTGCCTTGAGTCTCTACTCAAACGTTTAGGGTGAACAACCTTAGACCTTTAAATGCAAGATTGGAAAAATATAATTGATAATGATTTCAGTGAATAAGGATGACAGTCTCGAGACTCATTTAGTAGAAACAGCATTTCTACAGTGATCAATGAGGAGACGAGAAGCCGCTAATAAGAGGATTGACGATGAAAGCTGAACGATGAATCCCATAAAAAGTCACTAGGAAGAGAACAATAATTAAAACCCCGAATATGTATAAAGGACGAGTAGATGAATCGAGGACACACAACTTTTATTGTTAAGAATTGTAACAACATTTCTACGGAAATTTAAATCAATGGGACTAAATGTATTAAAACAGGTAAAAAAGGAGTATAATAGTTCAAACGGTGAAAAATGATATCTGGAAAATCACACATTTGAAGTTGAACAGCGTTTTGACATTGAACATTGTGGGCCAGAAAAAAATAATAATTGGTGGAAATATGTAAAAAAAAAAAAAAAACAAGAACAAAATTAAATAGCAAATTACATAATTACTTTAAACAGTAAAGTGTGATTTTATTTAAATAATCACGTTTGTAGCTAAGAGAAATGTATAGATTCTTTGTTGTTAAACACAGTTGTTTACCCTTGATTATGGTTTTTCTCCAGCAAGGAGATTCCATTATGTTTCACTCCCTCTCAGGTTCCAGAGAGACTGGCCAAGTGGCAATAAAATCCTCGGAGGACAGAAGAACCGGGGAGTGAAAGACACAGAGAAGATGGTGGAAAAACGTTTGTAGGCCTTTGACGGACACGGACAAAGAAGAAGCTACTTCAGAGATCAATTGAGTGAAACCTTTTGTAAATCTCCAGCCCATAAAGGAGAGGAACCATGAAGAACTCACTTTAGGCTTTTAAATCTCAGGTAAGTTGTTCGTACAATTTACAAATCAAAGATGCTAAATCAAACTAATGAAATAAAACAGCCAACGATACAAGAACTGACGCATGAAACTTTGAGCAGCATGATTAATTCTCACAAGCAAACGAATGCCATTGAAACTCAAGACTGTGTTTAATAACTACTAGTGAAATATGGCTGACACAGTGAGAAGAACCGGTCGGGTTCAAGGACGGATTTTATCTCGGCAAAGTTTGCGCATTCTCGTCTTTGTTAATGAATGTTTCCTTTCAAAGTCAAACAAAAAATTTAATAAAATCAGAATTAGAGAACTTGTAGGGATGAGTGTGCGAATCTGGGCCATTCAAGCTCCCCACAACCCAGAAATGGTAAAAGTGGGTTAAAAATCTGGGATGTCGAACTCGACAGTGGGAAAAGGCTTGGTTGTATTTGAGCTTTTTTCATCATTCACAGAGGTCATTAAAGACCATCACTATGTTCAAGTACATAGTGATTTTAAAAAAGTAATTTTTCTCCAACAGTTAAAAAGACACGTTGAGTAGAAGATCATTTTATTGGACACTTGAATGAACGCTAAAGGTGTTTTCCATTAAGTGACTCTTCAAGTAATTTGTTTGCTTTTTATAACCAATGCTTTGATTTAGGAATTACTACTCACTTTTTAATCTGCTTTCACTGTGTTGGTTGGTGGGTATCGTTGATTTCAGAAGCTCCAGACGTTTGAGTTTGAAGTGCAGAAAAACTTCTTTCTTGCATTGTGCTTGTTTCTTTCTTTCTTTTTTTTTTCCTATTTCTTCCTAATCTAAACTAATTATCATCATCATTATTATTATTATTATTATTATTATTATTTTAGAAAAGTTTGTTTTCCTGTGGAAAATATAAGCAAAAGAAAAATGTAAAAAAAAATACAATTACTATTAAAAATAGTAGTTGCAAAATTATATATGGAATCAAATGTAAGTAGTTTATAGTGATATAGAGGTCATACAGAAGTTACCAAAATTTCATAAAATGTTCATAATTTATTGTCTGTTTTTTTGCCATTTGAAATGTCTATATATTTTAACTCCAAAACATCAGCGAGAGTAGAGAATATTTGATTCTTCCGAAATGGAAAGAAAAGTCCTCCAGTGGCCACGCGTCCTGCAGAGCAAAGTATTGAAGGGTGAAAACAGCACAGTACCTAGTTCATCCACACGAATCGGTTCTTTTGATCGACCAGTCGATTCAATGGAGATTCAGGGATTCATGTGCCGTATCACGTGATCACTGACGTCCACTCACCGAAACGAACAACTGACACGTGTTTCACTTAAGACTTTTAAAAATGGTTTAATCGCTCTAATTTTTATTTATTCATTAAGTGTGATACTAATCTATTAAACTACTATTTATAAACAGTGCCGGTGTGGTTCATTATGCTTTATATTTATTGCAGCTAACGTCGTTAATCTGGTTTTGTGTGTGGCACTTGATATTGAAAAAAAAAATGTTCATGTTTTAAACCCGTTTTTTTTAAAAATAACTAGCATTTCAAACATCAACTGGTGGAGAAAAGTGATCCGGTTCAACAGATTCGAGTTCAAAAGATTCGAATCCGCCAAAGGAGAGGGGGTTTGGCCCCCGGCGTAATTTGACCCCGACGTTCGGCTCTTTAAAGGAATAAAGGATGGATTTGCTGAATGGAGATCCGCTGGAGCTTCTGCTGCGTTTAGAGTTGTAGGACCTGAGGGCTTGAACATTAGGCAGACGACGCAGAATGGCTTTGCTGAAGAAGCGACTTTTGAAAAAGTTGACAAAGTTTTGAGAAGCGGCTCCATGCGATGCGACGTGACGCGAGAAGCTTGAAGTTTAAAACAGAGACGTTGAGAAGGACCGACACTAGGTGAGTTGAATGAAAACGAGGATTTGTGGTCGTGATTTAATGAAATCGAGGTGTATTGTTCTACCGCATTCGATCTCTAAAGAAAGGGTCCATATATGTTAATGTTGACATTTTCCTGTACACCTGTGACTTAAGTCCATTTTTGGAGAAATGCAATGCCTCTGCTGACACGTCCCTTTATTTTGGCCGTGAGTTGTAAACACTGCTGGACATGTGCTGGTCTTCTGTCTGCAAACATCTCTTTGCTTGCATCTGTCGGTCACTTGTGCTGTAGAAATGAACCAGACAGATCTTAAGGCGACAGAGATGTGTGTGTAATATGTTCATTTTGGATTCAAGTTGTGCACATTAGAGCAACCTTTATGTGAAAAAAAATAGTTATAATTAACTCGTTGTCCACCAGTAATGACCTATATATATATACTTTATATACATTTGCATAAACATATGCAAATTTCTGCATTTCACATTCTATAGTAAACCATTCGCGTAATTTAATTATTGTTCGTATTACAGTATCATGCGTCAAATGGCTGGATCTTGTATTTATTTATTTATTTTTCTTTACTGGGTTGAAAAACTGTCTGACTGATCACCATGACCTACAGGTACATGGATTTTGAAGTGTAGATTTTCTGCTCCAGAGGATAAATGTATATTTATATGTCTGTGGATATGATGAGATCTTCTAGAATGCTGATCTTCTCAATGGTCTTATGTTGTTTTACAGATGCACAGATTATATACAAGATCAGCAATGTTTTATTTTTTTCTAGAAAGATTCTCCATGAACTTTTTTTTTTTGGGTTATTCCGATGACTTTTCCTGTTAGCCAGACCTCCAAAGCTGATATTACGGGTGGCCGTAAATTGTCACACGGACACCAAATGGAAACTTTGCTGCAACAAAGACTGAAACAAAGAATGTGAAAGTTGGTTTTGCCTGGTGCGGTGGTCCCCAACTTTTTAAACGAATTACAATGATTCCATAGATTCGGTTGATGTTCCATTGTAATTTCACAAACACATTTGCACACCGCTGACCCTGACACCTTTTTTTCTGCTGATCTGGACGAGATGCCAAAGTCTTGGAAAACCAGTTGCTTCTTGACAGACAATCCCGAAAAACAAAAGAGGGGATTTCACATGACTGATGCGGTGATATCATCCGATCGCTTACATCAGCGCAGCTGCACACTCAGCAGAGCTTCGGCCCTTTGGGTCGTGAGTGCATGTTTGTATGGTAAAAGAGTGTTTAAACGATCATATATGCAAATGAGCTTTATTTTTATCTTTATTTTTTACTGTTGTAGCTACTGATGTGCGACAGATGTCAGTTGTGACAGACACTCATGCTTGAGTCTTGACCTTTCAGGCTGGTCACACGGCCTTTTTATGGCAAAATGGTTGGTTTGTTAACTTTCTGTCAGCTGTTGCTAGTACCACTTACATGTTCTCTGGAGCCTCTAGAAACTCTAGAAGGTCCTAAATGGTGTTGCTTCAAAAGTAATTTGCTGTTTTGGCGTAGTGGGTAGCACTGTCACTTCAAAGCAAGAAGAGATCTTAAACTCGAGGCCTTTTTTGTGGAGTCTGCATGTATTTAACATCTGTGTGGGTTTCTTCCAGGTCTTTGTTTTTCTCCCACAGTCCAACAGACAAATTGTCCATACAGTAGATGTGCGAGTGTAAATGTG
This sequence comes from Paedocypris micromegethes, assembly GCA_028031935.1. Classification (NCBI taxonomy): domain Eukaryota; kingdom Metazoa; phylum Chordata; class Actinopteri; order Cypriniformes; genus Paedocypris; species Paedocypris micromegethes. The sequence continues at coordinate 11,906,696 of CM051497.1, forward strand.
TGGGGAAACATCTTGGCCTTCCATCCAGGGAGTGTGTCCCCTTTTTAGGCCTAGACTTGCTGGGATTGGCTCCAGCTCCACGTCACCCAGAAATGAAAAAGCGGTTAAGAAATTGGTGTGGATACTCAACTAGATACAATTTCCTGAAGTACTCTTAAGTACTGTGCACTCTTAACCAGGTACCACGCCAACACACTAAAGAAACTAACCCCAAGCTGGTCTTGAAGTGACATATCTACCTCCAGTAAGAGGACCGTAATATGCAATTTCAACCATTCAATGCCATTCAAGCGATCTACCCAGATTACTGGGATTTATCACGTAGTTTCAAAAAAGATCCAGGAGTCTCCCTCAAAGGCAAACGCAAGACATGTTGAACTAATAAATCTCAAGTTTTAAGGTGAAAATATGCATACTTAAGCAGGAGGCTAATGTATTACCAGCTTGATTGAACACGCTCAATAGCCCATGTAGCGCTTCCAATTCACTGTTGCGTTCCTGTCATTGAATTTGTCTTTGGGGAAAAAAGAAGTCACAATTTGCTCAGAATCTTGGATAATTCGTTTGATCCTGTGCCGAGCTAAATGCTAACTACTCTCTCCCATCCCCTGTCAAACAAACCAAGGGTGCAAAGTAACTAGTTCCTGAAAGCATTAGCACGGAGGCTTTGAGGGCCAATTGGCTGTTAGCATGTTGCTGTCATGTTTGGCTGGCTTCTCTTGACCTCTCTGTGTGATGGCATGGCTCGGCTCTGCCAGTCTGTGCTTCCCAAACCTCGCATTTAGACTTCAGTCAAGGCCATCCGTAACTGGACGGAGAGTTATGGCGTTCTGGTCAGCTAGCCGCATCTGTAATTTGTCAGTAGGGCTAAAGTTACGAGCATGCTAATTGCAGAGCGCCGCGTGGAGCTGTTGTGTTGCTCTGTCTGTCTCCATGAGCCTTTTTCTCATCTCACCATCCCAGACGCTTTCCTTCATAGTCGGTTAAAATGTCTCTCATGTGATCTAAACGTCAACTGTTGTGGCTTTGTCGTCTGTCAGAAAGCTGTTTGCCCATGGAACGCTCTTCTTTCATGCCGTCTCAAGCTGTCCCACAGTTCACGGTTCCGATTTGTTTTATTTTCCCACCAACTGAATGGAGATATTTTTAGCCGTTTGCAGACTTGGCGGTTCCTGTGCATTTGTGACAGGCTGCATTTAAGCCGCGGTAATGAGACGATCTGAAGCGCCGCGGAGCTTTGATTCAATGGACCGCTGGAGCCTCACAGCCTTTTGTCATCCTTCTTGTCTGCACCGTATTCCCGCCGCAGGAGTCGCGGGCGTTTCAACGTGGAAACTGCAGACTAATGGTCGCCCAGGTGAAAAGAACCAACACTTTCTTTTACTCCACAGCGAGTGCTGCCACATTCTTTATCCATTTTTGAGGGGAAGAGAGAAAGACCCCCTCCCTCTTATTGGTAATGGGACTGTCATGCAGAAAGACTCCATTGTGTGGGCCGGGATCCTGTTTCTCCCTGGACCTGTAATTAAGAAGGGATTGCTTGAGCGGCTGAATGTGGGCTTGAGATCGCTGGTCCTGCTGGGTAAATGCAGTCATAACTTCATTCCGCCCGCCGGGTTTTAAACAATATTTGCTTGTGAATATTAGTGTCAGACTGAAGGTGGTCCTCCGTGAGCTCACAGCCCCAGTTTGCTTTGCGCATGTTGCCGGGGTTACTGCTGAAAAGTGAGTCGTTCAAAGACGGAAAACAATAGAAGAGAGGACGAGAGACCCGAGCCCGAGAACCTTTCCCACCAGATCTGTGAAAAAAAAAGCAGTTTTTTTGTGGAACAGTTTGAATTGCTGTCTAGCTTCCTAAACGTGATCATCTTTCGGGTTATATGTTATATACTTCTCCTCTAATGCGATCATATTATGAATGTTGTACTCTTCCATTCTCATCCGCCATTGATTCATCTTCTCTTTGTCTTCACAGTTTCATCTTTCAACTATTGTACTTTTTCCCGTATTCAACTTTTTATTAGTTTTTTTTTTCCAAATTGACTTTGAATACACTTTATGAATACCAAAGTATTATGCATAGCTTAGCGTTGTGATAGTACGTACAGTTTTAGTGTGACCAGCTCAACAAAGTCATTTATTTTTTTCTGAAATTGCATCAGCGGGTTTTCATTGTTTACTGCAGGTTTTATACTATAAGGTGCACTGGATTATAAGGTTTTAATATGATTTTCACACATACATCACTCATTTCTTGGGATATATGGTATTTCTTTTGTTTGATCTCTCTGTGTTATAACAAGTGAGATTAAGGCTATATATTAACAATGTTTACAAAATCCACACATTCAAACAGTATTTTTTCACCTGTAATATGTAATTTAGTAATTTTTTAATAATTATAATTGCAAGTTGTTATATTTCATGCATTACAGTTTTTATTATTCATTTATTATGGACTATTATACCTAAAATGCTGTGAAATGTTCATTTTTTACCAAAGGAATTCTAAAACTGGAGCCCAAAAGGCCCTATGTAAACTATATTAAGTCATCAGACGTTCATTCATAATTGTTTTTCTTTGTTTGACATCTTAATGTTTATTAAGTTAATGATACAGTCAATTTTTCGATCTCTCACAGACTGGGAAACGGGGACTGATGGATGAGTGGATGGAGGCGAGCGTAGCTACAGACAAGATGCCCAGCAGCGCTGTGGACTGGCAGAAGAGATGCATCACTCTGGAGACGCAGCTTATAAGATTTCGTCTACAGGCTGGAAAAATTCGTCACCTACTTGCTGAAAGGGTAAAGAAGGGGTGAAGGGGTAATGAAGGGTCCACAAGTCGCCCACTGAATTCCAGAAGCAGCTTGATAGATTTAGATGAATCTATCTGACTTTCTGTCTGTCTGCCTGACTATCTGTCTGTCTCTCTGTCAGTAGTGATGTGCGTTCTGTCTGTTTATTCATCTGTCTACAAATAACTAAAGTTTCCCATTTCTCAGTTTTTACCAAATGTCTTTTCTTTCTTTCTTTCTTTCTTTCTTTCTTTCTTTCTTTCTTTCTTTCTTTCTTTCTTTCTTTCTTTCTTTCTTTCTTTCTTTCTCCCTTCGTTCTTTCCCTTCCTTCCTCCCTTCGTTCTTCCCCCTTCCTTCCTTATTTCCTTCCTTCGTTATTTCTCTCCTGCTTTCTTTCTATTCTGTTTTTCTCTTATAGTTTTTTTTTCTCTTTGTTTCTTTCTTTCTTCTTACTAACTTTACTCTCTCTTTACTAGCTTTACTCACACACACACACACACACACACACACACACACACACACACACACAACACACACACGCGCCGCACAAAATCTTGACTCTTCTCTCTCTCTCTCTCTCTCTCTCTCTCTTTCCTGACGTTTGGTCATGCTGCATTGACTTTGGTGTTTCATCTTGCAGGAAAAGGTTAACTGTCAGGCTTGCTGGGAAAGTTCCGTTTGACTGCTCTGGTGCATGTGCGGGTCTGTGTCCCTGTTCAAGAAAGATGGGAAGGTTTCATGATTTACCAGACTAGTACCTACAATAGCTGAAAACAAAAGAGTGGTTTCCTCGGCAGTGTTTTTGGGACCTAATGCAGAAAATTGAGTGTAAATCCATTCACATGATATCTTGATATATGCAATAATCAGTAAATTATATATTTATTTTATCATATAACTTTTTTTGGTATCTTTGCCTACACTGCAAAAAACCCAATCAACTAGCAGCTGTGGTTTACAAAGTTTACTGTAAACTTTTACTGTAAAAAGACATTTTTTTTATTACAACAATAATCAAACTAGCAAGTCTTCTGAAGAGGCCTAAGCAACTTAAAAAATAAAACGCCCAAGAAAAGAAAACATGCCAACGTGCTGTAAATATACTAAATCTGTGTTTTGCTGTTAACAATTCAATTTAAATTTACATTACAGATTGCTTACTAAGATTATTAGGACAAGTCTGTTGTTGTTGTTGTTGTTTGTATGTGTGTTCTAGTATGTGTTGAAATATCTGTGGTGGTGCCATTAGCCTGTTTACTGTCCTAACACGCAGACCACAGGCACATTACGTGTTGGAAATCTCCCGAAGGCCTTCTCTCTCTCTCTCTCTCTCTTTCTCTCTCTCTCTCTCTCTCTTTCTCTCTCTTTCTCTCTTTTTTTCTCTCTCACTGACCTCCACACTTTTTTGCTTTGACATGTGTTTTTTTTTTTATTCTCTGCTTCGTATCCCATGGGTTTGTCCTTGTTTTGCTGGAGAGAATGGTGGGAGGATAAAGTTAACCCTGGAGAGAATTTTTTGTCGTCAGTCTTGAAAGTTCAACACTCTCTTTTTCTGGGTGGCTTCGTTAAAGTGTTTTCACACATTGACCCACTTCTCAGAGAAAGAGCTTGATGTAGAATTGCTAGGGGTGCGAATACTCCGGCACAAAGCACTTTTTTTTCTTCCATTTTATTTGTTTGTTCAAACATTATGGTCATCAATGTCGTTGTCCAGCAATGCAAAGTAACAAAAATATTAACATCTGAAGTTGACCAGTTGGAAATTATCAGGAAGCAAACAAAAGCACTCATAGTAAACTATAGTCCTGTTATATGACGGCATTCTGCTTTATTTCACTTTTTTTTTATTGGAATAACCATAAAGGTGGATCTTGTCTTAAATATGTTGGATTTATTTTGCAAAAATAAATCTTAATTTGCAAGACTTGTAATTTGATGTCAAAGTAAGACTGACATCATGATCGCAACGTCATTTAAAGTTTGCCAATCATCCATCCATCCATGTTCAAGAATTATTGATTGTATGCAAAACTTTCCTTTTGTACAATGAAAATGTCCAATTTCTAAAATTTCTAATTGATATACTTTTTCATTTTTGTCTTGTTGAAAAAACAAACAGAAGATTATACATGTATTTTCAAATGCACCAAGCTTGGGAAAAACAACAACTACATCATGAAGCGTTAGACCAAGTCCTCGTCCAGGGTTGCTCTCTATGTAGACACCTAAAAAGTTATGGTGTAGATGCCTCATATATATATATTGTGAAATACAACCTACAAATACTCATATTATATGAGACACCTTCACTGTAGAAACTAGTGTGTAAATACTGCAAACTACTTTTTCCTTGCAGTCTGTTAATCACCGCTTTCTGGAGCTAGTCCAAGAAGGAAACCTTTCATTTACCCATAGCAACTGCAAAAGAACAGTTGTGTTATGTAATGCTTCACATACCTGCTTGTCCCAAGTCTGAACAGCAGCCATGCTCCTCCTTTAAACTGCATTTATTCCAGTCCAATGTCTCGGGATTAGGATAAAGTGATGTCCAGAAAATGTTGTAGCCTTGGCGATGCTCTAACTGTTCACTCATTGCGAGATCATGGAATTATTAAATTGAAATATTGTCTACTTATGGTTTAATTGTTTTATTACATTTTACTTCATTTTAACATTTTATACTTGTCCTGCTAATCTATCTAGCTTGATTCCACTGCACATCTTTTTAATTGATTAGGATGAATGATGAAGATTATTTTTCTTGCTTTTTACTTACTTTTACTTTGATTGCTAATCTATTTTTGTTGGGAAAAAAAAACGAGGTCAAAATAATATTACGAACCTCATACCAAAGCTGACCTGTCATTGGCTGTCCACTGGTTTAGGGCGTGTCTCTGCCTTTAGAAGTTTATAACTACATCAAAACATTAATACCATTATTTACGCTGTTGAAAACCTCTATCTTGGACATCAGATTGATGAATACAGGCTAGGGTTACCACTGTTATTACCCAAAAATAAATAAATACTGCAGGGGGCGGGGCAATTTGGGTGGGCGGGGCAATGGTGCGGGGCAACAACGACATCACTTTGTGGTACAGTGATCGCAATGTAAAATATATACACGAAAATAATCCGTCTTAAATTGAAATACAGTCACTCTTTCACTTCTACAACTCAACAGACTTCTCTAATGTTAATCGCATTTTATTGGATAGCTAAACATTTTTTTGCAGTCATTTTTTGCAGTGACAACTACTCAAACATGGAAACAGCACATGCATAAAATAGCTACAAACATTAATAAAGTTTATATAAAGCATATTTTTTAAAGTAAAAATATAGAAGTTGCAATTTACCAGTTTATTTTATTTACACATGGGCTCACTCACTCTCGCACTAACTTGATCGCATATAAAAGACCGATCAAACTAACGATGACGTTGAGTGTCACCCAATAAGCAGAAAAGGAGCATCTTCATAAAATGTGTGAGGGATGATTTACATAAGACGATGAAAATATGGGACAAAACCCGTCTCAGATCGATTCAAAACTGGACGCGCAATTACAATCTGAAATATACCCTAATGCAGGCTAAACACACTTTAGCATACACTGAATGGTGATTAGCCAGTAAAACAAACTGTTAAGAAAAAAGCCTGTCACGTTGGAGCCATCAGGATGTTGAAGAGATTTGTTTGTGGAGAGCTTTTTACGAACTCTTTAATGCCTAAACAGCTAAACTTTACAACATGATCACTGAATCGCCCCTAATGCTCTATGAATCATTGCTAAGTGGCGAAGGCTAACCAGAGGTCAAATGAGTGGACGCTATTGCCAAATGACTGCGGATTGATGAAGCTTCAGTAATTCCCTTTTCACTTTTGTTTGCTATGTTCTTTTTCTTTTCTCTGTAAAATGGCTGACCCAGAGGTGAAGAGTCGCGCCTCCACACAATGACCGCACAGGCTTTTCCTACCGGGCACCATGGACTTTGAGAATGCCTGCATGGAGTGGTTGCCTTCAGAGAATCCCGGGACTTTTGGCTTGAAGAATGGGGAAGGGTACAAGTAAAGGGGGAAGAGTGAAGAACAAAGACGTGTGAACAAAAGGAGCGCTTTGTCATACAGTGGGAATCCATTAGTAAGCTTGTCCTTCTTTACTGGGTCAGTAAGCTCATGAGTACAAGGCTTGTCAACTCCTGGAGCCGTGTGTGTGTGTGTGTGTGTGTGTGTGTGTGTGGGAGAGAGAGAGAGCACATTTTTGCAATTCACTCCAATTTTCTCTCTATTTTTTTGTTACACTCTTAGTGTTAATAAATCAAACAAACAAATAAGTTTAAATGTTTGAAAAAATTCCAGCAGTTTTCCAATGAAAATTATTTTTATTATTGATGTAAATCAAAATCCATACGTACATGGTGTGTGGTGAAAAAAAGTCTTTGTCCCTTTTGTAAAACTGTGGATTATCCCTCAGAGTTTGATTTTTTTTTTTTTTTTTTTTAGCCACGCCCAGGCCACACCTTTTAACTAAAGAAATATTTTACTTTGGGACTAAACGAAACACAGTAAGAACAATTTTTCACAAAGGGCAAACAAATAAAACAGTGGAGAACCTTCTTAGGAATGACAGGCCAACCAAAATTACCCCAAGAGGTCACTAAACAACCCACAAAAATGCCCAGAGAACTGCAGGCCTTTCTTGCCTCAGTTTCTCCAATAAACCAAAAGGACTGGGCAGTAATGGTCCACATGATAAGACGAAAACTGCTGCTAAGCTAAAAGAACATAATGGCACGTTTGAGTTTTGCCAGAAAACATCTTGATGACTTTCAGGAAAATACTTGTAAAAGTCATAATAAAAACTTGTCAGAATGAACAAATCTAATGAATAATAAAAAATGTCAGAATAAAAACAGATTCTCTATAATCTGCAAAAAAGTTTTTTTTTTAACAGAGGGCCTTGTATTTTTATTTACCTCAATAATAAAAACCTTAATTCAATAATTGCATGTTATGTGATCTTTTACCTTTACATTTGTTTGATCTGAAACATTTAAGTGCAATAAACATACATAAATAGGATTTGTAGGAAAGAGGGGGGGGGGTTCTACACATTTTTCCACTTTAATAACTAATATATCATTTCCTTGTTGGTACAGACTATTTTTTTTTTTATCATTTTATGGCTTCTTCTTCCTGTTGCTGTCAGGCCATCATGGCGGTTTAGTGGAGCACGTTTAAGTGACTTGTGGCGTGGATGTGCCCGAACTTGCCTGGCTCATTATGCCCTCGGTGTTTGGAGTTTGATTATGATCTGTATCATTTGACCACAAAAGATAGTGTTGTTCCAGATTAGATACGTAGGTCATGGATTGTTATCATACGTAGATCCAATCAGAGTTTATAAAATGAACTCCCTGGGACAAATGGACATATTCCAACCTCTTTTCTTTAGCCTTAAGACACTTTAACCGTCTATTCTTTATTTTTATCTCAACAGATGCAAGAGTTGGAACAAAGAGTGATAGAGGCTGACCAGCGGGCTGAGATAGCTCAGAAACAGGTTCGAAGTGTTTTACAAACACCTATTATTCATCATACAATACATTTTTTTTTCTGAAACATTTTTTTTTTATTTATTAAGCTTTCTAATTTATTTCTTTTTACTATTTTGTGTGTGTGTATGTGTGTGTGTGTGTGTGTGTGTGTGTGTGTGTGTGTTTATGCGAGTGTGTGTTATCTACTTTGAGTTTTGTGGGGCTGTTTTTCAAGTTTAGCTGCTCATGCATGATATATTATTTAATATGATATCATATGTTCTTTATATTTAAAGAACAGAATACACACTGTGTGTGTGCAGACGGTCGCAGCTGGGATTTCAATTCTCCAAAAGTTTTGCAATTGGTCGTTTTTTTGATAAATCGTGTGTGTAATAGTCTGATTTAGTTAGGATTTCTGCATAGCATAATCATTCAAACAAGTATTACAAACATATTGGATTTCAATTCTTTTGTTTCTTTCTTTCTTTTAAAAAAAACTACGGTATTTGTTAATGCATACAAAATTCCCAGATTGCAGAAATGTAAGAAACTGCATCAAAACATGTAAAATTAACTCCTCTGTCACAAAAATGTACTTTTAATGTGATTACTAGAAATAAGCCATTTTATCTTTGTGTTTAGTCATTGATTTTTCTTTAAACAAATTGTGAAATAATTGTTAATAATACATTTTTGCAAATAATTACCTCCACAGGTTTGCATTATGGAAGAGAAGCTGACCTCAGCAAACGTGCAGCCCAGCGATTCAGAAAACTCTCTGTACAGGCGCTATCAAGAACTGACCTGTCAGATCCAAGAAAAAGACCTGCTTATAAATAGACTAGAAGAACAACTGGAGAAACAGGTACGAAAAGAAGACACGACAGGCCATTCATCTTCCAATGAGGGACACATTAATATTGTCCTCCTTATGTCCAGAACTTGGTCCGAGCCCAAGAAGCCAAGATCATAGAAGGGAAAGCTGCCAAAATCAAAGACTGGGTGACATTTAAGTTACGAGAGGTGAGCTGCAACATGTGGAAGTACTAAGGATAGCAAATCCTTGCTGCAAGTTGTCATTTACGTCTCTCTTTTCCTTCTAGATGGAAACTGAGAACCAGCAACTGAAAAAAGTGAATCTCAAACAAGCCGAGCAGATTCTCCTGCTCCAAGACAAGCTTCAGAGTAAATATTCTCTCCTCTGCTTTTTTTTTTTATATTTTCTATCTCAACCGTTTACAGTTTTCTGAATGATCGCTTTTAACATCGTTGGTCAGCTATACTCGAGCGACCAATGTCTCCAGCAGTGGACGTCCACCTGGTGCCGTCCAGCCCACTCCACCCTCCCAGCTGTCCAGGCACACCTCCAGTTCAGGAGGAGGCTTGGAAGGCAGGACCACGTTTAGGTGACTCAACATCCACATCATCACATTCTCTCTTTGTAATGTGTCTAACAACTTTTGGCTTTTGTTCTTGCTTGAAATGATAGAAAGCAGCAGGAAACCCACAGAGGGCTGCGATTCTGCTTTCCATAGTGCCTCTGTACTTCCCATGCTCCAGGACAAAGACTCCCATACGTCAAGTCAAGATGGAGTCAACACGTGTTCCTCACCCGTTCGGTGCAGGGAGGTCGAGTCTTCTTTCGCAGTGGCCCGTGATAGAACGGTTCGGGAAGGCTTGGACAGAGATCACTCTTCTGACGAACTCAACAGCAAATTTCGCTCTCAGCGCCTTCGCTCTTCCTCCTCCTCCTCCTCTTCTTCGTCTTCCTCCTCCTCTGCATATGAGACTCCCGGTCCTGGTAGCTTTGAAACTCCCACCCCGACCCCTAAAAGCCCTCCACCCTTGTCCCTCTCACCTCAATTAGTGAGCTCGTCTCTGACATGCCCCATTCCTCTGGCCTTACCTTCAGGCCACAGCATGACCCTTCCCAAAGTCCGAACCCGACTTATCCCACGTGACAGCATTCAACTGGTTAAAAAGCACCACAGTCAGCCGCAACCCGCCACAGATCGGCTCCATCAGGTCAGCGTCCCCATTGACATAGAAAACGGCTCGGGTTCTGCTTCCTGCCGCAGGTCGACACCCACATCAGAGCTAGAAGAGACAGACATTGACGAAAGGCCTTCAGAGAGAATGGAAGGTGTGGAGAACCTGGAGAACTCTGAGGTGGGAACGCTGCACGCCAATGAAGACTTGTTGGAGGGATTGGCTAAAGAACTTGAGATTATGGACCCCGAAGCACTGAAGCCCCCCACACCACCTCTGCATCGCTTCCCTTCATGGGTAAGACGGGGTGAAATGGAAGAACACATTTCAAAACCACAATCTTAGTTTTTATCAGAGTTTCAAACTTTATTTAGCAGAAACGTCCTGCTTTTTTTTTTGGAATAGTCACTTGATTTCCATCTTTTCTTCGGTTCCAGTGGTGTGACGGAGATGTTGCTCTCGCATGATTGATAGACACTTGTATATTTTCTAATGGGATCCAGTTCATTTAATGGGTTACTAAACAATCTATCCACACTTGTGGCCAATAGTTCTGCTTGATGGCAAATAGACGCTATTATTTCAGACAGAACGTCACATGCGCAACGGCTTAGCCTATATCACAAATTTCAAATTGTGTACATTATCCTGTTATTTATTCATGGTTAATGAGAGATTTAGCAGAACTGCAAAAAATAAGAAATTGTCTTTTTGATTTTGCATTGTTTTCAGCAATCAAAGAATGTTTTTTAAAATACCATAAACTAAATATAATTATTAATATGTTGTTTTTATTAGATTGCATTTCTGCAATTAGAACACATTTTATCCTGAAAAGAACATTTTGAAAGCATTCTTTTTATCAACTTAAGGGTCTTCGTGCTCTACTTTCTTTAAATCACCGCTAAACTAGCGGAGGAAAATCTCTCCGATTCTGATTTGACTTCAGCAACAGTTTGCTGGTGTTTTTTAGCTAAATTAAATTAGTGTACATTTTATTTTTTCTTTTCTTGCAGGAGAGTCGTATCTATGCTGTTGCTAAATCAGGGATGAGAGTCTCGGAGGCCTGTCTTGGAGCGAAGATTTCTGGGAGAGGTCAGTGAGGTTTATCGCCTGAACTCTGTCATCCATCAGTCAGCTTGGAATTGTTGAAGATTTCTTTCACCATATTGCTGTGGTGCCAAACGAACAGATGCACTTGGATTATAGGTCAGGTCTTCTTTGATGTCACTTCCTCTTACCAGAGGGAAACACACCTGGACAGGTGTGACCTCCACTCAGGGAAGCTTCTAAAAGGCTTTTAGAGAAGGTTGGAAAGGGTGAGAACGGAAACTCTGGGGTGATGACAGGATTAAACTAGTTTGTAATTATCTTGCACGATAGATTTTCTCTGTCCTGTCTGGACAATAAAAACACATTTTAAAAGTAAAGGATTACTGAAGTATAAACAACATCCATTTTTATAAAGTATTTTTACATTTTGTACATTTGATTTTAACTACATATACTATAAATAATTATGTTTTTTTACTTTTATTTAATGTTAAATAATGTCATACAAGTAAAACTTCATTCAATTTGTTTTTTTAATTTGTTAAATCTTAGTAAATCTGAATAAAGTCCATCCCTGTAACAACACATACTGAATTAAATCATAAATCTTGTTGACTGTATATTTTCAACATCACTGTATTTTCAAAATATGAGAATAATTTTCATGAATAAGTTATAAATAATTGTCCAGGTTTTTCTTTTTCAACTGGGGACGTATTTTAATATGACAAATATATTTTTGTTAATTTGTTTTCATTATGTAGATTAAAAGGCATTACGTCATTCACTTAAAACAACAACTTTTTGCTTTCGCTGAAAATCAAAGCCACAACCGTTGGTGTTGCAAACTCCAGATCAGCTTTTTGAGCCACATTAAAAATAAACTCCCAGATCGTAATTTGAACCTGTTGCTCTTTTCTTCATCCAGTGTCTACACATTTTCAGCAAACAACTGGTCCGCTGACTCACCTGATATATAAGAACATAAGCGTACCTGTTTATTCTACACTTAAAGGGGTAAGACAGTTCATTCGTATCGCATTGACTTCTGAGTGTAACTGAGGACGATGCCGCTTTTGCAGAAAGCCACTCAGATCAGCAGCGTCCCTCTGGCTGATGAAGACTCTGGTTCAGAAGACGACAGCGGCTCATTGGCCAGCCTGCAGACATCTGCTTTGGGTTTGGAGAAGAAGGGCAGCACTCCCGGCAGCCCCCGCGCTGTGAAAAGAGGTGATCTGATTCTGTGCTGCTGGATGTAAGACTATCAAAACTGTGATTTTCGCAAACTTACAGCATTTACCAACATGAAAAAAAATACTCGATAAAGTACAAAAAAAAGAATTGTGTGTCTTTGAAAGATTACAAAACCTGCCAATCACAGTCAGGGGGAGGAGCTATTAAATAATGAGCAGTGATATCATTCAGGTGTTCACATCTGATTGTGAGTCTTCTTGACATGAATTCTATAGAGAGTTAATTATCAACAGCTGGATGGTCAAAGCTAAATATTGCAGTGCTTTGATGTTCAGAATAGTGCCAAAATTGTCACTGGGTTTCTGTTTCTTACAAAAAAAAAATATTGTTTTGACAATCATGCAGTTGTGTCAAAAGTGTTAATGTAGAAGTTTTTTCTTGTATGTGTATTGTGTTTTCTCCGCAGGTGTGTCCATGTCTTCCATCAGTTCCGAGAGTGACTACGCCATCCCTCCAGATGCGTACTCTCTGGACAGCGATTGCTCTGAGCCCGAACACAAAGTCCAGCGAACGTCCTCTTACTCGTGTGAAAGTGCTGGCCCGGTACGTTTCTCCTCAGCCTCTCTCAGACTTCTTTCTAGATATTTCAGGTAAAATTACTCTCATCTATAAAAAGATGGAGCGACACCGACTACACAGAAAAAAAGAAACAAAAAATATGAAGTAAAATGTTCTGTGCTACTTTAAAACAAACATTTATATATAATATAATTAAAGTTACAGCAAGTAATTGTTACTTCATAAATTCTTCATGCAAAGAAAACATTTGTTGTCCAAAGTAAATTTCAGTTGTTGTTTTTTTTTCAGTCTATACATGGCATCATTAGATTTCTGAGCTGTGAGAAAACGATTATACAACAATGGCTAGGAAAACAAAAAAAAAACCTAAAATTTCAGTCTTTTGTGTGTCGGACCTCCCATTGTCATGGCCTTCTCAACGAGGCAGAGTGGTGCCATCTTGATCATTCCATTTCAGATCATTCCAAATGATACCATCCCTTATTCTAGCGGACGTCAAGAGACATAAATATAATGTATTCTTAATAGCAAATACTAAAATATTCTATAGTCACGGCCTGCAAGAATTATTCAATCTTTTGGGTGAAAATAAACATTTCTTACTATTTGTTTATACATTAATACAACTTGAATAACTTGTGTTTGTCAGTTTGTCAGTTGTGAAAATGTGTTTGTCAGACAAAAAAAAAAAAAAACGCGTAAAAAACACAACAGTAGAAAAAAATTAAAACAAACAGCGGTAACAAAAGTGCAAGAAAAGGCAACATTAAACACACTGTAATAGTACTAGTAAAACACCAATGGTAAAAGAAAATGTGCAAAATAAAAGCAGCAACAAATAACAGTAACAGTGCAATTATACAGCAACATACGTGCAATTCTTCAACCGGGGCGGTCGATTGCTCGGAACGTAATTGTGTAGCATTATTTTATAGTTTGCTAATCAGAGCAGCTTGACCTTCCCTGCTTGAAGAAGCCACTAAAATAAAACGCTTGTGGTTTACGAGGACCTTGTTTTGAACTATGACACAGGAGACTCTGGAAAAAGCAGGTTACTTGCTGAAAATGGGCAGTCATGTGAAAGCCTGGAAGAGGCGCTGGTTCCTCCTGAGGAACGGGGAGATCTTGTATTATAAGTCTCCGGTGAGTAGACTTTTCTCTGGCTTGAGACTGTGTGAGGGAAGGAAGTTTAGAGTTTCAGCGCCGATGATATCTGCCTTTGTGCGGCTCTTAGAGTGACGTGATCCGGAAACCTCAGGGCCAAATGGAGCTCAACTCCTCGTGTCAGATAGCCCGTGGAGAGGGAGCTCAGACATTCCAGGTGAGAGACACACACGGATGCACACAAGCAGCCTTTAACAAATCTGTCAGCCTGCGACTTTCCAAAACAGCCTGATACGGGTATCACGTGTTTCTGAGGCGATGCTTTTCCCACAAGTGCTGTCATTATTGGATTTAGCTGAGGTTGTAATAGTAATAATAAAGGGGAATTATCTGTCATCTTCCTGAATCTTTAATTAGCGTAATGACCTCTGGTTGGGTTCGGAAGGGATTGTATGTCCTAATCTGAGAACGTCTTGTAGAATTTATTTCTGCTCGTCTAGATGTCTTTATGTTTCATTCCGCCTGGATAAGTAGAAGAAAACTTGGAGGATTTGGAATCTTTTCTGCTGTAAATTCCTACCGGCAGAAATTTGAGAATCGGATTGGTTGTTTTTATTCAAAACTTGCCACACTATGTTGCAAAGGAATGAAGAATGTAAATGTAGCACACACTTACAGTGTAGTGTTGATAGCATACACACACACACACACACACACACACACTTACTAAAACTAAATTTCTACATGGTCGAATTCTCATCAAAAACTATTTTATGGTTAAGTTATTAACAGAGAAGAAGACCTTTTACCTGGCTGCAGACTCTCCAAATATCCTGGAAGACTGGATCAGAGTCCTCCAGAATGTTCTCAAGGTCCAGGCCAGTGGACCGGTTTCCATGGCTAAGGAGGCCAAGCCTATGGTGCGCGGCTGGCTAACAAAGGTCAGAGGTCATCATTTTAATATCTAGTCCCTTTGAATCGTTTTCGTTTACATCTTTTGAAAAATGTATCTCTTTTAATCCTATGTGTCTGTCTTTGTCTCTCACATCTTGCACTGTATGGATACTGTAAGTATTAGTTTATTGAGCAAATTAATCCGCTAATTGAGTAAATATGACTTCATTGAGTTTCAGAACATGGATAATCAGCTGACGGTAAATGCAGGGGGAAATTCCTGAATGTTTAGTACATGCTAGGACAGAACTGAAGCCATCAGTCCAAGAATGTTCTGTGTGTGTGTGTGTGTGTGTGTGTGAGAGAGAGTACAGGCGTTTAGGTCAAAGTTGGGCCCCAAATTCTAGGTTTTATGCTAAACTGGGGACTTATCTTTTTCTCGCTCAGTCCATTTCTTTCTCTCTTTCAGTCCATTTATCCATTTTACTGTCTTGTTTTCTTCAGGTCAAACATGGTCATTCCAAACTTGTCTGGTGTGCTTTGATTGGCAAACATTTCTACTATTATCGCAACCAAGATGACAAGGTACGATATTTGCCAGAACTAGAAACGCTACTTGCTTAAACTAGATACATTTACTGTAGATCAATCAATCAATTTCTTGTTCTTCTTTTCCCACCAGATTCCCCTAGGTCAGCTTCGTGTTCGGGAAGCTCGGGTGGAAGAAGTAGACAGGTCATGTGACTCGGATGGGGACTATGAATCAGCTGGTCGGGGCTTCCTCTCCTCGCATTTTACTTTAGTGGTTCATCCTAAAGAGCAAAGTCCCACTTACCTGCTTGTTGGCACCAAACCTGAAAAGGTACTTCAAACACTGCAGAACAGTGGTGTACAACGCTTATAGTATTAATGACAATAATAATACATTTAATTTTCAAGGTGCCTCTCGAGAACTTCATGGTCACCTCACCATACAATATAAACGCTGTACTTGAGCCGAACTTGACTTTGCTCAATCATATCCCTGTTTTCCATCTATTTTAATGATTTTAAATAGACTAAAATCATTAAATTAGAACCTAAAAATAGAATAAAAGAGCGGCCACATGTGACACATTCACAGACTGGATGTGGCCCACGAGCCACTGGTTGGGCATCTCTGTTCATGACAGTGGTCTTAAAGGGTTTTCCTAGCCACTGCTGCCATTCTTATATGTATATATTGATATATATAGATATATAGATGTAGATGTATATAGACACATATATATGTGCATATAAACATTTTTTAATAATCTATCATTTATATACAATTCATAAAACCGTGTTAACTGATGGTCATTTGAATTCCAAGACCAAATCGGTTTCTGATTTTATCAGATGAGAAATAGTTTTTTTTCAACCAATGTTCTTGTTTGGTTTGAAGGACACCTGGTTCTACCACTTGACTGTGGCTGCGGGCAGCTGTACCAGCTTGAGCGTGGGCACAGTATACGAACAGCTGATTGGCAAGCTCTTGGATGCAGATGGAGACCCAGGTAAGATGCACATTTTAGGTGCTTGACAAGCATTTACACGATAACACAAAATCTATAAACATTTCCTAATCCTTGAAGATTACGGTACCTTTAAAATCCTTAGAGCGAGTGGCCGACCAATCACAGAGTGTGACACACAGACACACACATTCACTCTATGTTTTTTGACTGTGTGAGGAAACCCACATCATGGAGCACGAGTCTGAAATCCGAACGTCAAGTGAAACAAATGTTTACAAACGTATTTGATAAAAAAAAAATACCAAAATAAGCAGAAACAGTGCGTGCCTTTAGGGTTCTTCGCTTTCTTAGTAGAGCCGCTCTTAAAGACACTACACAGACATTGGAGCTGCTCGCAGTCGCGGTTATGATCTATTAATTCTGCCTGTTATAACGCTTTCTGCGTTCGATTAACAATGTCTCTGTGTCGTTATTCAAAGTTATAACAAAACAAACGTGTTATACTGTATGAAAGAGTTTTTATATTTGTGTGAAAATTAAATTCATGAATGTGTGACGGTATCCATGATGTTGCAAAATCCATATTGTGGTGCAACTCATTAGCGTTTTTTACGTTAATACCGCTTTTCCTCCCATCCCTACTAGAAAACGAATCAAACACATCACAGTTAAGCAAAACACAGGCAAACAGACATTAAAGTGTACAATTGAACGAACCCAACAACCAACGTCCTGCTTTGGAGACAAGAGTCATTACAAGTCAAGTGTTTAGAGAGCGGTCACATGACAGTGGCCGGTTTTAGTCTGAGATCTGTGGTCTGTGAGAGCTTGACTTGATCTGGTGTTTGTGTGGACAGACTCCGCTCTGTGGAAAAGGGAAGCGCTGTGCTTCAGCAAAGAGGGTCTGCGTTCCCCCCTGACCACCCTCCCCTCGGAGGCTCTTCAGACAGAAGCGCTCAAGCTTTTTAAGGTGAGACTACTCCACCGTCTGTTTCTCTGTCTGGCTTCAGTCAACACGTGTCCCGGTCTCCACGTTCTTTATCTCTCCTGAAGACGTTCCCCCTCTCTCGACCACGTTCAAGCTCTCCCGAGAGTCGATGGTGCCGTCCTGTCCCTGTGTGTGTGAGACGGCTACTGTTTCTCCCACAGCAGGATCAAAGTCTGAGATGGGAGTCCTCGTGCTGCTTTTAGCTCAGGAGATAAAGGGGCCAGGTTTAGCTCTGATGGAGGGAAACCTCCTCTGCAGTGTAGCCATGTCAGGGAAATCACTTTGAAGTGGAGTTACACGATGCTTGTGTGTAGAAGTGGTTCAGCTGCAGCCTGAATACTGAGAGGACAGAGACGGCCACTCCAGCCAAATCAAAGAGGCTTTAGTTGGATGGATAGATTAAAAAAAAAAGAAGAGGCGGAGTCAGACAGACTGGTGGAGAACTGTTTTAGAACGTGATAAGTGGGCTTCATCCTACACAAAACTTTCTGTAGAATGAACCCTGTTAAACAGATATGTTTGGATATTTAGATTTATATTTTATATATACGTAGATTTATATTATAGATTTCTTTTCTATTGGATGAATAACATTTGTTTTTTTTTTTATCAATTCGAGGACTTTTACCTTTTACCTTTTTTTTTACCTTTTGAACATTTTTACTTGATGTTTATTTTTTTTTTGTTTAAAAACAACAAGTCCACAACTAAATAAACAAAGCAAATAAACATGAATGAAACATGTAAGCAGAATAAAAACTTACATGTTTCCACTCTGGTAAATTACTGTATTTTTAAAATGATAAAAATCAAAATTCTTTTAAATCTGATATTAGTTGTTTCAAAAAGTTTAAGATAACTGATAAGCTAATTATCTTCTAAATCTCTGTGAGCAAAAGTTCCAAAATGCTGCATTAGGAAAGACGATTCTTAATGTTTCATTTTGAATAAAGTGCTTCCTCGAAGAGTTTAGAGAGGTTATCTTCTCCCCGGCTCCTCTAGCTTCTCCTCGGGCTCTGGTTTGGTGTTGAGAAGCTATTTCTCCTGGGATTTTCAGACATAGCAGCTTGTTTCCAAATCTTTTTGAAGTTCAGAGAATTTACTTTGATCAGACATTTGATACTGAAAAAAAAAAACCCATAATGAATTCACAGATTGCCTGTGGTATCCTGACTCGATTTCATTTCATTTGAATTGTAAAATGTTCTGCAAGAACAAAGGTGGAATGTTAAGAAGAAGGTTAAGCGGGTTTCTGCTTGTGCTTCATCAGACGGCTTAGATTCCGGTGAGGAGTTCGCCATCTGCTGGTGGATCCATGCTCATTCATCCTCTCTTCCACCACTTTTTGTGTTTGCTATTGTACTTTTTTTTTTTTTTGGGAAAACCCATAAAAAGAAAATTGAACACACACTCTTTCTCTTCAGTCTTGTCAGCTGTTCATCAATGTGCTGGTGGAGTCTCCTTCCATCGACTATCACACATCCCTGGCCCAGAATGCACTGCAGGTGTGTCTGACACATCCAGAGCTGCAGAACGAGATGTTTTGTCAGCTGATCAAGCAGACCAACAGTCGCTCTCCTCGGAACTATGCCCTCACACAGGTTTGTGGACCTCAGACTCAACCCTGTAGCATCTCGGCGAGGTTCTGATGTCTTTTCTCTTTCTCTTTTGTTACACAGTGCTGGCAGCTGTTGTCTTTGTGTGTAGCTCTCTTCCTGCCTCAGCATCACTTCCTGTGGTACCTCAGACAATATCTGCAGCAGAACGCTGATCCCAGGTCAGTCGCTCCACTGTTACTTTCTTTAGGGTCTTGAAAGACATGTTTTCAATTAAATGATTTTTTGTTGTTTGTTTTTTTTTATTATTATTATTAGTAGTATTACTATTATTATTAATCATACATTGACATGTCCATTTGTGTGTAGAAGTTTTAAGGTTTTAAAGTCTTCCGAAAATGTTACAAAAGTACTTATTCATATTATTATTAAAATTGTTAGTTTTAGAAAACAAGAAAATTTGAAGTAATTTTACATTGTAAATAAAGAACATCAAAATGAGTCATTTAAAATACAGCATCATTTCAAGTGTGTTCTATTATTTGCATTTCTAAATTTATTTTTTAATATATACTTATAAAACCATATAACATTGTATTGGTATTATTATTTTTGTCATTATTATTACTATTGTTGTTGTTGTTGTTGTTGTTGGTATTGTAACATAATTTCACATTTTATTTGTAAAATTGTTGTAAAAAAAAGTAATTTACATTGTATTGGTATTATAATTTTTGTCATTATTATTACTATTGTTGTTGTTATTGTTATTGTAACATAATTTCACATTTTATTTGTATAATTGTTGTAAAAAATAGTAATGTGTCTACATTTTATAAACTCAACATGTGAAGTATTTAGAACGCTTGTGTCTACTGTGCGTTCACACACAGAACTGAAGTGGGCAAGTATGCCGTGTACTGTCAGCGGTCGGTGGAAAGAACGCTACACAATGGAGAGAGGGAAGCAAAGCCTTCACGGATGGAGATCCTGTCCATTCTGCTGAGAAACCCGTACCATCACTCTCTGCCTTTCAGCATACCGGTCCACTTCATGAACAACACCTATGAGGTGAACACCACGCAGACGTCCACCTGCCCTGGCTCTGCCTACCTGCTTCTCTTTTCAATCCGTGTAGGTTGTAGGTTTTGACGGCTCCACCACGGTGGAGGAGTTCCTGACCACGCTGAACCAGAGGTCCGGCATGAGGAAGCCCCAGACTTCAGGCTTCGCTCTTTTCACTGATGACCCATCCGGGAAAGATCTGGAGTACTGCCTGCAACCTAGCAATAAAGTATTCAGACGCCAATAAAACCAATACAGCTGTTTGTGTTACGCTTTAGCATCAGAGTATTTTGTCTTCCAATGCAAAGAGTGAAATCCTAATCTTGTGTTGTCTGGAACAGATTTGTGATGTGATCTCCAAATGGGAACAGGCCCTCAAAGAACTACATCCTGGAAAATGTGAAGGAACACGGACCGTCCGGCTGACTTACAAAAGCAGGTACAGATTTAAAACACATCCATCTGTTTTCAGAACCGCTTTTTCCATGTCTGGGTGCCAGGGAGATGGAGCAGCTCTTGGCCTGAAGACGCCACGCCTTAAAATGTTGCATTTTTAGAAAAAAAATGGTTTACCTTAATAACCCACGTTCATTTGTATTTTTAGTATAATTTTCAACAATAATAATGTTTTACATTAATAAATAATGTATATTTTTACATTATTATATTTCATTGCTATTGAATAGAATAATAAGAACCCTTGTTTATTTTAGACTGTGTTTCCGCGCCCATGCTAAAGGGGAGACAGAGCGAGAGCGCCTCCTGGTGGCGTATCAAATAAATGAGGAGGTGCATCATGGGCACTTCCCCGTCAGCAAGGAGCTTGCCCTGGAGGTGGCGGCACTGATGGCACAGGTGAGGGTCCGCAGGCTCCTGGAGGGTCTGTGGGTGGGTGGGTGACTGACGGATGCTTCCTACAGGTGGAGCATGGAGACCTGGACCGCCCTGCTGGTTCTCATCAGTCAAAGGCTCAACTGGTACTGGAGAGGTTTTATCCCAAACGTTACAAGCAGGAGTGCAGCGTGGAAAAGCTCAGGTACATCCAAACATCTCACCTTCAGCCCTTGATCATTTGATGACGACACCTTTTAAAAATAAAGGATTGATGAAACACAAATCAAACTGTTGGACATCTGGAAAACCTTGAAAATTGTACGAGTTGTTACTTCTTTCTTGAAGTATCATCATAATCAAAAGTTGAGCAATGGTTCTGTACTTCTTTGTAACCCTTTGATGAAACTTGTTGAACGTACTTCATTTTTTCCCTCTTTGCAATAGGCACCAGTTTTTCTCCTTTGCTTTTTAGTCATTGTATGTAATGCCAAAGTTACGTGTGAAATCTGACAAGTTTTATGTATTAAATATTGCTGGTAATTCTGTATATGATTTTGACTCTGCATATTTTATTTCCATTTATTAAGTAATATTTTGACAGTTAATCGCATTGCTGTTTTAAACCTTCCAATACACATTTACACGTATGCGTTACAATGTTTTACTGTTTCTTTAAATAGTTACATTTTGCCCTGTTCCGGTGCTTTTAAACGTCACAGCACAAGAATTTGCTGCAATAAACCGTTTCATTATTTCTTATTAAAGAACATCTTGACTGGATTTTCATTTGTACAGTTTGGTTTTTGAGAAATTCATTAAGAAAAAAGATTAATAAAAACCCCCTCTTTCAACAGGGACCTGTGTGAGCGTTTGGCTACTAAGTGGTCTGTCCTGAGGGGCTGCACGGCCTCCGAATGTGTGAGGATCTATCTGACTGTGGCTCGAAAGTGGCCCTTGTGTGGAGCCAAACTCTTCAGTGCCAAAGTAAGTGAAGAAACTGATGAAGTGACGCTCTCTTCACTTCTGCCAGTGTTTTTATCTTCACACCCCAGATCAAGTTTTGATTTGATTTTCAGAAACTTGCTTTTTCAGCAAGAAAAGTGGAACTGATCGTTTTTTATTTCCCCCTCTCCCATTACAGCCACTACCTCCCTCTCTCTTGGACCAAAATCGAGTTTGGTTAGCTGTACACGAGGATGGACTGAGCGTCCTGGACTACACAATGGTGGGTGCACGTCTAATTACACACAGCAGACGCTTGGCTTGTTTATTACAAGTCGGTAAACAATTCTAAGCCACTATTTTTGACCATCTTATTGATCAAGAACACTCAGAAATATTTCACTCCACTTTTGTGTGGAGTGATTTCCCAAATAAAATTCTAAACTTTGCTAAACGCATTCACAAGGAGTTTGTGGTGGAGACGCTAGGTGTGGAAAAACTTACACAGCAACGCAAAACTTTGTGATAATGACAATTTAATGATTCATTCTCATGAATTATCAGATTTAGTAAAATTTACTTCAAAATGCTGTTTTCAAGCAACGTCACTGCTCACTCAGCCTGAGCAGACCATTGATTGGCCGTTTCCCTGATCTCAATTGAGCTGAGGAATCGATCTCTCAAATTGCGATTGCGAATTGAATTTGCATTTGAGTTTTATTCGTCATATACACTGTGTTCATAACTGAAGTGACGTCACATAAAAACTGTGGGAACACATTCAAAAAAATAAAGAAGTGAAGAAACACAAATTAAACAGTCGTACTACACGCCCATCTGGAAAACCTTAAAATTGCATTTGTTTTACTTCTTTCTTGAAGTATTACCATAATCGCAAATGTTGAACAACGGTTCTGCACTTCTTCGCAACACTTTAATGAAACTTGAACGTACTGTACTTTTTTTTTTCATTGCGTTAGGCACCAATTTTTTTCTTTGCTTTTTTGTCATTGTATAAAACGCTTGTGTGTGTGTGTGTGTGAAATCTGACCTATTTTTCCTAAAATAACATACTGAACATTTATGGTCTTATATTCAGAGTAAGTGCTTCGTTTCAAAGCATCATCAAGATCACACATAACACTTTTGCTAAGCTTACACAGTATTTTCTTTATAGTTCCTGTACATACAATCAAACTGGCTGGTACCAACCAAGCAGTTGTTTTCCACTGATATTTTTAGCCGACGTGTTAGCGTTAACCGTAACTGATGGTATCTGCTTGTTTTAGAAGGATCTGCTCAACAATGATAGGGAGAAACATCCTTACTACCCGTTAGCAATCTAGTCCACAAGTCCCTTTTTCACAAAAAGTCCAAATGGAGTTTTTTTGTTTGTTTTTTTTTGCCATGACGTCAATACTGCTTTTCTGTTGGTAGGGTTTCTACAACTGTTTATTATCAGAAGGGAGAGCGTCGCACACGCAGGTGTGCTTGTATGAAACGTTTATTGACCAAGAGTTTTCCAAAAAACCGTCCAGCAAGATCGTCCAATTGGCTGGACTCTGACTTGAAAAAGACTAAGCGGTTTGAGAAAGAATAAACAGGATTGTGCAGACTGTAATTTTCTGAACTGAAGTCATTTCTCGTTCCACCTCGCCATCTATTCTGTCACCGGGACCTACTCAAACCGGGAGGGAAAAGAAAACCACTGCTGTTTTTCTGTTAGGACCTAAAATAATCGCTTGAATTAGTCATTTTGAATTGTTCTTGCTTGTTCCGCAGCATCCATTGGTCACTTATCCATACCAGTCAGTGGTCACCTTCGGGGGCTTAAAAGAGGATTTCATGTTAGTGGTCAGCCAGATTAAAGACCAGACCTTGGGGAAAAAGAGTGTGGATAAACTTTTATTCACAATGCCTAAACCAAAGGTAAGGCTTCAACAGCGAGGCTTTCACAATTTTATCACCTTAGAATTCCGATAAGGTGGGATTTCAGAATTCCTAAATGGGTTTTGGTGCCCTCATACTTCGAACGATCTGATGGAAATATGATTTGACTATATTAAAGTAGACTTAATCTCTGAGGGGGTTACATCGTCGAATTGAAATGACCATAAAATAAACACCGGACCCTTCTGGTTCTGTTTTTCTCACTTCCAATGCAGATTCTGGAACTGACTCTACTCATCGTGAGTTATATAAACTACTGGACCTCGCTTCCGGGGGCGAGCAATCAGACACAAGTCTGTGCGATGGGACCTCAAGGGGACAGGAAGTTGTGGGACATAGACAGCCGACATTTCCCCTCAATGACATACACAACTAAAGGCCCCACTCTGCTTTAAGATCTCCGAGATTTTTCTCACTTTGTGGATATTCTCAAAAACAAAGGAAGATTTAAGATTATTTTAGTCTGTCAATTCAAGCTGTCTGTGTTTTTAATCCAAACTAGAATGTTATTTATTATGCGACATGGTCAACCAATGACATACTTTTCATAATCCAGAGGAATCGCATGCCGACGTATGAATAGAGACGCAATGATAAAATGCTTTTGCCTGTTTAACCACTTCCATTTCAGGGTTACGAGGAGCCAATCAGCAACTCTGGGCCTGAAGGCAGGACACACCCTCTGGGTTGATGGCCAGCCAATAGCAGATCTGTAATTCTTCACAACAGAATCTAGTTTAATCATATTTAGGTTACGACTTGTGACTACCAACTTCCTGTGAAAAGTGCATTTTGTGTTGTTTGTAAATGTTTGATTTTCATCCTGTCGACCAAGCATGATGCTTCATCTGAGCCCAATGGTCAATTTAAGATCATTTTACTGTCTGATTAAACAAAGGCTCTTTCCTATTTACCTGCTAATAATGGCTTGGTCTTTTTTAAGTAAATGCCAGCAAGACGGTAATATGTGAAGATCTTATATTTTTGTTGCAGTTACATTTTCTTTTATTAGAATGAAATAATTGTTTAGCAGCTTAAAACTGCAAATGAAAAGCGTAAAGCAAGATTCACCATCAAAGCAGAGAGAAATAAGACTTCAGGGTTTAGACAATAAACAGCAAAAAAAAAAAAACCCAAACAATGGAGAAATGAATGAACTTGAGTAGAAAATAGGTTTTAAAATACAAAGCCACATCTGTTTAAACAAACACCTGGTATAAAAAACATGTGATGTGTACATTTACAGTACAAAAACCAAATTATGTTTCCCTGACTATTCCCTCAAAAAAATGATAGTTTGAAAAATATTAAAACATTTTTTGGGTCCAATATGGTACTGTCCCCATAAAACACCTCTGCATCCATTTTTCCACATGCTTTTTTATGCTTCTACTTTAAATTTGATTTGCACAAAAAATGTTTTCTTTTATACAGAGATGCATTAATACTGTATTTTGTTTTCATGGCCAAGGTCAGCTTTATTGGCGGGGGTGGGCTTCTCTTACTCCAGCGGGTCAATGTGCTAATGGTGCGCTCTTGCCAATAGCCTGCTATAAATTCTCATTTGAAAATGAAACAAGGGTAGAATGTGTTCTAAGCTCAGATGGTTTAATGCCACAAACGCTTTCTCATGTGTCTAATCAAGTTTAATATTCAATGAGGAAAATTGTGATTTTTATTGATGCCTTCTGAAGATAAAAGGCCCACTAAGATTAACAAGAACCCGTCTCCAAGCTGTAGTCTGGTTGACAATATTTTTTTTTCCTCATCTGTTAAACAGTTGAATATTTTTTTACAGATGCCGGTTTAGTTTTTACTTTAAAATGTTTCTTTTAAATTTAAACTGATTAGATTTAATCTCGTCACACACATCATTATTTTAGCTAATGTGGAAAAAACGCAAACTTTTTACTTTGTTTAAAAATTAACAGATTGTATGGATTAAATATTAAGCACTAATACATATTAAAATAATCATGTGTTTCACAGGCGCGACAATCGTGTATTTGTGTGCGTCATGAAATTGGATCGAGTGAAGTAAAAATTAAATTAATTATAGCAAAACTGCATAATTCAGTCATGACTTTCCTGTATAATTATTATACAGTTGGATGCTATAGATTGCGTAACCGTTTGCGGTGTTAAAAATAAACCACATTTGCCACAGGCGCTCAACCAGGCAAATTCCCGCCTGCCATTTCTACTCGCGCCACGCCGCCGCGTGTCAGTTTGAGGAACGTCCCGTGCGTGCGCGTGCCCGTGCCCGCCTATTACAAGAGTCTTCGGCGTCAGGTAAAACTCAAACTCACGCGCAGTGCAAACTAAACATTTCTTAGTTTTGTCACAAACACACTGATGTATCTCCCGACCGGTTTCATGTAGCTTTGGTGTATTCATCATGTCCCCCGCTGAATCACACACGTTTTCTTCTAAACAGGACAAGCATTTTGCGAAACATAATGACGCCCAAAAAGCAAAGTTTACTGAGAGAAGCGTCGCATCAAATCATTGCGGGTGGATCAGCTGGTAAGTCTGCGTGTTTGGTGTCTAGTTTATACGAGCCACAAGTTTTTCTTTAACGAAGTGTACGGTGAGCGGAGTCGTGTTCGTAACCGAGTCGGGCGACCGAGTTAGAATAAGAAATCAAGACGTTTACCATCACTAAGTTTAATTCCGTTTATGAAACCCGTCTGGTGTTTCTCTGGAGATGTACGGGTGGTACTCGCGTGCTCTTTATTCAGTTCCGGGCAAAGACCGTTCCGCGTTTCGTTTGTTTTACGTGCTTTTAGGTTGTGCGGTTGGTATAGTTAATAGCAAGGCCCACATTTCCACTTATATTCGTCGTAAAACATCCACGACAACATTAGAAAAAAAAAAAGATTTTTTTTGAGCTTGGATAACCTTTCAAAGGTTATGTTCGTTTGTTATTGACACAGGTTGTTTGTGCGATATGTGGTGGTGGGGGTTAGTAGTTGGTTAAATATAGCGAAGTTGCGTTCGTAGATTAAAGCCCATTAGAAAAGTTTAACAAAACCTTAATTGTGTGTGTGTGAGAAAGGGACAGAGAGGGTGAATTTTGCACACTTTTGAAACCGAATGTGTTTATTATCCTAACAACCACATGGATGTCATGTCAGATAACGGTGGCAGACACACAAACACACAACACAACTTAGTGTGTACGTACATTCATGGGTATCAAAACTTACAATTCAAAAAGATGTGTTATTCTGCGCGATATGAGTGAACAGGAATTGGATTTGGTGTGTGAATGGCTTGACTGAGAATTGACCCATGGCTTGAGTGAGAAATGAGAATTTTGTTTTATTTTTCTACTACACTACCTGTGCTTTTCACAAGTTTTTATTCCATTTTTATCATATAAAATGGTCTGGCTGCATCATAACCCCTCGATGTACAAATGTTCAGCTTTATCTGCCACAAGGGGGCACAATTGCTTTAACGGTGTAATTATTTTAAAATACTTATTGGTCCTTTTAAGTTAATGTCACTCTATTTCCACAAGGTTGTACAGCAAATCATATTTTCGTTTTGATTTTGATTTTTGTTTTATAATTAAACGATGGCAAACAAAAATGATACCCTGAACAAACTAGGCAATTTGAGGGTTTTCTTTGGTTATTCAAGAAATTGTGCTTGTCATAAAAAAACATGTTATTTTTTTGTTTTAAATGTATTAAATTCATTAAGAAATAGAAAAAGGAATATTTTTTCAACCAAGTGTGACTTCACTTGATTTTTACACTATGCAGTACATACATTGGCAATTTGGCACAACATTTTGAAGAATGAGCTGAATTAATTTTCCCCGGATGTTGCAATCTTGAACACTAAGTGTTTTTGCTTCCTCGGTCAAAGCATCAGGACTTGTTTTCTTTTCATCAGTTATCACGGCTGTAACCAGAAGGTCCGGAAGATTGGTCAGATGTTACCATAAGTGTTTTTCGCATTGATTTACCTACTTGCCCTTTATGTGGAGTCATTTGGTAAGATTTACACAGAAATGTTTTAGTTATGATTAGTTTCTGTGTAAACGTATCCGCCGGCCGCAAATGGACTGTGACGGGAAAAGACGGACGGCCTAAATGTGATTGAACTCAGTCCACTTTCTCCAACAGACCTTCCCTGGAACTCTGCTGGCGTAATTGCTTTATAAAAAAAAGACCCGTGGACAAACACAATTTACAAACACTGTACAAATAATGTTAATCAGCGTAATAAGACAAGCGCAATAGTAAAAGGAAGCTTTCCTGCCTGGGAAGACAGAGGGGCGCTCGGGAAAGAATATTAGCTCAGGAAGAATTAGATGTCTGCAGTAAATGACTCTTTCCTCTTCGCTCCACAGTCGGCCACGACAATCCGGCCTGAATTAGGCCTAATATTTATTTCCAGAAACAATTGTACTGGCCTCAGCTGGGGAGTGATTGAGCTTTGCTTTGGCATGTTGTGGACAGATGTTTAGATGAGCTCATGTTTGAGGTAATGTTGATTTAGGTTTTTTTTTTTTTAGGGGGTCCGACTGGCTCGTGTTTTCAGTTCGCTTCCTCAAGCAGCCATAAAAAAATCTCTGTCACGTTTAACTGTGTATTTTAACACTTGTGACTCCTCCCTTTCTTTCACGGGACACTATAAATCTTTGTAGGTGACGTTTAATAATAGACATACTGTACAAGATGTGAGCAGTATATCAGTGTTAAAGTGAAACGTAGTGTTAGGTTGTTAGCTTGTACGTTTTTATTTTTTTGCAGTCTTGAAAATATTGACATTGTATAACGTTTAGCTGTCTTATTCAGCATTGAGGTTGACTTATCAGTATGTTGAGCTCTGTTTGACGTTTTCCCAGACATACTTTTGCATTCAAACCAGAGACATCTTTACATTTGCTGCAGTTTAGTGGCCTTCTTTAAGCTGGACCTAGACGTTAGAAAGGTGTTTTTGTTCTGATAGTGAAAAAAAATGCTGATGGAAACTTTTAATCTTTGTTAAAAGATGTTATTTCATGCTTTTGCTTGTATTTTACGTTTTTGTTCTTTTACATTTGTGTTATGTGTACTTAGACCAACCTCCCACATGTAATAAGGTGAAGTGTGTTTATCAAAGTAGCTGGAACTTGTTTAGCACCTCTACGTGCTACTGTACTACTGTATTTTTCAGACTACAAGGGCTGGTTAAAATCCTAACACATGTTTAAAATTGAGTGTGCGCCTTATGGTCCAGAAAAAAAACGTGTGGCTTATATTTGAAAAAAGAAGGAACAAAAGAAAAGAAATCAATAGATATTTATCATTAGTGTGTCTTATAGTGCAAATCATACAGTAATTGTGCTTAGAGTATCATTAAATTTGGTTTAAAGTAAATCAGCTTTATTTTGCATTAGCAAAATAAAAATAACAGTCATTGTCCAATTTCGTTTCTGAAAAAAATAATCGCATCGATATTGTCAAAATTGTGCTATTCGTTTTTACACTGGCAAGATTAATTCATGTGTCTTGCCTGGTTGGTTGTGACTTAAATTGCATCAAATAAGAGCTCAAAGTTTCACTGCTCGATGTGTATAAAATCAATCCAGAAATAAGTGGAAGATGCAATGAAACTATAACTAACGGTACGAAAACAAACCACGGAGATTTATCGACTCCGCTGGAGGAAACGTGCAGGACCATAATGTCACGAGAAACCAGTCGGCCGCAGCCAGCCGTGAAATTCAAGGGGAACGTACACAGCACCGGACTCGGACTCTCCAGACACGTCCTGAAGCTCCGCAAACACAACACGGTCACATCCTCCACATGTTGACAAACCCAAGCTCCTGTCGAACTACTGTGCACGAGGCGGATGTGTTTCAGGGGACGGCCGGTGTTCTGAAAATTCCTCCTACAGCTCAGAAGTTCCTACACTTACCTCACTGTTCAGCTGTTCACGTCAAAACTGAATGCTAATATAAATAAGTACAATATCGTGTGTAGTGTTATAAGTGTCCATGTTCATTTAGTGCATTTATCGCGCACCGCGAAGGGTAAGAACAGCTGAGCAGTGACGTCAGTGTAGGAACTTCTGAGCTGTAGGAAGAATTTTCAGAACACCGGGCCTGAGCGGATAACGTACGACCCAGCCTGGGACGGCTGACGTTATCTTAATGATGTGATTGATGGAGGACGCATGCAGAAATGAGCAGAGGAGGCCAGACGAAGGAGAGACTTCAACGCACACACACACACACACACACACACACGGGTTTCATCCATCATGCGTGTTGTGTTGCTGCGAGCAGTGAGGATAATTGCTGTGTTATGGTAAGAGTAGCGTGATCATGATTGTTCGACATGGGAGGCTGTGTGTGTGCTGGAGATGCTGGACGTTTCAGAGGAAGTGATTACGGAGAGACCGGTGGAACGGCTGAAAAGGAGCAGGCAACTACAAATACTAAATCCTCCTTAGCCGATCGTTGAGGGCCGCCTGTGTTCCGCTTATGACAGTTTTATGTTGATGTTTAATATTTAGATTATTTGAGAAATTTTGATTCGTAATTGATTTGATTCTTCTGTAATTATCCGCTCTCTGTCGAATGGATTGTTCTGTTTCAGGATGCCTTCGGAGGTAATAATGGGTCAGGGTGGTCTCGAACACATGCTGTGGATTGTTCTTCACCGTTTGATATCTAACTAATGGTCTTTTTATTAAAAAAAGTATTTTGTAAACCAAATATTACAATCTGTCATTCATACAGTATAATTTGTCAACATCTCTCAGTTATGGTAGCAATAAAAGTATGTTTATTTATTGAAAATGTAATTTTTTTTTGTGAAATAACAAAAGAATCAAGATGAGAAAACAACAACAAAAGAAACTAGGATGAAAACGTCATTTTTTTATTTTACATGTTTTACATGTTACAAACAACGGTTTGTAATATTCTGTTCACTACTTTGGTGGGAGTAATGTAAAGGAAGGGTTCGACAAAGAACTTTTTGAAGTATTTTTAATTTTGAAGTAATCACCAATTTTTTGTGAAGCCTGGAAAAAATCTTGTTTTCATCATCATCATCATCATCATCATCATCATCATTCATCATTTATTTTTTAATCATATTCATTTATTTAATGGATCGATGTCCTCTGACCTTGTAATTATCGCAAGTTGCTGATTAATGTTCTGTATACAGGACGTTGCGGTGAAGCGTTCCGTTTACTCTGTAATCTCTCAATTTTTTACATTTGAAAGCAAAATCTAAAGGTTTTTTTTCTAGTATATCCTGCTGCCCTTTACCTTACATGTCACCATAGGATGATGGCTTTCGTCTTCTCAAAAAAAACTTTAGAATTGTTTTAAATAAGTAATAAGAATAAGTTAAGAGTACTTACGATCAAATTGCCACAGATAAATGTACACATTTTCAACCAGTTCTAATTCAAGACGCATGATTGCAGAGAGCTGCAAACCTTGTGATTTGTTCGGCAGAAATGCGTAAATTATAAATAAACATAATAGCTACTGCCAAATAAAGCACAGATGCGGTTTTTTTTGGAAAAAAAAAAAAAAAACAAATTCCAGAAACTATAGATTGTTTTGCATTATGGATACAGTCTAGTGAAATATGACTAGATTTGAAATGCTATTTGTAAATCTGATGGATTTTAAGGGAACTGATGTCTAACCAGAAAGCATAAAATAGTCACATTTTCATTTGTATTTAAGATGTTTGTTTTTCTTACTTCTATTTTGGCTTTACTTTTATCAGGGGTCGCCACAGCGAGTCATCCTTCAACTCTATTCTTTATAGTATTTTTAAAATTCAATTTATTTATAACAGTTCAGGCTATTCACAGCCACAGATAATCTCAAAGCAGTTGAGCAAAAAACAAAACAAATAATATAATTTATCAACGATTCTCAGCGTGTGAGCAGTGAGCAAGCAGAAAGGGAACAGCTAGGAAAACAATAGGAGAAAAATAATGTAACCTTGGGTGAACTAGCTCACTCTCTTGTGCCATTCTAACTCTACAAAACTAATCTGTGTGTACATTTCTGTGGGCAAGTGTTATGAATCTACCATGATGGGTTTGCGTTTTCATCATCCATTCCCCGTACACAGGACTGTAATATGGAATCAGATCGTGCGTGATTACACATTTAAGATGAGCGAGACTGAAGCCATAATGTGATTTGTTGTAAGCTAAACTGAGTCTTCGGCTAAGGAAGACCAGCTTGAGTAGTTGGCAGATGCTTAGATTTATAGACTTTTTTTTTTTTTATTATTATAGCTTATCTATAGTGGTGAAAGCAAGTTTCTGAACAAAGCAGCCGAAAAATGAGTAACGAGAAGCAAAACGTATGAAAAAGCATTTGTTTATACATTACTTTTCAAAAGAAGCACTCCAGCGATTCAGATCCAGACACTGATGTCACAATCAAGAGGAAGAAACTGCTTCCGCTGTTGTGTTTGAAACCAGAGCAGTTGCACAATGGAAGAAAGATGGAGAAGAGAGACACTGAGGCTATGGAAAAGTTCTTTTTGTTTTGATTATCTGTTCTGTAATCTTACTGAGTGGCATGATCAAATCACTGCCAGAGTAAGAAAGTAAAGCGTTTTATCACCAAATCAAGTCGTTTTAACATGCTGTGATTTGTTCAAATTTTTTTTTTCATTCAATTTTTTTTTTTTACGTCGGATAAAAGAAATGGCAAGTTTTATGAATAATATAAATGGCATACCTCAAATTTATGCGCCTTTGGATTTTTCGGCACTGCTGTGCACTTTTCAGGCTTTGTGGAAGGGGGCAGTAGAGAGCTGTTTGTGGTTCTGTCTCGCAACTTTTATGAATCTTCTCCCAGAGAATGACACTGAAGGCTTCTGAAGCGATTACCCAACAGAACATTCTAGAACTGAAAGCTTTTTATAGCGACAGTTTTATTGTGTTCGAAATGTGTAGGAGCGTCGCAAGTAAGAAGACTTGTTGAAGAAGGACAGAGCTCTAGGAAAATCCACAAAGGCAGCTTTTTTTATTTTCTTCCACGGAGTGAATTTCTGGTTTTGTCCTTTATTTTCCCCCACCCTGATAAAATGAAGACTTCCTGTTTGGTTGGCCGCAATCCTCCTGCTGTGAGTTGTACGGAGGGTTCAAACCACATACAGAATGATTCTCAGAACGTCAAAATCCCTCTAGACTCTCTGGCGTGATCAACTATCATTTCATCTGATTTCTATAATGATCCTGTTTAATTTCCCACACAGTGGTATCTCAATACGTCTCGGCTGGTGTTCCAAGACCACTCGGATCGGTCGCTTGCTCACACTGAAGTCGCTGGCCACCGAGTTCTAATCCAGGCACTGAGCTCCAAGAACACGCTCATACTCGTCAAAGCAACTTCCTGTATATGTGCTGAAGAAATGAGATCATGAGCTGGAGCCATCTCCATCCTCTAGTCGTACAGAAGGAGACACGCACCGAAACCAGTGGTGCAGAGAGAGACCACACATTGTGAGGGATCCGAGCTTCTCTCGGCTGGTTTTGAAGTGCGGTATGGTGGAAAGGTTAAGCTATCAGTCTACTGACTGTGGCAGCTTTGGGACGCCGATGGTGGTTGATGAGAGCTGAAGGACGCTTTCTCCTGGATGGATTGCTACAGACGACTACACTGGCTGGTTGTTGGTTTGATCAGAAGACAATTGTTGCTTTTTTATCAGATTTTTTTTTGTAAACCGCTTGACTGACTGTATTTGTCAGGCTATATGGCGCATTATATTATAAGGCACACTGTTAATAATCCTCTCTTCACATTTTCTCACGTAATGCACCTGATAGGAGCAGGAAGCAATAACAATAAGGCGCATGAAGCAAAATTAACCTTTTGAAAACATTTAACTTAACTTTCAGTTTAATAAACTTATAAGTGCATTTAAGCAATAGGGGGCGGGGGGGGGGGGTCGAGCTTTATTTGGTGGTTTTGATTTATCAAATGTTATCAGAAAACTAGTTTTGGAAATCAAAAGCAAACATTTAGGAATACAGTATATGAAACATATATAGGGCTAACACATGCTTTAAAAAAAAAATATCGTATTAATGATTCAGGTGGAGATTCTGTGTAATCTGTTAAAGTACAGACCTAGACAGCAAAAGTTAAAGGTAATTATATTTTATAACATTCGATTTGTAGTGGTCCTAAGAAATGGAGGATGTGCACCTTTGTAACTTTACACGCAGCCATGGATGGACACATGCGCACACACACGCAAACACACACACACACACACAC
>CM051497.1:11940985-11950989 GCA_028031935.1 Paedocypris micromegethes
ACACACACACACACACACACACACACACACATGCACACAAATAGTAATGTCATTACAGTAATAAGGAAAATATTAAAAAATTCATAGTACATATTCTTTAAAAACAATATTTTAGCCAATTTTATTATTTTAGTTTAATAAAATGAATATGTAAACATTTATCTAAAATAGATTATCAAAATCTAAAATAGATGCATCCAAATTTCCATTCAGCTTTTTCCGCTTATTCAGGGTAGACCGGGTCAGCAGCCACAGCAGAGATGCCCAGACTTCCCTTGCCACCACACAACGTGGAGAAGATGCGGCTCTTTTGTTTTGTCTCTCGCTATTTTCTTAGGAGCTATTTTCTTCTAGCGTACAGAAAATATATTGGATATTAGCGCAGTGTAAGTAGTTGAATAAACGTATTTTCCCGACTATAAGCCGCTACTTTTTTCATAGGTTTTGAACCATGCGCCTTATACAATTTTTTGATAATGAAGATAAATACGGTAGATGCCATTTATTTTCTCTTTTTTTTTTCTGTCCCGTTTTAATCAGCGAAGTTGCTGCCGTGTTAAAATGCAGGTTAGGAAAGGAAATCTATTTAGTTGCACACATGTACATTTGCAATTCAAAATCGTTCATAGAGCGGATGCGGCTTATAGTCCAGAAAATACTGTATTTGTTTTTTCTCTTTTTTTGAGCCGTGAGCTGCTTGTAATCTGCCGTCTCACCAGGTGTGACAATGTGGGCAGAGGTAGAGCTGATGAGATGGGAGATACGAGAGTCTCCTCCGCAAACACTTGTTCTTTCCCAGGAGCTTTTTGCCACCCATATGGAAAGGAATCCAACATGGCGCTGGTGTCAGGCTCTGTCATGCATGGCCGGGCTCTGGGGTGCTTCTGAAAACGCTCCTTTCCGCCTCACTCGGCTGAATAGATGGAGCCCGTGGGGCGCTTTTTCCACAGCCACCAATTTATCAGCTCATATCCCGGCCGATACGGGCTGTCGTTGCCTGTGCTTTCCCAGTTTGCCCCTGCTCCGTGTTTATAAATGGCAGTGAGTGAATGGCGATGCCTGGCGAAGAGGAAATGGCTCACTGTGATTATGTGCAGGTCGCTGCTGTTTCCCCCGGTCTGTTTGTGTTTTGATTGCTTAGGGAAATGTTTTGTTTAGTAATTTTTTTTTTTTTTTTTTTTGTCATCCCACCCACTCTCAGATTTCATTACGTTTGCGATGTTCATACCTTTTGAAGGTCCTGAAAGGGACATTAACAGTCAGGCTTCCGACTCTACGTCGTAATGAAGATGAAAAACTCATCAGGTAATGTACAGTAACAATATAACTTTTCTGTTAAGTGGCTTGAGAGAGGGCTGCAGTAATTACCCGGGGGGCATTTAGGTAGAATGACTGACTGCTGGAACGGGAGAGTCATTTTCTAAGCTAAACATCCTGATACTGGGCACTGGAATTCAACTAGCTTTGGGACACTGTTTGTGAGGAAGTGGATCAGGGTTTGTTTTCTTTCTTCCGAAACTCTGCCAGATTAGCACCTGAGATCTTTTTTTAGAGGACATACTTTTTTTTTGTTGTTGTTATAAAACCACAATAACCTGAGCGGAAATCTTCACGGTAATCTGCACAACGAATCCAGCAATTCAATTAGACGGATTTGCATTAATGCATAAGTATTTCCATATTTTTTTAAATGACTGAACTTCAATTTCTGGGTCCCAGGGAGCTGGAGCCAATCCCAGCATCTCTGGGCCTGAAGGTGGGATACACTCACTGGAATGGTGGTCAACCAAACATAGGACGACACACATATTCACTCGGTCAATCACACACCTATGGGCAGCTTCCTGAGCTCTAAATGACATAATGACACAAACACTAAACGACTTAATTGTAATGTTATATATATATATATATATATATAATATTATACAATATTCTGCTTAAAATGGTATTATTTTAATTCTTGAGGTTGTGCAAACAAAGTTATTTTTAGTGAACTTCACAAAACTCGTGACTGCAGCTAAAATCAGTCAAACGTGGAAATTAGCAAATCCCAAACCTCCAATAGAGCTGATATAAACCCTGCCGCCTCAAAAGTCCGAACAGGTCTGAGCTTTATAAACCAGGAGCTGAGCTGTTCATAACTGATATCCATCATTGTTGGCGGCTGAGCAGGAGGCCTGTGTTTGAAACGGAGGAAGGAAAAAGAAACAGAGTGGTGCTGGAAAAATGAGATTATGAGAATTTTGCATGCGGGTAAATCAAGTGTCACTCAGTCCGAGGGTCTGAAGGCGCAGTCGATTTATTAGTCATACGTCACGAGTGTGTTATTTTCTTTTGCTTGGTTATTCATATTACGCTAATCCGAGCTCGCTTTGAGAAGAAGAGATGACCAAGAAAAAGAACAAGGCTTGCGTGTGACCCCACAAATGGACAGAAATTAGTTTTGGCGTCAACTTGGGAATTGCTAATGAGCAGCTAGCACATGACATCACTATGGTGTCCAAACCTTTTTTTTTTCTTTTATTTTTGTTCTGTCAATTATGAAAGTAGTTGGAGAACCTATTTGAAAACATGGACATTTTTAGTGTCCACAGTGGCTTGAAGACCGAGGTATAGAGGCTCTTCAGGAGTCCGGTTTGCCCCTCTTGAGTTAGAACAAGACGAGTGACCATTGCCATCTCTGCTAAAAACAAGCACACACTCTTGCCAAGCTTTCTAGATAATTATCAGAGCATTTTACTCCAGCTTCCCATAACATCAAGACCACAATGGTGGAAAGAAAATTGGAACCGTGGGATGGTCTGCTAATCTGTAATGTTTCTGTGACCGTCTTGTCATCCATATTAAATGATACGAACATTTACATTGTCAATCAATTATCATTTGAATCACATTATCGTTGTTGTTCATTCTATCTTATTAATTTTAATTGTTTTTGTTTTTTTTCAATATGTTTTATTTACATGTTTTACACAAGTTTTACACATGTTTTATTTACATTATTTACACAAGTTTCATTGTAATGTATTCGATTTGCGTATTATTAGTTTAAGGTTATTTTAAGTGAGGATTTTTTTGTTTTTGATTTCTATTAATGGTCAGTTATTAATTTTTTAGTTAAGTCTCCAGTACCAAATTAGAAAGCACAAAAATAACACGATACATTCATTGTTTAAAAATATATGGTGGACACTAATTTTCTCGGTAAAAATAACAAAAAATACCAATTAAAACCAATTAATTAAATGTTCTAAAATCAAAATATTGACATACAGTTTGTATTACAATTTATAATTGATATAGAGTACAATTTATTTATTGGAAGCTTTTGTGCATCACATCGTCTCATTGTAATTTGCATCCAAAATGATGAATAAAAAAATGAAGAAAGAGCTTAACCGTTCATGGGGTTCATACTTTTTATGTTGATCGTACAGTAGATCGTAATTCCAGTGTCTTTAATGTCAGGTCAACTTGGAAATCTTGCGAAAAGTTTTGATTTTCACCGATGAGCAAAGCATGAAGATTCCGTGTATTAAAACGATTAATTTAGCACTTACACTCGACACCTGCTACTTACCCGATCCCTACCTGGATCCAGAGCCGCACCTCCTCCGAAAAACCGAGGTCCCCTTCCATTACCTGTCACCGCATTAACCACAACAGTCTGCGGAGTTGAACTTGACTGGAACACATGTCTTCAATTTTAATAGCCCTCCGTTCGCCTGGATGGCCGGGAGGGGGAAGGTTGCCTGAGAAGCTACGTTTCATGTAAGAATAATTTGTGTTAAGTAGCTGGTCGATCTGTTTGTTACGCTAGAGCTGACAGTGTGTTTATGTTTCTTGAGGAGTATGATGGATGGGGCAGGAGTTGATGCTAATTAGGCTAAATTGTTGCTAAGAATGCAGCCGGGCCCGCACCACCCTGCTCACTCCACCTCCCTTCCCAACTGTCCATTCGCACTCCAGGCGTAATTGAATGGAGCTTGCAGCCATTCATCATTGTGGCTGGAGGCAGGGACAGGAAGTGGCTAAGGATGGGGACGTCTCTGCAGGCTTGATGGTGATTGGACGTGACGCAATAACCTGATCTGTTAGTTTCGTAGTTAATGTTAGTTCAATTTAATTTCCATGACAAAGCGTGTAATGCATGTATGAAATATGAAAGACTGCATGGCGGGAAAGGAATTCTTAAGATTGCATCGTCGCACCGAATTATGACATGCTAAACGTATTTTCTTTCATTTTTTTACATATCATACCTTTTTTTGAGATTTATAAGTAGGGTCATTTTTTTAAAACCATTTTTAAGTGTACCTTTTAGTTCAACAAATATGGTACAAATATTGTTTTATTTAATCCCATTAGCCTAATTAATGGAGCGTACAAAATTTACATTTTCGTGGAATAGTTTAAATAGTATGAATATTGCATAGATAAATAATAGTCTGTATCTTGTTTAGTACAATCAATATGTCATCGCCTCATGCTACAAGTTATAAACTATAATTCTGAGCTCAAGTACTAACAAATCTCTTTGATTTGCTCGTTTGATTTGCTTTCTTAAGTGGGAGGCAACTGTATTAATAGTATATATAAATTGTTTGCGGTAACTGTATATGAGTAAATTGATACCACGAGAAAAATACTTATATTGATTTGTCTATTTATTGTTTCAGCCATCCAATATTCTCTCGCACCTTTTAAAAATTTTCAATTTAATTCAAAGAATTAAATATGTTGGACCACAGTTGATTGAAACCGCAATCATGTTTCGTGTTAGAAAGGTACAATAAGAAAAATTAAGCTATTGTGATGAATTTGCCATTGTAGCCACTAGGGACCGTATTGAAATTTGTCTCTGCATTTAATCAGTGAAGTCACACAAACAAACCAAGAGCATTGGGCATTCTTGGGGACCACTACTGCCACAAAAGACTTAGCCATTGATTATGGCTTAGACTAGTGAGCAAGTCAATAGAAAACAATGGCTAGGAAAAGAGAACATTTCAGAGAAAGAAAAAAATGAAGGTTAAACCAATGAAGAACCTGGTTACCTAGAGTCTTTTGTCTGGTTTGTGCTACAGAAACGCTAGACAATGAAAAGTATAGATGACGTATAACTACAAAAGTAATGCAGCAGAATCAATAATGTAATGACTTTTTTTCGCCACTAGGCTTGCCATGATCTGGCAGTGACCGGTCTTCACCTTCATTTGTTTCCCTCTCGCTACACCTACATTTATTTTCTTTGGTCTGCTGTTTTTCCTGAAGCAGGAAAGTGAGGAAATGACTTTTTCAAATCTTTAGACCTGTGAACCACAACAAGCCGAGAACCTCAGTCTTTCACCCCATCTACACGTGCCCCTGACAGCAACACTAATGACATCCATTCGATTGTAAGGGTGTGGAGGGTCACTTCCGTTTTACTGTAACCTTATGCTAAACGAAGACATGTGAGGAGGACCCCCATTCCTAAACCCAAGTGTGGGTGTGTGTTAGGAAGACTTAATACCAGTCCACACTACTCAATCTCTAAGATGACCCTTTTGAAGATTTATGCTTTAACTGTCTACTGTGTACAGTACATGACAATATTTAAAGTATTGACCACACCACCTTTGTTCTTTTATCTTTAACAAAGCCAAATAATATATATATATATATATATATATATATATATATATAAATATATATAAAACATATCAATATGAAACACACATGTACACTCAACCTAATCAAGAAACAATCATTTAAAAAATTCTAATCAATGTCAATTCTTTGAAGATGGGGGAATGGTTGATTCTGAATTAATGAAGCAAACTAACAAGGTACTCGATAGAAATAATTTAGTCATTTAGTCAAGACAAAGACTCAAACGGCAACGTAGCTCATAATGATGTTTTTAAGCCTTGGTGTCTTGCCACATTGTGAGAGATGCTAGTACTTAAGTAAAAAAGTAAAGCAAATTCCATCTAATTTTCCTAAATATCATGTGAAGCTAAACGGCGAGGGAAAAAGAGCATGAAAACAAACCTTCTGTTCAAAAACCCATTAATTACCATCTCTAACAGACCTAAATACAAGAATGTGTCTATTTCTTTACGGAGTTTTGTCTGTTGTGTTATGCCGATCATGTGAAGTATTAGTACACATTGAAACCAATAGTGGTCTGTGCATTTGAGTGACGCAACAAAGACGCCTCAGAGAAAAGAGTCTCTTGACTTGAGTCACTTTGGTCCTTTTACAGCACAGGCTCGTCCTGATTGGTGCAGAAACAATTGATCAGGTTGTCGTCCAATCAAGATCCTCAAAATAAACTCCAAATCAGCCAAAATTGAAAGTCACAGTTGTGTCCTGTAATGACCTTTTTTCTGTTTGTCTGAAGCAGAAATGTGTGTAAAATTAAGCTAGGCTTGTGTTGAGATGCATTTACTGTTGCTCCTTGCTTAAACACGCACACCCCCGTTAAGTCTGCAAAATTCTTGTAAGAATTCTGGGCTCAAGTTTTATTTGTTAAGCCTGTAATGAATCACGCAGGCTTTGACGTTTCTTATCTTGTTTGGCACATAGAGGTGGACAACAGTGGTCCGTCAGAGCCAAGGATCTCCTGAGAGTTCAGAGGCTTCTGTGACTATTTTCACAACTTGAAGTTGGTTTCTTTGATATGTGGGCGTGGCCGGTACGCACCAACCTCTCAGGTTCAGTTTGAATAGCGGGACGCTACTGTACTGAAGTCAAAAACCAGCGCAACATTTTTGAATCACCACAATGAATTAATTAATTATTAATTAAAG
This sequence comes from Paedocypris micromegethes, assembly GCA_028031935.1. Lineage (NCBI taxonomy): Eukaryota > Metazoa > Chordata > Actinopteri > Cypriniformes > Paedocypris > Paedocypris micromegethes. Next base: position 11,947,786 of record CM051497.1, read on the forward strand.
AAGAAAAACTTAATCTCAGTGGGATTTTTTTTTTACTTGACCTCTAGAAGAAACAAAAGAAATTGGGAAATTATCATAATAAATCAAAAATAAATATAAAAAAAAAAAAAACTATTTAAAAGGCTTTTTCATCTTTTTTTTCCCCCTAAGAAGTGAATTAAGTGGTGGTGTTTGTGTAATCGAGTACAAAAAGTGCCGTTTTTGTAGCGTTGTACAAAAAAGAACATCATGACTTTTTCTTATTCAGTCTGATTCTTATCCACTTCAGACAATTCTTCCATTGCGTTCGTTCTTGAAGGCATTTTACCGTCTGTATGGATGTTATGCTGCGGGTCACAGACTGGACAGCGCAGGTCAGGAGAAGGAAGTGAGTGTGTTTGGATGGGCGAGATTGAAACCTGAGCATGATTGAGTTAGTGAAAGGAGAAGAAACCCTCCAGCTTTGAGTCGGATGTAGTGTGTACATAGAAGTCTTGCCATGCTATTCTTCAAATCAGTAGAGGACGTCCTACAAATTGCAATGGGAGTTTTTTTTTTGTCATGCCAGAAGTAGTTTTATAAGAGTGTGTGTGTGTGAGTGTGTGATTGCTTGTAGTTGTACCTGTACATACTCATTTTCAACGAGGACTGACATTTCATATGCTTTCATTTGTTTTCGGAGGAGGTTGTTGAAGTGAGATCAAACCCATTCACACAACGCATTCATGCCAATTACAATACGAGTCCTCGTCTTCTGCAGATTACTAGTGCTTCTTTGCAAATCAACCAACCAGTCAAATTCTTTAATGAATGGCTACATAGCTCCCCGATACGATATTTCCTTCTTTGATTTGGTGACACGTGCGAAACCCTGGGAAAAAATATCCAGAACAAAGGACGGGCGGAGGCGCCGCTCTGTGCTACAGTAAGCAAAAGCAGATGTTATAAAGTTTACAGAAATCAGAACATTATTTTCCTGTTTCCATCACATTCCTCCAAACACTTGGCCAACAAGCTTTGAAGTCACCCAGCAAATCTTGTCCGAGCGAGGAACGATAGCATCTCTCAGGGAAACGGAGAGAAGGAGGGGCGGCACGTCTTTCTCTGTCAGAAGCACTTTCCCTCTGTTGTGGACGGAGCAATGATAGAAGCGCACGCCAGGACCACGGTGGTCCTTGCAGCCCAATGGATGGAACCAATTCCTAGATTGAGTTCGGACTCTTGGCGTTGGACAATTTGCAGTGTCTTGCTTTATTTTTAATATTTAGACTTTAATTGTATTGTTTTTTTTTTATTTGCAGATGATTTTTAGGCTAATGGTTTTAAATCATAATTGATTTTCTGTTCAGTCTTTATTATCGTTGCCAGGCAATCAAAAGACAAAAGACTGTTGTCTGTACTATATCTTCTGTAAGGCATCTTTAAGAGTCAGAGTGATGAAAATTGTTTTCTTTTTGGTTACGAAAAAGGCAGGGCAATGGTGTAAAGATGTTTGTGTTTTTCTGACACCTTACTATAGCACTATGAATTTTGCCCATTTTAGTTTTCCCGGTACAGAATTTCATAATTTTTGTTCTTTTGATAATTTTTTATATTTTGATAATTATTAGTTCTTTTATTAGTATTAAAACAACGACCCATTTTGTGATGGTAATTTTCAGTAATTTTGGGCAGTTTGTGTGTATTTATTTATTTATTTATTTATTTATTTAATTTTTAGGGGATATCAAATGGTATGTACACGATCTAAATAAATAATAATAAAATAAAGTTTTATCTGTTCATGACCGAAGTAGAAAAAAATAAAGGTGATTTTTTTTTTTCTTATTTTACAGATTTTGCTCCGTGTTAACTTGCAATAATTTAACAGTGTGCTGCTTTACTCACAACATAATTCGCACGGGTCATACATCGAACAACTAGCATACAAAAAATTAAGGATTTTAAAACTTGCAGGAATTTCTAAAAAATGTTAATCCTCGTGCATATTCTGTTAACAATTAGTTTGAATGCTAATTATTTAAAAATGTATTCATAAGTAACGCACACTGCCATCTTGATGATGCAAGACACATGACCTGACAGTGCAGCTGTAAAAACCTCATTTTCAGATTAGGATTGACCTTGTTACTTTCTATGCCATTTTGGGCTTGAATGATTATCACTGAGAAATAATTTACCAAAAAAATCATCCGAAATAGTGTGTGATGAGCGACCCTGAACATAATTCAGCTCTGAAGTTAATGTTAATGAACTGGAAAAAGGCAGAAGAAACATTGTTGAAAGTAATTTATAAAATATCAAAATGAAATACAGTGAACTAATTACTGTGTTAACAGACATATCGACAGCTTTTTTGCAATGCGTGGGCTATTTATGGAAAAAAAAAGTTCTTTTAGGCTCACCTGGAAATATGCTGAACCGTGTACTTTTTAAGGCATGATATTTACAGTTCTTCAGATCTTCAGCTCTCAAAATCCCAGTATGAAATGTATCTTTTTTTGTTATCTTGAGTCTCGGATCATATTTGGATGAGCAGAAGATAAATGCCCAAAGGGAGGCAGACTTTGTCCATCTTTCTTGTTTCTTTTGTGTGTGGTATATTTAGATGATTTTTGGAATGGTTTAAAACTTGAATGGCAAAGAAGATCAGACCTGATTTCTCTGCGTTATCAGCACAATAGGCCGTTAATAATGTGAATTAAGGAGAATGAGTTTGTCAATATGGCCACTAGGGGAAAATTTGAAATTGTACCCAAAGAAGTGACATTGAACATCTCCGCTAGAATTTAATTTAGAGAAAATGTATTTTAAAAGTATAGAACGCCATGAAATGACATTATAAGCCATTAGTAGTGCTTGGAGTGCAAGTTGATGTCCAAAAGTTCTAAAAGACCTATGAAATAAAATGCAGTGAAGGAGCCATGAATCTATTTTTGGAGCTGAGAGCTTCTCCTTATGTGTTTAGATTGCTTCTCCACGCGCGTCAGCCTGTTATCATTGGCCTGACGATGACGCTGCTCGACTGGAAAGACTCTGGTGTGAATTTTACTGGAGGACAGGGAGATCAGATCATAAAAGCTGCCTTGGTTTGAGCCGTAAGCCGAACCCGACTGTTTCTGTCACCTCCCACCATCTGCTTGAAGATCCACAAACTGGAAGAAGAAAACAAAGAAACCTGACCAGGAAGAATCACATGTGATTTTTTTTTTTTTTTTTTTTTTT